>NDFG01000180.1:244916-257915 GCA_002167245.1 Sporophila hypoxantha
CTCAGATTGGATCCAGGTAGGAATGCTTGGCTCCTCCCCTGGGCGCAGCATCTCCCCATGGGATGCTGGAATTGGATCAGCCCTGCAGGGACACTCAGTGGCCATGGACAGCAGAGATCTCCTGGAGGGAGGGTTGGCTGGGGGAGAGATAAAGAAAAAACTGCCCCATGAACAGCACAGAACTGCCCCAGCTCTGACAGATGGGGATAGAATACACACCCAGCCACATCTTTCAACCTAAGACAGACGGGATGGAGGCTCCCAGGTGCCAGGTGAGGCAGCAGAGTGGGAGGTGACAGCCCTGCAYCTTGTTGGAGTGCAGGGAACAGGCCAGGACACCCTGGGGAGGGTGCAGGGGCAGGCTGGGTGCCAGGAGGCTCCGATGGAGATTCCTTGTGGTGCTCAGAGCAGGCAGGAGGAGCCTGCATGGGCCGGAAGGGCTGCTCTGCCCAGTGCAGGGCTGCAGTCAGTTCTGGGTGCCCCTCTTCCACTTCAGTCTCCACTGCCCTCCCCCTGTCTCCTCCTCTGGGCCATCTGCAGGTGTTACAGCAGAGGCACCATTTGGATTTCCCAGCATTTCCAGCATGGTCCAGGCTGGAATCTCTCAGCTTGGAGCAGGCTGCTGTTTGCACACCAAACCTGCTGCCAGCCCTCCCACACCACCTCCCAGCTCACTGATTTACCCAAAGCTCAGCATAAATCTCCTCTCCCCGCTGCCATGCTCAGCCCTGAAGCTCATCCATGTGGGAGTTCCCTGGACACTGAAGCATTAGCTCTTAAAYGCTCAGAGAGGCACCTCACTCCCCAGCAGCTCCCTGGAGAGGACAGTTCCTGCATCCCTGATGCTCTGCCTGCCCTGGTTATGTTCAATCCAAGGCCTTGTGTGCTGGTTTAGCCACCTTGGCAGCACCATCCCCTTCCTGCTCACCCRTCCCAGGGGAGAGGGCAGCAGGGATCTCTTTCAGCTGGAAAAGAGAGCTGGGTTTGGGACAGCTGCTCAGTTCCCAAACTCCACCACCTTCCCCTGGGCAGGAACCAGTCCCTGCTCCTCGCCCAGCTCATTCCCAGCACCCAGCCCTGCCAAATCCAGGCTGTGGAGGGRTTTGGGATCAGCACCCTGCTCCGGTCTGGGAGCTGAGAAACCTTCTGGTGCCCACGGGCTCCTCGGTGCTGCTGCTGCTCAGGGCCAGGCTCAGCATGCTGGGCAGGACCAGGAGCCAAGCCAAGGCCCCTGAGCTGCTCAAATGCCACCAGGGCTGTTGTTATCCAGATATTTCCCTGTGGTGACAGCAGCAAATGAGGGAGAGAACAGAAAAATGTGCTGAGGCTTTGACAGGAGTGTCAGAGCCCCGAGTGAGCGCTAACAAGGACGAGTGTGGGCTCTTTAAACAAATCACTGTCATGTTGCAGGCATATCATGGTTTAACACAGCCACCACGAGTCACCAGGAAAGGTTAAAGCAAGAATGGAAGACTCAGTCCTGGGAAATGTGTCAGAGCTGAGCTGTCCTGGGGACTGATCKCTTCCTGCTTCAGGGCCGGAGCCTGGAGTCCTTGGAGCATCCTTGGGATGGAGCTTGGGGTTGGAAAGACTTTCCTGTGGATGTGGGCACAGCTGCAGCAGGATCTGCACTCTCAGGGATGCCCATTCCCTGTGCCCAGCTGTCCTGGTTCAGGGCAGATTTTGGAGAGAACCCCCAAAAGGGCACCTCTGGAAAAGCAGATTGAATCGGCCCCTCCCCACAACCGGTCTGGGAGAAAATACCTCCTTGGAAAAAAGTGGAAAAACCTGTTTATTAAACAATAAAACCTGAACAATATTAAACAGTAAAACCCCTTGCTGCTCCAAAAGAGGTGACAAACTGAGAAAGTCCCTCCCTGGGTTGCAGCTCAGCTCACTCAGGCTCTGATCAGTCCCTCCGGTGCTGGAAATGTCCCAGGCCAGGCCCGGCCTAGTGGGCCACAGGTGGAGCTGCCGGTGCTCCCCTGGGTGTTCAGTCCAGAGCAGGTTTGAACAGGGCCAAAGAAAAGGGAAAAAGGAAAAAAAAAAAAAAACACAGTCCAGGGAACTTCTTTGCCTCGGCTAGCTAAAACTAACTAAAAGCAAAAAAGAGCTCTGTCCTGCTGTCTGTCCATCCGCAGACAACACAGTCCAGGAGCAGGAATGTGGAGGAGTGAGTGCAGTGTCTAAAACAAACTGCTGCTTCTTCTCTCCCCCCTTCACTCTCTGCAACAAGTCTTAAAGGTGCACAACTTATTATTCAGCATAAACAGAACAAGACAACTGGGGATAAAAGCATCATATAGTCAAGCCAGAACACCTGCCCTGGGCAGGAGCTGCAGGAGGCTGAGCCCTGTGCACTGACAGCCAAATGTGAGCACAGACTCCAAACACACCCCTGGGCTGCTTCAGGGAAGCCCCCAGGCAGCTCTGGGGTGGCCACAGTGGCCAGCAGGCCCTGAGCCCCAGAGTGTGCCTGAAGAGGCCTCTCTGGCTGGGCTGCTGCTGCCCAGGATCCAYAGCCCAGGGCCTGCGGTGCCTGTGGCACCAGGGGCTCGCTGAGCTCCCTGTGGGGTGTGTGACAGCAGATCCTGTCCCTGCACAGCCTGCTGGGACATCCACAGCCCTGCCATCCCTGGGGAAAGGCCGAGGGGCCCAATGGGCAGGGAGCTCTCCTGCTGCAAACCCACTCCAAGCCCAGATCCTGCTGTCAGTGCCCAGTGTCACAGTGGCCACTGGGATCTGGAGCTCCCTCTGCCCTTGGAGGCTGCCAGGGCACATCCACAGCCTGGGCCAGGGCTGGCTGCAGGAATGCCCAGGAGCCCTCCCAGCCACCCCTGCTGGGCTCCTGCGGAGTGCACACCCACTGATCCCAGCTGGAACTCCTCTGGAATCACTAGGAATGGGATGGGATGGGATGGGATGGGATGGGATGGGATGGGATGGGATGGGATGGGATGGGATGGAATGGAATGGGATGGAATGGAATGGGAATTAATGGAATAGAATGGAATGGGATGGGACTGGGTGGGATTGGGATGGATGCCGGATGGCGATGGGATGGAATGGGTGGAATGGAATGAATGGAATGGAATGGCAATGTTGAATGGAATGGAATGGAATGGAATGGGAATGGATGGGATGGAACGGAATGGAATGGAATGGAATGGAATGGAATGAATGGAATGGAATGGAATGGAATGGAATGGAACGGAGATGGAATGAAGTGGGATGGGATGGCATGGGATGGGATGGGATCTATGGGATGGGGATGGATGGATGGGACGGGATGGGACGGGAATGGGACAGCATGGAGGGATGGGGTGTGAATGGCAATGAATGGAATGGAATGGAATTGGAATGGAATGGAATGGAATGGCATGGGATGGGAATGGGATGGGGATGGGATGGGAGGAATGGGAATGGAATGCAATGGAATGGAATGGAATGGAAGGAATGGAATGGAATGGGATGGAATGGAAATGGAATGGAGGGAATGGAATGAAATGGAATGGAATGGAATGGAATGGATGGAATGGAACGAATGGAATGGAATGAAGTGGGATGGGATGGGATGGGATGGATGGGATGGGATGGGATGGACGGGACAGAATGGAATGGAATGGAATGGAATGGAATGGAATGGAATGGAATGGAATGGAATGGAATGGAATGGGAGAAGGAATGGGGTGGAATGGAATGGAATGAAGTGGGATGGAATGGAATGAAATGGGAATTATATGGAATGGAATGGAATGGAATGAATAGGTGGGATGGATGGGATGGGATGGGACTGGGATATGGGATGGGATGGGACGGGACAGATGGAATGGAATGGAATGGATGGAATGTGAAATGGATGAATGGAAATGGAATGGAATGGAATGAAGTGGGATGGAATGGAATGAAATGGGAATAATGGAATGGAATGGATGGGATGGAATGCAAATGGGATGGAATGAAAGGATGGAAATGGAATGGAATGGAAGGAAATGGAAGGAATGGAATGGAATGGAATGGAATGGACGGCAGGGGCTGCTCACTGCCCCCCGAGGCTCAGTGCCTGCTGTGGCAATCCAACACAAAATTGAATGACACTTCAATGCTGAGATGTCCAGGCAAAGCAGGCGCTTTATTTCTGGACTCTCTGACATTTATAAGCAATTCCAAAATGACCATGGACCTTGGAGGATGAAATTGCCCACCTCTCCAACCACACTGGTCAAACCAACAGTCCATCAATTCTCTCCTCCTCCAGAAAGGAATGCAAAACAATCATTATTTACACGAAAAGTGTGTGAGAAGCTCCATTACAAAAATGTAAACATCAGAAGCTTAGAAGAGCTTTAGAAGAACACGACAACACCTGCCATTCACTGGGAACCCCTCCTGGCTCCTCCCTGGCAAAATCAGCCAGGGTCACAGCAGCAGGGCTGGCTCCCACCTCAGCACTCTGCTCACCTGCAGCCCATGGGGCAAGGAAATACAGAACAAAGAGCCCCGAAGGTGCCAAAGCCTCCCCAGCTCCTGCAGGGCTCCTCTCTCCACCACRGGGCCTCTCCCAGAGCGCTGCACCAAACTTTAATATCCCAGTGTCACAGAGGCTGCAGAGCCTTCCCTGTGCACAGCCCCCCAGCCAAAGGCCCTCTGCCAGAGCAGAGCACCTGCAAAGATGCTCCTCTGTCATCTGGAGCTCCTCGGTTTGGGGCTCTGCGTCCCCCTCAGCTCTGTGAGATWCAGCTGAGCAGCCCATTCTCCTGCTGGGAAAACAATTGGGCACGTTGCTAATTAGGCAAATGTCATTAGGCAKGAGGCTGTTGTGGGAGAGATGGAGGAAAGGCTGATGTGGGAGCAGAGCCCACCAGGCTCCTGCACCACTCCCTGACTCCTCCATGMTGCCCTACATGAGATGCTGGGGGTACTCTGTATTTCCAGAGGGAGAAGCACACAGAGCCCGTTCCCAGGGGCAGAAAACATCATAGGGAATTCAGGCTGCAAAACAAAAATATAAAACCACAGAAGGATGTGAAGGAAATGGCTCCAAAATGGCTGCAAGATGGCAAWGCTGAGCCTCATTCCTGGCAGGCAGGGATGTCCCAGCTTGGAGAGGGCAGACTGGGAGAGTGGCATTGGCAGAATGTTTCCCTACAAGAAGAGGGGTGTGGAATGTGTGGCTGGGCACTGCCCATCCGTGTGATGGCTCCCTGCCCTCTGATGTTGAGATTTTCCCCTTGGACAATGTGTCYGGAGCAGGAAGACAGGACTCAGCCATGCCCTGGGCTAGGCAGGCTCTGCCCAGTCTGTTCCCTGCTTTTGTCCTGTCCAGTAATCAGGGCAGCAGCAGGGGAAGGGCTGGAGTGGCTTTAATCTGTTTTTTGGGATCAGAGCATCCCCCTGCAGGAGCTGTGTGCTGTTGGGTCCAGCTTCCAGCAGCCTGGAGATGCTCCCAGCTCCTGGAGCCCATGGCTGCATGGCTGGAAGAAGATTCCATGCAGGGAGGGTGTTGCACAGACCCTGAAGGATAAGCCTAGCAGAGCAGAGCATTCCCTGACTTTGTTTTCCATTCCCTGCCCTTGTTTTCCATTCCCTGCCCTTGTTTTCCATTCCCTGCCCTGGTTTTCCATTCCCTGCCCTGGTTTTCCATGCCTCAGTTGGGAATAATTCCCTGGAGCACATGCACAGCCCGTGGCCCAGGCCAGCCATCCCAGCTCTGGTCAGGAGGTCCAGTATCCCATCCTGGCTCCCAGAGGGATGTCAGGACCTGTGGATTTCATGGAATTTGGGCCCCTCTCCCTGCTTAGAGCCACGGCTTTGCTTTCCCGGGCTCCCCAGGAGGGGAGCAGCAGGGCTGGGCAGGGCAGCAGAGCAGGGAGGGGTCCCTGAGATCCCCCAGCTGCATCCATCCCCATCTGGGTGCCCAGCCAGCAGCAAAGCATCTGGAGCTGTGCAGCTGGCAGAGCAAGCCYGTGATCCCAGAGAATCAGAGATTATCCAGGGGACAACTCGGGGCTTAAGTGGGATCGGGAGGAGGAGAGGAGGATTTGGAGCTGGCCCGATGGGTTAAGCCACTTGTACCAGCTGGGATTAAGAGAGAAGGAGTCTGATTTAGATGGGAAATCTGCTGCACCCCCTCGGAGCCCTGGCCACGAATTCCAGCAGCTCGTGGTGCAGGAATGCAGCAGCTGCTCCTGAATAACCCAGCCCAGGGGGCAGGAACAGGCCTGGAGAGCTCCTCTTCCCTCTCTGGGACCCTGTGTGGGGCAGTGTAGGAGTGTCGGGGGGTAGAACAGTCGGGACAGATGGACACAAGACATCTCTGCAGCCAGGTCAGGAACTTGGGGTTTATTGCAAAGGGCCTGGGTGCAGGGCCCTGCTBGGAGCTGCCAGCCACAGCTCAGAGCAGGCCCCAGAGAAGAGAGGGGGAGAGAGGATGAGAGGGTGAGAGAGGGAAAGGGTAAGAGAGTCAAAGGGGTAAGAGCATAAAGGGGTAAAAGAATAAATGGCATAAGAGAGCGAAGTTCCCGTTACAATACCATAAATCTTCTTCTGTGTTGAATATTCTGATTCTCACTAACCAATCTAGTCCAAGATACAAATCCTATAGCATTTACATACAGCCTATAAGAATCACTACATTACCACACTGTGTTACATTTTAAACCCTAAAAACTCCTCTTTGGGCCCTTCTGCCAAGCTGTAGGGTCTGCTCTGACCCTTGGGCCTGTCTGCAAGCAGAGGGTGTTGTTCCATCAAAATGGGATTACCTTCAGCTGGCCACGCCATTGTTTTCAGTTGTTCAGTAACTGAGGGATCTCAAAGCTTGCTTTCATTTCAATCTCACTTATAGTTTCCATATTCTCAAAATCTTTTGCCAGACAATCATATTTATAAGGCTTTCTGTTTCATCTTCCCCAACAGGGTTGGAAGTGCCTGCACTTCCTTCCYCATGGTCAGCATCAGTCTTGATGGCTTCCCAGGGGATCCTGCCCCGCTCCCCTCCAGACAAGCCCCTTGCTGGGCCTGCAGATGAGAAGAAATGGAAGGAATTGGCATTTCCTGCTTCCCCTTCCCACAGGGATCCATCTCCAGGACTGCCACAGCTCCAGCCTTTCCTGGGGACACCTCCCTGCTTGCCAGCCCCTTTCCCTGCTCCAAGGGGTGCAATTCCCTTATTGCCTTGRAATTCCACCTGCCAGGAGGGGCAGCTGAATCAGCCCTGAATCCCACGGGGATGCTGCGCTGCCCAGGACTGCCACGGTTCCCCAGGATCTCTGCTCTCCTCTCTCCTGGCTGCACAGCCAGTGGAAGCCCCCAGCCCCACCACACTGGTCTTTCCTTTCCTGCTGGGATCAGGATGCTGCTCCCCTTGGAGTCTGGCAGGCACAGATGGCTCTGGAACATCCTCCATCCCAATGGGAGCTGGGACCTGGCAGCTTTTCCAAGGGTGARGATGAGATGAAGGAAAGTGAAACAGAGCCAGAGATGGGAGACAGGGCTGGGAGCAAAAAGAGCAGTCAGGAGTGACAGCCCCTCCTGGCACTGCCCTTCCTTCCATGGCACTTCCCTGTCCCCCTGGGTGCTGTRCAGACACGGCTGGGAGAGGGTCCCAGCAGCTTCCCCGGGGTGCTGGCAGAGGGAAGCAAAAGGGACCTTGAGCAGCTGAGRGAGGAGATGTGAAATTGGTCCCTGAGAGCAGCCCCGGTGTCTGGGGGTGGCCAAAGCAGCAACAAAGCCCTGCCCGTGGCCACCATGGCCAGCCAAGCACAGCCCAGAGCCTGGACTGCCCTTCCACACCTCTGGATCCAACCCAGGAGATCCCTGTGTGCCCCTGGAGGGGCTCTGGGGGGCAAACCCCAAATGCAGCCCCCTGTGCCCCCCTGTGCCCCTCTGTGCCCCGYGGGTGSTGACCCCTCAGCCCTGGRGCTTGTGGGGAGTGCAGAGAGCCCTGGGGGTGAGGAATGCAGGTTTGGGTTGGAATGAAGCCCCAGGAGCACGGGGTGAAGTGTCAGAGCACTTGGGATGCTCTCGGATCCCCCACAATGAACGAGACCTGGAGCAGCAGCCCCCTCCAGGGATGGATTTGCATCCTGCTTGTCCCTCGGGTGCCCTGGGCATGGAGAGCTGTCCCAGAGCTGGGGGACACCTGGGCAGGAGCCTGGTGGGGTAAAACCATCCAGATCCCATCCAGATCCTATATTTCCCAGAGAAATCAGTGCCATCTCCAGCTGTGGGCTGCCTCCTGAGGGGAAAAGGAAAAGGAAATGGGGAAGGAAAAGGAAAAGGAAAAGGAAAAGGAAAAGGAAAAGGAAAAGGAAAAGGAAAAGGAAAAGGAAAAGGAAAAGGAAAAGGAAAAGGAAATGGGGAAGGAGAAGGAAGAGGAAGAGGAAGAGGAAGAGGAAGAGGAATGGGGAAGCAAAAAAGAAAGGGAAAGGGAAAGGGAAAGGGAAAGGGAAAGGGAAAGGGAAAGGGAAAAGGAAAGGGAAAGGGAAAGGGAAAGGGAAAGGAAATGGGAAAAGGAAAAGATCTCCTTAGAGCAGGAGCACCAGAGCCGGCAGTGGGAGCTGCACACTCAGACAGGAAGGCGACCTAATGAGGTGCTTTATTAATTGCACTGTGAACTTTTCCTTTAATGATTCTCCCCGCAACTCCCTCTAGTTAAAGCTAATGGCCTGTAGCATGTTCAGCAGATGGATTATCCAGAGGTGCCCAGGCAGCTGGGCCCCGCGGCCAGAGGGGTGTGTGGGGCTGCCAGCCTCAGCTCCCGGTGTCCCACAGCCCCCTGGGGGCTCTGCAGGACCCCAGGGACACCCTGCCCCTGCCCCTTACTGGTCCCAGTGTGTCTCTGGAGGTGTGGAATGGCAGCAGCCAGAGGGGTTCCTGTTTCTCAGAGTCCCGCTCTGGGGGAGCTGTGGGCTCTCCTGTCCCTTGTCTGGGTGGGACAGGACAGGTCTTGGCTGGGTGGGACAGGACAGGTCTTGGCTGGGTGGGACAGGACAGGTCTTCCTGCTGTGCTGCTGTGCAGGGTGGCCTGGAGATGGCAGGGAGAGGGAGCAGGAGCCCTGGCAGAGCAGGGTGTGTGGAAGATTGCATGCAAGATGTTTTCCATTACCATCTGTATAGCAGATTACCTTTGTCAAGTGGGCAGTTTGCCTTATCTCTCTCTCTGAGTGACCACATTCACACCTCCCTCGGACATTGCTGATAACAGACTATTGAATGTCACTGCATGGCTGATAAGAACTGTAACATCCCATTGTGAGATGTGAGCCCAGAGGGAGGAGCCAAGCATTGCTACCCAGATATAATCTGAGATTCTGGAACACCAGCTTGGCTTTTCTCCATGGGATTCCCCAGAGGAACAGCAGCTGCCTCTGCCTCCACTGGATCTTCAGAGGAAGAATACATCCTTCTCTACAGATTGCCCTTGCTCCAACAGAACCACACCTGACACTGCAGGAGGGCTGAGCCACATTTCCAATGGGACTGCCACCAACACCCTGACCCACAGGGTGTCAGGTTGGGTTCTGACTCTGTCAGTGTTGTTCTAGTGCACTGCATTGTTTATTTCATCCTTTTATTTTTTTTCCTATTAAAGAACTGCTATTTCCTGCTCCCATATTTTTGCCTGAGAGCCCCTTAATTTAAAATTTATAGCAATTTGGAGGGGTGGGGAGGGTTTACATTCTCCATTTCAGGGGAGGCTCCTGCCTTCCTTAGCAGACTCCTGTCTTTCCAAACCAAGACACCTGCCTGGGCCCTGCCTCGTTATTTCTATCAAGTGGCAGCAGATGCTGCCCTAAAGGACCACGTGGCACCAGGACAGTGCCCAGCCCCTGAGGGCAGCAGGAGCCTGTGCTGCCCCATCCTGGGATAACCCTGGCAGAGCAGGGGGGCCTTTCCTGCCACCCCTTGGATTTCACAGAGCCTGGTGAGAAAATATGGATTTCCAGCTGCTGTGGGATGTGAGGTCACGGCCACCAGCTGCATTTAGCACTGGGAGCTGTCAGAATGTGTGCAGGGAGAGCAGRGAGCTGTGATCCATGAAACCCCACAGGAACCAGGATCCAGGGAACACTGGGGCCACAGCAGTGCAAGCTCAAACCCTGTGAGGTKCAGCTGGGAGCTGTCCTCCCTCAGCTCCTCTCCCTGCTCCATCAGAGCTGCCTCCTGCCCTCCCTCCTCTCCCCATTCCCTTTCCCTGCCCCTTTCTGGCTGCTCTTTTCCTGGGGAAGGTGGGCACGGGCAGCTCTGGACTCATCCCACACCCAGGGCCTGTCTGCAGGCTGAGCAGCAGCAGCAAGGGGAATAAATTAGCAGCTCCAAGAGGAGCTGGAGGTTTCCCCGTGGGAGTTTGTTTCATTTTTAAAGCTGCTGCTGGGGAGGGCTGGGCGCTGCCGCCCGGCCGGGGCCGTGTTTGCATTCAGTGCTGCCACTAATTGCTGCTGGGGATGGCTGAGCGTGGGCTGAGCKCTCTGAGGTGACTCAGCTGTCCCCTCCTCGGCACCACAACCTCGTGGGGTGCTCTCGTGTGGCCTCAGCCGTCCCCAGTGCCCGGCACTGCCCCATGGAAATTCTGGCTGCTCTGCTGAGAGGATTTTCCCGCTTGGAGCAGCTTTCCACCTGTGCTGGGGTCTTGCTGTCCCCTCCCGTGGCTGGAGCTTTCCCTTGGCTGTCTTGGTTTGACAAGACCAGAGTCTGCTAAGGAGGCAGGAGCCTTCCTGAAAATGGAGAATGTTATAACCTCCCCACCCCCTCCGAATTGCTATAAATTTTAAATTAAGGGCTCTCAGGCAAAATATGGGAGGCAGGAATAACAGTTCTTTAATAGGAAAAAAAATAAAGGAATGAAATAAACAATGCAGTGCACCTAGAACAAACTGACAGAGTCAGAACCCAACCTGACACCCTGTGGGTCAGGGTGTTGGTGGCAGTCCCATTGGAAATGTGGCTCAGCCTCCTGCAGTGTCAGGTGGGGTTCTGTTGGAGCAAGGGCAATCTGTAGAGAAGGATGTATTCTTCCTCTGAAAGATCCAGTGAGCAGAGGCAGCTGCTGTTCCTCTATGGGGAATCCATGGAGAAAAAGCCAGAATCTCAGATATATCTGGGTACAATGCTTGGCTCCTCCCTCTGGGCGGAGCATTCTCACAATGGGATGTTATCAGTTCTTATGCAGTCATGCACTGACATTCAATAGTCTGTTATCAGCAATGTCCCTCCCAGGGAGGTGTGAATGTGGTCACTCAGAGAGAGAGAAAAGGCAAACTGCCCACTTGACAGAGAAATCTGCAATACAGATGGTAATGGAAAACATCTTGCATTGGAATTTATCAACACTGTCTCAAGTGTTTGGTTGTGGAGTGCCCAGACCCAGCCCCACCTCCCAGCCAGGAGCCCCTCGGGTGGGGCTGTCCCTCCATYGGTACCTCCTGGTGCTCCAGGCAGGGTCAGGAGTGCTGGGGGAGCTCTGGGCACTGCCAGGCTCACCTCAGTCCCCTGCAGTCRCTCATCCCACGGTCCCCAGGGAGCAGCCAGGCCCTGGGGACGGGCTGGATGCAGGGAAGGGATGGAGCAGGACCTCCCAGCCCAGGGGAATCTGCCCACAGAGGGGCTGGGGGCTGCTGGGGGGGCAGGGAGCCAGCAGAAAGCAGGGGAAGGGACATTTTTGGGGCTGAGGTTCAGGATCACAGCAGATGGGTGGGAGGTGTTATAAAACAGCATTTCCTCTGCACTGCCTCTCCCTGAGGTCTCTGAGCCCAAAACCAAGCTCAGTTCCATGGAAGTGAAGCTGGCATGGATGTTTAGGGGCTCTCTTGGCCATGGAGGTGGCCAGACCTGCTGGGGAGGGCTGAGGGACGGCTGCAGGGACAGCAGGGCTGTGGAGCCAGGCTGGAATGGCAGGGCTGGGCTGGGAATGGGATCAAAGCACAGTGCCCTGCATGGGGACCATGTGCAGGGCCTTGAGCTGCAGCAGCCACCCAGAGCTGGGGTGTGTGGGGGCCCCTGTGCTCCTCAGGGTTCCTCAGAGACCCCCAGAACCCTCCCCATGCCCCTTTAGCTCCCACTCCTCCTCAGGAGGGCAGGGATGGGAGGTCCCATCCCCTACGGGGGGCTGTGGGACAAGCCAGCATCTCTGTGCTGAGAGAAGCCCCCTCCCTCTCTGGGATGGGCATTCCCCAGAGCAGCTTCGTGCCTGAGCCACAGTTCCAGAACTGGAATTGTGGAATTGGAATTCCAGTTGTGGAACTGGAACTCCTCCAACCTCACAAGACAAACCTTGGCCACACCTGAGCTCCCAGCCACCAGCTCCGTGTCCCACCAGGGATGCCACCAACCCAGGGTGGCCTGGACCAGCCAAAGCCCACTCAGTTCTTGGCAGCAGAGCAGTGAAACCCCCCCAAGCCCCTCCATAAAAAGGCAGAGCGAATGGAGGGGTCATGGCCAGCAGCCCAGGGGGCCCTGGATGCTCCTGAATCCCATGGGATCCCGGCTCCCTGCCTCTGGAGCACAAGGCAGATCTGTTGGCAAGTTTTTCCCTCCTGTAACTGGAATTTTGCTGAATGTTTTGTCCTGGATCAGCTGAAAATAGCTCCAGTCCCTGTTAACAGTTCATTAGCTCGGKTTTGTTGTTGCTGCTGCCTCTCTCAGGGAGGGAACTGCTCCTCGGAGCCCAGAGCTGCACAAAGGCTGCTCCTCACTGGGGAGAGGCCTCCAAAGGCCCCTTCCACGGGCTGCACCTGCCTGACCCTGCTCCTGGCACTTAGAACATGTCCGATTGTGTAAAGCAATCCAGGGAATTCACAGAATCACAGAATGACCAGGTTGGAAGAGACTTTCAAGGTCATTGAGTCCAACCCAGCCCCAACCCCTCAACTCAACCCTGGCACCCAGTGCCACATCCAGGCTTTGTTAAACACACCCAGGGATGGGGACTGCACCACCTCCCTGGGCAGCCATTCCAGAACTTTATCCTCTTTCCAAAGTAAAAAAGCTTTATTTCCG
>NDFG01000180.1:271746-288479 GCA_002167245.1 Sporophila hypoxantha
AAACCGAGAGGAGATCGGATTGACAGCGAGGGATGGCTTTTGGAGGTTTTGGGAGCAGGAGGGGAATGGTTTGCAGTTTTGAGGTGGAGCAGGAGGGGGGATGCTTTGCCATCCCAAGTATTTCCCACCTTTCCCTGGTTAGATACATTAAAATTAAAAAACTCTCATCTTAATGAAGCAATCCTTTCATATAACTTATATATTTTTTCCAGAATAAAGAGATAAAAGAATTATCAAAGATTTGTGATGAACTGATTGCCAAAAATGGGGAAAGTAATTTTAAAATTTCTGGAGTTGATATTGGGAATTGGAAGGGGGGGAGGTTGCGGTTTGAGTTGGATTAAGACAGGGTGGTTTGGCAGGTTTGGATCTGGAGCAGGGAATTGGTTTGGCAGGTTTGGGTTCAGGAGCAGGATGGCTTTGGCAGGTTTTGGGTTCAGGAGCAGGGATGGCTTCGGCAGGTTTGGGTTCAGGAGCAGGGATGGCTTCGGCAGGTTGGGATTGGGATTGGGACAGGGGATGGCTTTGGCAGGTTTGGGATTGGATTGGGGAGGGGATGGCTTTGGCAGGTTTGGGATTGGACATTGGAGCAGGGATGCTTTGGCAGGTTTGGGATTGGGATTGGGAGCAGGGATGGCTTCGGCAGGTTTGGATTGGGATTTGAGGGGGGATGGCTTCGGCAGGTTTGGGAGCAGCACAGACGGATTTGGGCTGTCCCGGAGGAGGGCAGGGCAGAGCCAGGGAGAGAGCTTCCCAGAGATGCTGCACGGGGAAACGTCAGGATTTGCCCTGGAATGGGGGAGTTGCAGAGGGAGGGCCGGGGGAGGGTCCCAGGCGGGAGGGGTGACAGGGAGCGCTCCGTGGCGCTCTCCATGGCAACTGCCGGGCTGGCGGGAGGATTAAGGGAATCGCTTTGGCTGTGCTGAGCCTGAGCCACTGCCTGAGGGGCTGCGAGCTCTGTGGTGTCCCGTGCCCCCGTGGGTGTCCCTCGTGTCTGTGCTCTCCTGTGGGTGTCTCTGTGCCTCCGGTTGCCCTGTGCTCTATGGTGCTCCTGTGCCCCCGTGGGTGTCCCTGTGCCCGTGGCTGTCCTGTGCTTCTGTGGTGTCCTGTGGCTCATAGTGCTCCTGTGCCTGGGTGTCTGTGCTTCTATGGTGTCGCTGTCTCTGTGGGTGTCCTGTGCTCTGTGGATGTCCGTGCTCCATGGGTGTCCCGTTCCCTGGGTGTCCTGTGCCCCGTGGGTGTCCCTGTGCCTCCCATGGGGTGTCCCGTGTTCCTCTGTGGGTGTCCCTGTGCCTCTGGTTGTCCCATGGGTGTCCCTGTGCCTTTGTTCCTGTGGGTGTCCTGTGCCCCGTGGGTGTCCTCTGTGCCCGTGGGTGTCCTGTGCCTCTGTGGGTGTCCCTTGTGCCCCCGTGGGTGTCCTGTGCTCTTTGTGGGTGTTCCTTGTGCCCCCATGGGTGTCCCTGTGCCTCATGGGTGTCCTGTTCCTCTGTGGGTGTCCCTGTGCCCCCATGGGTGTCCTTGTTCCTCTGTTGTCCCTGTGCCCCCGTGGGTGTCCCTGTGCCTCTGTGGTGTCCCTGTGCCCCCATGGTGTCCCTGTGCCTCTCGTGTGCTTCCACCAGTGGCTGGAGGGGCATCCAGCTGCTGCCTGGCCAACATCTGCCCTGGCAGCAGAGACAGCGCTGCTCTGGGGACAAAAACCTCCCAAAAGCTGCCAGCTGGGCATGCCCAGTGTCACACCTGCCCGAGGACATCCCCAGCCCCAAGGCCAGGCACAGGACACCCCCCTGGCCCAGGGGAGCCCCTGCCCTGCTGGGGATGAGCCTCCTGCTCCCTGGRTCCTCCCTTGGCCTCCTGGCCAGCGCTGGGGTCCCGCTGAGGCCGGCGAGCTCCTCCAGGGCAGTCTCCTCCCTGGGGAGGAGTTTGGGGTCTCCCGGCTGCTCCCAGCACTCGGGGGGGTCTCTCAGCCCATGCCATACAGTTATGAGCATGCAGAGGTGTCTGTGCCAGGCAGGGAGTGCCTCCCYGGCCCCACGTCACCGCCAGGGTGACCTGGATTCCTCCCCGAGGCACGAGCCCGTGACCTCAGCCATAAACAAAGGAGCGCAATCAAACCAGGCCAAGACAGATGCCTGCTTTAGAGGCTTTTTAAAAGCTTTTGACTCATGCTGGCAGGCTGGACTAACCTTAAATTGCCGTGTGATGGAACTGGGGGGGAAATCTTCTGGCACCAGCGATGCTGCACACGGATCCATGGAGAGAGGATAAAAATAAACAGCGTGGAGAGGGCCCTGGGGCTGCTCTGCACCCCGGAGTTAACCCCTGCAGCCCGGTGCTGCAGCCAGGAGGGATCAGCAGGGTGGGCCTGGGGGCTGGCAGCTCTCCCTTAGAGGATTTTTATAGGATTTTCTGGTGGGAATATGCTTGGCTGGGATCCCAGGCCTCTGCATGGAGTCACAGCAGGCTGGCTTAGAAAATGGACCTGGGGTTAATGTCCTGCTCGGCAGGGCAGGGGCAGTGTCCCCAAATGGATCTGGGATGTCCCAAAGAGCTGCAGGAGCCAGGGGAGGGGGAATGTCCCCAAATGGGAGAGGCAGCTGGGAACCAGGAGCCAGCCCGGGCTGAGAGGGGCTGTGTGGGGCAGCATTTGGGATTTTCCTGTCTGTCCCCTCCTGCCTGCCTCAGGGCATGACACCTGCTCGATGCTGCAGCCCCGGGGCACAAACCCGGTGTGATCCCCCTGCCCTTGGCACCCAGGGGGCACCCTGGAGCATTCCTGCACCCAGGGAGAAGGGCTGGCAGTGGGCACTGAGAGGGCACTGAGGGGGCACTGCCCTTCCCTGACATCCCAGGAGCACCCACACATTCCTGCACCCGGGGAGAAGGGCTGGCAGTGGGCACTGAAGGGGCACTGAGGGGGCACTGAGGGGGCACTGCCCTTCCCTGACACCCCAAGAGCACCCACACATTCCTGCAGCCAGGGAGACGGGCTGGCAGCTGGCATTGAGGGGGCACTGAGGGGGCATGTGGCACTCGCTGGGCACACAGGACCAGGCTGGAGGCACCACCCTGGCACCGTGTGAGGGCACGGGGCAGGCAGAGCCCTGTGCCAGCCCGCCCCTCCTGCCTCAGCACAGAGCATCTGTGCCATCAGCCACTGCAGCTCCCATCGGGGAGGGTTTGAAGCGGCTCCTAATGCATTTCTAATTCCTGCTCACCGCCAGAGCCTGCTGGAGCTGCTCCCCCAGCCCTGCTGCAGTGATCTCACAGCAGCAGCTCAGCTGGGAGCCCTGGGCTGGGCCTGAAAGCCTTCCCACATCCCCTGCCCACGGGGAGGCAGCTCCCGCCACAGCAGCTCCCACCACAGCAGCTCCCGCCACAGCAGCTCCCGCCACAGCAGCTCCCTGCCTGTCCCTGTCCCCATCCCCATCCCCATCCCTGCCCCTGTCCTTGTCCCTGTCCCCATCCCTGTCCCCATCCCTGTCCCTGTCCCTTTCCCCATCCCTGTCCCTGTCCCCATCCCTGTCCCCATCCCTGTCCCTGTCCCTGTCCCTGTCCCTATCCCCGTCCCTGTCCCTGTCCCTGTCCCTTTCCCCATCCCTGTCCCTTTCCCCATCCCTGTCCCTTTCCCCATCCCTGTCCCTGTCCCTATCCCTGTCCCTCTCCTTCTGCCTGCATCTCCAGGCCCTGGCTGGGATGAGATTCTGGTCACTGCCAGGCTCTGATGGCATGGCTGGACAGGTGTCCCTGTGTCCCCTGTCATCCACAGGCCTGGGATATGAGGCAAGACTTYGTAGGGTGAACCCTGCAACCCATCCCCAACCCCAGAGTCCCTGAGAGACCTTTTGGAGGTGACAAAAAGTGCCCGAAGGAGAGGAGAGGTGAAGTCCCACCCCTGCTGGGGGCTGTGGGCCACGGGGATGGATCCCAGCCTGTAGGAGTGTCAGGGGGTAGCACGGTCGGGACGGACAGAGATGAGAGATCTCTGCAGCCAGGTCAGGAACTTGGGGTTTATTGCAAAGAGCCTGGGTGCAGGGCCCTGCTGGGAGCTGCCAGCCACAGCTCAGAGCAGGCCTGAGAGAAGAGAGGGGGAGAGAGGATGAGAGGGTGAGAGAGTCAAAGGGGTAAGAGAGTAAAGGGGTAAAAGAATAAATGGGGTAAGAGAGCCAGGTTCCCATTCCAATACAATAAATCTTCTTCTGTGTTGAATATTCTGATTCTCACTAACCAATCTAGTCCAAGATACAAATCCTACAGCATTTCCATACAGCCTATAAGAATCATTACATTACCACACTGTGTTACATTTTAAACCCTAAAACTTCCTCTTTGGGCCCCTTCTGCCAAGCTGTAGGGTCTGCTCTGACCCTTGGGCCTGTCTGCAAGCAGAGGGTGTTGTTCCATCAAAAGGGGATCACCTTCAGCTGGCCACACCATTGTTTCCCAGTTGTTCAGTAACTGAGGGATCTCACAGCTTGCTTTCATTTCAATTCTGCTTATAGTTTCCATATTCTCAAAATCTTTTGCCAGACAATCATATTTATAAGGCTTTCCTGTCTCACCTTCCCAACACCAGCCCTTTCCCCTCCCGTTCCGGCGGTGGAAGGAGCATCCCCGCATCCCACACCCCCGGGCTCCGAGGGCAGTGCCCTCTGCTCTGTCATTAGCGCTATAGCTCTTGCCTGGGGATGCTCCAACAGCCGCGGCTCCAATTTCACGGCAAAGCCCCGCTGCCGCTCCCCGCTGCCCGGCACGGACACAAAGGCTCCTCCGGGCGCCTCTGCAGAGCCGGGACCCCGGGGGGGCAGCCAGGACACAGCAAAGGGACCGGCAGGGAGGGGATGCACAACGATCCCTGTGCCAGGAGCACAGGACAACGGGGGACAGGGATGGGATGGGGACGGGGATGGGGACGGGGATGGGGACGGGGACAGGGACTGGGATAGGGATAGAGATAGGGACAGGGATAGGGATGGGGACAGGGACAGGGGACAGGGATGGGGGCATTGAGATGACAGGAATGGGGACAGGGAATAGGAACAGGGACAGGGACAGGGACAGGGATGGGGACAGGGATAGGGATGGGGACAGGGATAGAGATAGGGACAGGATGAGGGATGGAGACAGGGACAGGGATGGGGACGGGGACAGGATGGGGGCATGAGATGACAGGAGAATGGAGGCAGGGATAGGAACAGGGACACGGGATGGGGACAGGGAGAAGGACAGGGACAAGGAACAGTGGTCACAGGGACAGGGATGGGGATAGGGATGGGGACAGGGATGGGGATGGGGACAGGGACAGGGCAGGGACAGGGAAGGGACAGGGACAGGGAGGGAACAGGGAGGGGACAGGGACAGGACACAGCCTGACAGCCCACAGGGAGCAGGAGCTGGCAGGTGGGGTGCAGAGCACGCCCTGCACCCCAGGGATGGGGTGGCACCATGCCCACCTGGCACCTGCAGCTCCGTTTGCATTTCAGGGATTCACGGAAAACGAGAGGGAATTTTTTTATATATATATATTTTTTCCCCTTAGTAAGCACGGCGTTTATGTGAGTTGAAAATTGCTCGATAAATATTTCAGGCGCTGTTTTTAACGGCGTGTTGGGCTTCAGAGGTTCTGAGGGCAGCAGCTTCAGCCAGGCGGGCACTGAATCGCCCTGGCCAGAGCGCAGCACGGCCGGGCTATGACACTGCCCTCAGGGGAGCTGTTCCTGCGGGATAAAACCGCTTTCTGTGGGAGCTGGGATCTGCCCCACAGGGAGGATGCTGAGCTGGGAGGATGCTGCAGCACGGGGCAATGCACGGCGGGATCTGCGCTCCCCGGGCAGCCTCCTGCGGGTGAGGGCCCTGCAGGAGCGTTTGGGAGCATGAGGAGCCCCGGCTGCTGCTGTGGGTGCTGCGGATCCGGGATCAGCCCTGCCTGCGCTCGCTGGCGCTGCAGGATGAGCTGGAGGGTTCAAAGCCCCGGGGAATCCTCTCCTCCTCCTCCTCCTCCGTCGCCGGCGAGAGGGAGGCGATTCCCGCTTGCAGAGCCTCCCCATCCTCCGGTGCTCCGAGATGGCCCCACGGGCACCCTGCCAGGCAGGGCTGGGTCCCGGATCGCTTCTGCAGCTCCCCGGCAGCGCTGCCGTGCCCAGCCCGGGCACCCCGGGCACCCCGCGGCCCCGGCCCCTCCCTGCCCGCCCTCCCAGGCCCAGCAGAGCTGGGAACACTCTCAGCCAGCGAGACGGGTGGAAAGCGCTGCTCTGCATTTGGAAATTAAACGGCAGCTTGAAATATCGCCGGGCCCGCTGGCGGCGGCGGGCAGGAGCCCAGCGTGGCCCCTTGCCAAGGGCTGCCCGGCACGGGAAAGGGCTGGCAGCCACAGGCGTCCCCAGCGTTGCTGCCCTGGGCCAGTTGTCCCCCGTGTGGCCCCTGAGCTCCCTGGTGCCAGCGGGGTGGCCCTGGTACATTGAGGATGGCCCTGGTGCCATTGGGGGTGGCCTGGTGCATTGGGGGTGGCCCTGGTGACAGTGGGGTGGCCTGGTCCAGGGGTGGTGGCCCTGGTGACATGGGTTGGCCCTGGTGCCTTGGGGGGCCCGCTGGCCATTGGGGGTGGCTCTGGTGACAGCAAGGTGGCCCTGGTGCCAGTGGATGGCCCTGGTGCCATTGAGGGTGGCCCTGGTGCCAGTGGGGGTGGCCCTGGTGACAGCAAGGTGGCCCTGGTGCCAGTGGGGTAGCCCCTGGTGACAGTGGGTGGCTCCTGGTCCATTGGGGGTGCCTGTCCCGGGGTGGTGGCCCTGCTCCCTGGGCATCCCTGCCTGGTGCCAGCTCCGGGGCGGGCAGGGGCAGGGAGCCGTGCTGCAGGATTAGAGCAGTTTGCTGTGGGATTAGAGCACTGTGCAGCCGTGGCAGGGCGCAGGAGCCCCGCTCTGCCTCGCTGAGCTCGCCGGGATTAAGGCTTTGTTTCAAGGGATTAGGGYGATTAGCGCGGGAGGGGATGCGGGGCTGCTCCGGGCAGCAAACTGAGCCAGAAGTGGGGCCGGGGGGCTTGGAGAGCTCCAGAGACATCCCAAAATTGTGCTCCCATCTCTGCGGGCTGCTGATCCCTCGTGGGTCCATGCCCAGGGTGTCAGGGCCACGCACAGAGCTGCAGAAAACAACTGCACCCAATCCCGGGTGGGATCCAACCCTCTCAGAGGGATCCAGCCCCAACAATGGGATACAGCCCCCTCAGGGGGATCCATCCCCCTCAGAGGGATCCAGCCCCAACAATGGGATCCATCCCCCTCAGGGGGATCCAGCCCCCCCAGTGGAATCCTTCCCCCTCAGGGGGATCCATCCCCCTTGGAAGGATCCAGCTCCCTCAGTGGGATCCAGCCCCCTCAGAGGGATCCAGCCCCCTTGGAAGGATCCAGCCCCCTCAGATCCAGCCCCATCAGGGGGATCCATCCCCCCCAGTGGAATCTAGTCCCCCCAGAGGGATCCAGCCCCAACAATGGGATCCAGCCCCCTCAGTGGGATCCAGCCCCCCTGGAAGGATCCAGCCCCCACAGTGGGATCCAGTCCCCTCAGATCCAGCCCCCTCAGGGGGATGCAAGCCCACCTCGTACGGTGCTGACTGAGCCCAAGCCTGACCTGACCCCACCTTCCCCATCCTCACAACTCAGCCTTTCCCCCASTCCTGCACATCCTTGGCCACAGACTCATGCCTTGGCCACAGAGCATGGCCCGGAGCAGGGGCAACACGTGGGAAGATCATGGGGAACAGGCAAATGTGGAAAAATGACACCATGAGCTGTCCCCAGCTCCCCACGGCCAGCAGGCACCTCTCGTTCCTGGCATATGGACCAGCAGCTCCTGGCTCGGGACCCTCTGTGCCACCCTGGCCCCTCCCAGCACCGCTCTGGGGGCACAGGAGGTGCCAGCACAGCAGCTCCTGGCTGGCCCCAGGGGAGGATGGGGCTGTCCTGTCAGTSCCCAAGTGTCCCCAGGGCCCCCAGCTCCCTCTCTGGGGTAGGAACTGCTGGAGCTCAGGCGGGAGCAGGAGCAAGGGAACAGCCCCAACCTCTGCAGTGCAGGAGTGAAGCTAAAACTGCAAACCCCAGCCAAGCCTGGTTAGAGGCTGGAATTGCCAGGGAACCAGCAGCTGGAATTGCCAGGGACCAGGAGCTGGAATTGCCAGGAACCAGGAGCTGGAACTGCCAAGGCACCAGGAGCTGGAATTGCCAAGACCAGGCAGTGAATGCCAGGGACCAGGAGCGTGGAATTGCCAGGATCAGCAGCTGGAATTGCCAGGGACCACAGCGTGGATATTGCCAGGAACAGCTGCTGGAATTGCCAAGAGACCAGGACTGGAATTGCCAAGAACCAGCAACTGCGAATTGCCAAGAACCAGGAACTGGAATTGCCAGCGAACAGCAGCTGGAATTGCCAGGCGACCAGCAGCTGGAATTGCCAGGGACCATCAGCTGGAATTGCCAGGATCGGAGGTGTAATTGCCAGGACCAGCAGCTGGAATTGCCAGGGATCAGCAGCTGAATGCCAGGAACAGCAGCTGGAATTGCCAGGACCAGGAGCTGGAATTGCCAAGAGACCGACCGCAGCTGGAATTGCCAGGGACCAGCAGATGGAATTGCCAAGAACCCAGCAGCTGGAATTGCCAGGGATTCAGCAGCTGGAATGCCAGGGATCAGCAGCTGGGAATTGCCAGACGCCAGCAGCTGCGAATTCCCAGGATCAGCAGCTGAGCCTTCCCAGCCCTAGCGCTCTGGTTGCTCCAGAGCTGGGGCGCTGGCAGCAGCCCTGCAGGGTGGTGGCAGTGCCAGGGACACGTGCCAGGCTCCCAGGTGCCAGTGCTCATGCCATCCATGTGCTTTCCCCGTGGTGCTGCAGCCCAGCCCCTGACCTGAGGCAGCCACGAGGAGCTGGATCAGAGGAACCAGAAATGGRGCCAGGGGTGCAGGGGTCCCTCACCCTGCAGCTCCTCGTGGCTGAGGCTCCCTGGCCCAAGCTGCACAGCTCGGGGGGCTGCAGGGAGGGGAGCAGCCCCCAGGCCTCTGCTCTGAGATCCCAAAGTCTCATCTGTCCTGATCAGCTTGGATGGACACAGAGCCCTTTGCTCAGGCCCCTCTTCTCCCCCCTCACACCCAGAGCTGACCCTGCCTGCTGGTGGCATYGTGGAGTCATGGAATGGTTTGGATTGGAAGGGAACTTAAACCTCATCCCACCCCTGCCATGGCAGGGACACCTCCCACTGTCCCAGATTGCTCCAGCCTGGCCTTGGGCACTGCCAGGGATCCAGGGGCAGCCCCAGCTGCTCTGGGCACCCTGTGCCAGGGCCTGCCCACCCTGCCAGGGAGAAATTGTATCCCAATATCACACAGAATCATGGAATCACAGAATAATGAGGTTGGATAATGAGCTGCCCAAGCAGCTCTAAGATCAAGTCCAACCTGTGCCCTAACACCTTAAGCAGAATATAGCACCCAATGCCATGTCCAGTCTTTTTATAAACACATCCAGAGATGGTGATTCCACCACCTCCCTGGGAAGAGCATTCCAGTACTTCATTATTCTTTCTGTGAAAAATTTTTCCTAATATCCAACCTATCCCTTCCCTGCTGTAGCTGCAGACTGTGTCCTCTGCTTCTGTCAGAGACCAACCCCACCTGTCTGCAACCTCCCTTCAGGGAGTTGTAGAGAGCAATATCCCATCTAAACCCCCTCTCTGTCCCTTTGAAGATTCCCTTGTCCTGTCAGCCATTTCTGGGCACACCCGGGGGCAGTGCCCCCCCAGCCCCCCTGTGCCATCCCCAGGCATCTGCAGAGGGGGAGTTTGCATCCAGGGACATTTTCTTCACAAAGGAAATGTGCAAATGCTGCTTTGGGCACRGCCACACTCAGACCTTCAGAACTCTGGGATATCAGGTCTCTCCTGGCCCTGTGCTGTGCCAGGTCCTGCTGAGTGCCACCCCCTGCCCAAGCAGCTCTTTGGGACAGGAGCAGCTCTGGGGCTGGCAGAGAGGGGATTTGCAGCTCTGGGGCTGAGCTGGGGATGGCAGCAGAGGGAGGATGAGGGGGTTGGGCTGGGGGCTGAGCAGGGATGGATCCCATCCCTTCCCCTCCTCCAGGCTGTGAGCAGAGCTGGGTTTGCAATCCTTCTCCCCTGCTCGCTCCCTGTGAGCTGGCACCGTGCTGGAAGGGATTGATGTGGAGGAGACACAGATGAGTGACTCACACACACTTGGGGAGGATAAAAATACCCAGGCCCATGTGTCCCACCCGTGTGGGGTGGCTGGGATGCTGCAGGTGCCATCCCTGCTCCCCCAGCCATGCCAGGRCAAACCCTCAGGGGGCTCAGTGGGTGCTGCCCTGCTGCTCCTGCCCCTGCAGCTCCAGCTCTGCTGCCCAGGGGTGACAAATTCAGGGGCCACGTGCCCTGGGGACCAGGTGGCCTCTGTGTCCTTCAGCAGGCAGAGGGTGACACAGCCCTGGCAATAAACGTGGTGCCAGCCCCTGGGGAGCACCAGAGCCAGCAGCTCGTGGTGGCGGCAGCACTGYGGGCACTCAGGGTGTACCCACGGGTGCCCACAGGGCAGGATTTGGTCTCCTCTAGCCCCTGCAGGTGGCACAGCCTTTTTGGGCACTGCCAGCAAGGTGTGCCCAGCTTTCAGTGCCACTCCTGAGTGTGCCACCACGTGCAAGGGTCACACAGAAYTCCCCGTGCTTCCCTCACCTCCCTGTTCCTGGGGGCAGGAAGGAGGTTTGAAAGCAGAGACTTGGCTTCACGTCCCTTGCCTTTTGCAGTGCCATTTCTGACAATGGGACACTTTGCAGTTTTCCCTGCTCTTTGGATGCTCTCTGACACAAGAATGCCCTGTTGGAGAGGGCACACGGTGCCAGGAGCAGCAGGGATGATCCATGCCCATCCCTCCTCCATCCCTGCAGGGCTGATGGGTGACAGGACGGGCTGGTGGGGTATGTCGGTGACAGGGCTGGGAGGGGACATCACCCAAATGTCCCTGGAGGCTGGCATGGCAGTGCCACACAGCAGGGGCACAGAGGGCACTGTGCTTTGTGCATGGAACCTGCAGTCCCTGGAGGGGCAGTGATCAGTGCTGGGATGTGGGAAAAACACCAGGGATGGTGAGAAAAAGAGGAAAAACTGGAAGAAAAGCCTTTGGGTGAAGGTTTCCAGCACTCAGTCTGAGAGAGTGGAGGGGACTGAGCCTCTGCTGCCTTCCCCTGCTGCCTGTGCCAGGGAGCCACAGGTGCCCCTCGGGCAGGGGGCACAGATCCAGCTCCTGATGCCTTCCCTGGCTCGGGGCAGGGGAGTGGGGCAGTGGGAACGCGGGGAGGGCTCTGGGTGCACCCAGCCTCATCACCCACCTCCTGGGCTTTCCGTGGTGATTTCCCACCTCGCTTTGCCCAGGGAAGGAGCAGGAAGCTCTGCCGGTGTGGGTGAGCTCTCAGCACCCCTCAGGCTCTGCAGGGTCCTTCCCTGCCCCCCGAGCTGCAGGTGCCCCCCAGGGGTGCTTTGGGAGCCCCTCAGAGGGTTTGGGCTCAGCAGGGGCAGAGGGCAGCGCTCAGCCCGGGGCTGGCACACTGGGGTGAGCACCCCAAAGGGAAGGGGCCCGGCTGAGCCCCCCCGAGCGGTGCCAGCGCTGCAGAAGGTCCCTGCCGTCACCTGGCAGCTCCGCAGAGCACGTTCCTGGCATTTCGCTGGAAGCTGAGGCGCAGGAGCCGGGCTCTGGCAGCGATCCCAGCGCTCTGCGCTTTCCTGGCAGCGGGGTGGGAGCTGCCACGGCTGGGCGGGGGCTGCCGGGGGGAGGCGGAGGAGGAGGAGGAGGAGGAGGAGGAGGAGGAGGAGGAGGAGGATGCTCCTGCCGGGATGCAGCCCCGGGCTGGCGTGGGAGGGGGTGGGAAGGCAGTGAGGGCGGAAAGCAGGGTGGGAAAGCGAGGCAGAATTCCCGAGGGAGCGAGGGAAGGTGAGGGGGGAGCCCCGCTGCAGCCCCACCTCGGGCAGAGCAAATTTCCCGCTCCCTCCGCTCTGCCGGGGCACCCGGGCGCTCCTTTGCCCCCGGGGCAGCGGAGGGGAGCTGTCACCCTCTGTGCCCTGTGACCAGCGAGGGGAAGCTCTGTCACCCTCTGTTGCACCTGTGAACAAGCGAGGGGAGCTCTTGTCACCTCTGTGCCCTGTGACAGCGAAGGGGAGCTCTGTCACCCTCCTGTGCCCTTGACAGCGAGGGGAGCTCTCATGCTCCCCTCCCGGTTGTCCCAAATGCAGGGAAGCTCCTGCGCAATGGGTCACATCACCGTGTTTTTTACATTCTCTCATATAATCATCCACTGGTGGATCATATGGTAATTCTCCTGCGACCTGCTTAGAAATCTACCATGCCTTGATTTCACCTTCTTGATGCACCTGGCAAGGGGAGCTCTTGTTCCCCTCTGTGCCCTGTGACAGCGAGGGAGCTCTGTACCCCCTGTGCCCTGGTCAGGGGAGCTCTGTCACCCTCATTGTGCCCTGGCCAAGGGAGGCTTGTACCCTCTTGCCGCAAGGGGAGCTCTGTCACCTTCTGTGCCCTGGCAAAGGGGAGCTCTGTCCCTCTGGCCCCTGTTGACAAGTGAGCAAAGGGGGTGCTTGCTCGCCCCCCAGCGTGGGGCATTGCCCGGTCCCTCGCCCCGCCTCATCTGGCCCCCTGAGTAGCACCAGCTCTGACCCCCTACGGTCCGCGTACGTGCTCCTCTCAAGCAAACAATTCACAGCATATTTATGACAACACCTTAGGAGATAGCCGTTCTGGTGTGGCAGGCTGCTTTGTTTGGAATAAGAGACGCGCGATTTTCTAACTAGCTGATAGCTTGGCTCTCGTCCGCAAAGCATGACTGTAGCCTGCTGAGAGGCGCACAATACCTTTCAGGACCTGTGTATGCGACAGAGCTCTGTTGTGCTCCTCAGCGCTAGGACGTTGATGGTGCGACAAAGGAATAGCAACTAGGGAGTGTCTGAACTCGACATCACAATTGACTAGTATTGTTCCCAGAAGAATTCACAATTGGAGGTTCATATACTTGGGACATTCCAACCTCCCGCTTCTCAAAGCTGGAGTCGCATCAATGTACTTACCCCGGGAAATCAGAATTTTTAGTATTTATTTAGCTTTCAACGTGATTAAATAAGCTCGACCACACCTCGATCTCTATATTATTTGAGGAACATAATTTTACATCCACACACAGCGTTAGGAACTGTGTTCAGATTTATCGTTCACCGGGACAAGAAAAAAGCTCCATCGGTTAAGCATCTAGGCAGTCAAATCTCGTTACGAGTGTTGTACCTTTTTCATATTCAGTTGTAGATCACCCAGTGCACAGTGAGGCGAGTTCTTTCCTTGTATTTCACTGGGATACTAGCCAAACTTGTTGACGCATAATGCTCGTTGGTGCCCCTCAGTTTCGTGGTCCCTTTGATCCCCTCTTACTGTTGTTTCCCTCCGTCAAAGCAGAGCCGTCCAAGAGAACCATTTGAGCAGAGACTTTTAAAAAGTTACAGCTTGGTTGAGAGTAGATATGTTATAGAAGGCATTTTATCGTTATATGGCTCATGCTCTTCTGTCATCCTGCACAATGTTTATTGTGGATAATACTTCTCACATAACTAGTTGGGCAATGTTCATTTGCTACTATGTCATTTGTCAGCTCTCTCTCATATCTGTTTAGAAAAAAAGACGTTCTTCTGATACAAGCCACCTTCCTAAACAACAAGTGTTTATTGATTACCAGCTCCTTCGTTGAAGAAGTCCCTTGTGGTGAAAAGGGGAATCTTTCGTTGTATGTAGTGCGGATTCACTTCTCTCGTTCCTACAGGAGAGTTCTAAGGTCTCTCTCTCATGCTTTGCTGAGAGAAGACCTATCTTTATTTAGCAGAACGGAGGAGGTGGATAGATGTAGTCACAGTGAATAACTCAGTCCTGTTTGCAACTGCCTCTGAGTTCGAGCGCAGCTTACTATGTGAGCGAACTGTGTCTCCATTGATTAAGAAAGCTATGAAAACCCGTCTTGTTGCCTCTCCAAGCTCCAGACAGTGCTTTCCCCACATCTCACGAGCGCTAGAAAAACACATCACCAGCACATGAGCTTAGGACTTCTGTAAAATTCAGTGAGTCTTCAAAGAAGATAAAGAGAGAGAATATGCATACACTTATAGAAATTAAACTCCACAAATCGAAGACAACCCACCTAACTGTTTCAATCATTCTTCTTAGTGTAGGCACGCGCGTGGTCTTTAGCCTCCGGACACAGTGCGATACATCCTGAGTGTGCTTAGCAGGAAGTGTTTTTCTCACACAAGACGAACTCATACAAATCCTGACCAAAAGCAAATGTGGCTCTTGTATTCTAATCACCCAACAGCAAGAGCCTGACGGTGTCCCTGCTCCTAACAAAAGGATTTGTCTCTCTCACTTGACAAGAAATTCCTAGCAAGATACAGGCATGGTAGGTTAAGGCTATGGGTCGATGATGTCAAAGCAGGTGGCTACTTCTGCTGCCTCTTGTTGGCATATGCCCCTCAATACCGCTGAAGGGGCGTGAGCCGTACGAGAGCGAGAGGACTAGACAGAGCTAAAGAAATAAGGTTTAGGCTACAACAGAATGGATACCTCTCAAAACTCTAAGGCCCCAGGCTCGCACAATAGGATCCCTGCATCGCTGAATCTGGGTGCGTAGTGAACACACCAATAAATTTCCCACACATAGCGTGAAGCCCTAGGAAATGCGTGCATTGTGAGAAAAATATGGGGCACCAGGCATGTTTTTCCCATTCTGTGGACTAGCGAGCACACGACCCTACAGGGGGAAAGGGAGGGCGATCTCACAGCTATTTATGAGCGAGGGGTCTCTTTGGGTGTCCGGCAATTTTAGTATCATTTCTCTGGCAGTTTCCTATGTAGCTGAAATGTGTGTGCAATTACATGCTCCAGGCTCGAATGAAGCCCCATCCTTCTTGTTTTTCTTGTCTGTTCAGAGTCTAACCGATTGTTATAAATTTGCCAGTGCATTAGGGCTACGGTGACCTCCTCGCGCAAGAAATTTGTGTCCTTAGGGAGGTGAGCTCTACAGCTAGAAGGACAGCGAACAGTTAATTGTTTCTGAGCTACGCTTGCATTGAACTCCATGAAGAGAGTTTACTAGTGCCCTCAGTGATACAGACGGTCCCTGATCAGACCCACCCATCTAACTGTGCACGCAGAGTATACTCTTGGCGCACATTATAAAGGCTCACACCACTGTGAACCAGTGAGGAGTATTCGCTCGACGCGATTAGCACCCAAAGCGCAAGCTGGTGGGAGAGTTTTCACTAGTGTATCCTATTAGATTTTGCATTGCTTGGTCCTGGGGGCGAGCAGCACCCCCTGCTCACTGTCACAGGGGCAGAGGGTGACCAGAGCTCCCTTGCCAGGGCACAGAAGGTGACAGAAGCTCCCCTTGCCGGGCACAGAGGGTGACAGAGCTCCCCTTGCCAGGGCACAGGGAGTTTTGGGGGAACCAAAGGGAAATAAAAAGCCTTCCCCACCTGACCAGGGGCACAGGCTGACAAAGCTCGCGCGCGTGCGCTGTCTCTCAGGGCACAGAGCAATGTGACAGAAGCTCCCTTGCCAGGGCACAGAGGTGACAGAGCTCCCTCTATTGCCACACAATACGGAGGTCACTAGTGCTCCCCTCGCTGTCACATGCCTGGCACCGCGGGTGACAGAGCTCCCTCGCTGTCACAGGCACAGAGGGTGACAGAGCTCCCCTCGCTGGCACAGGGGCACAGAGGGTGACAGAGCTCCCCTCGCTGTCACAGGGCACAAGGTGACACCAGCTCCCCTCGCTGCCCCGGGCGCAGAGAGAGCGCCCGGGTGCCCCGCAGAGCGGAGGAGCGGATTTGCCTCTGCCCCGAGGTGCGGGCTGCATCGGGCGTCCCCCCTCAGCCTCTCCCTTCGTCCCCTCAGGAATTCGTGCCTCGCTTTCCACCCTTCTTTCCGCCCTCACTGCCTGTCCCACCCCCTCCCACGGCCAGCCCGGGCTGCATTCCGGCAGGCAGCATTCCTCCTCCTCCTCCTTCCTTCCTCCTCTCCTCTCCTCCTCCGCCTTCCCCCGGCAGCCCCGCCCAGCCGTGGCAGCTCCCACCCCCGCTGCCAGGAAAGCGCAGAGCGCTGGATCGCTGCCAGAGCCCGGCTCCTGCGCCTCAGCTTTCCAGCGAAATGCCAGGAACGTGCTCTGCGGAGCTGCCAGTGACGTGCAGGGACCTCTGCAGCGCTGGCACCGCTCGGGGGGGCTCAGCCGGCCCCTTCCTTTGGGTGCTCACCCAGTGTGCCAGCCCGGGCTGAGCGCTGACCCTCTGCCCCTGCTGAGCCCAAACCCTCTGAGGGCTCCAAAGCACCCCTGGGGGGCACCTGCAGCTCGGGGGCAGGAAGGACCCTGCAAGCCTGAGGCGTTGCTGAGAGCTCACCCCACACCGGCAGAGCTTCCTGCTCCTTCTCCGCTGCGGCAAACACCCCGGTGGAAATCACACAAGGAATGCCAGGAGGGGTGATGAGGCTGGTGCACCCAGCAGCCCTCCGCCCGCGCTTCCCACTTGCCCCACTCACCCTGCCACCGCTCAGGAGAATGCAGTGCAGGAGCTGATGATCTACGCCCAATTGTGCCTCCCTCGCCGAGGGGCACCTGGTGGCTCCCTCGCACTAGCAGCATGTATCGAG
>NDFG01000180.1:295899-317206 GCA_002167245.1 Sporophila hypoxantha
GGTGGCAGCGGCAACGAGCAGAAGCACAGTAGCTCACCATCACTCAGGCACCCTCCTACCCCAAAATCCTGGATGCTGGCTGGGGTTTCCCGTGGGGCTTTTCCCCCCTCACTCCTGAGCCCAGGGGCTCTGCCTCAGGTCACAGGGAGGCTGCATGTGGAGCTGAAATGCAACAGACCCCAATTGAGCTGCTCATGAGCTGGGGGTAAAGCCCAGGTGAATCTTCCAGCGGTCACAAATATGGAATATCAGGGAATGTTTGGTTGGAAGGGACCTTTGAAAAAGCCATCTCTATCCGATTGCCCCTCCATGGCAAGGATTGCCACCCACTGGCCCCAGGCTGCTCAGGGCTCACCAGCCTGGCCAGCACAGGTGAGCCATGCTCAGGCTCTGTGGGAAGCATTTCTGTTCCTTGCCCCGGGGAGCTGCCTCCTTCCTCCATCCCCTCCATGTTGCCCAATGCCCCAAATGGACCCCAAACTTTTTCCCTGACAGTGCGTTGACTTCAAGGCTTAGGTTGGCACTTCCCGCCTGTCCTGCCCTGGCCACAGGAATGGCCCGTAGCAGCCCAAAACACCTGCGTAGCGGTGTGTTGTGAAAACGATGACCCTGCAGGGAATACGCTCCCCAGCCTGTCAAGCAGGTGGCTTCCCAGAGCTCCTCAGGCTGGGCAGAGCCTCCGCTGGCCACGAACCCTCCCTGCAAGGATCACACATTTTCCCTTGCACGGGCAGAGCCTGCTGGATGCAGCTCTGGGATGGGCTGGGCACGGAGCAAGAGGATGGTGCCCGAGTGTGGTTGTGTTCTGATGGTGTGAGAGCTCCCAGCTCATGGACCTTACTATCTGGTTTTTTAAATCCATTTCAGGCTTTTATTTTAAGCCTCTTACATTAGATTTTATCAAGCTGGTCAAAACTGGCAAAAGTATTTCTCCCACAGAACTATAACCACACATTCCCAATTCAGTATAAACATATGGTTGAAACTAATACAATACACATCACCATTTTATCAAATACCTGCATAAAACACCCGTTATCAAGTATCCAAATATTAAGTTACGCCGCTTAAAAGCAGACAAAAATATTACAGAGGTCTGCCCAAGGCATAGCAGAAACTCAAGGAGAAAAAAAAAAAAGAAAAGGAAAAGAAAAGGAAAAGGGAAGGGAAGGGAAGGGAAGGGAAGGAAGGGAAGGGAAGGGAAGGGAAGAAGGAAGGAAGGAAGGGAAGGGAAAGGGAAGGAGGAAGGGAAGGGAAGGGAAGGGAAGGAAGGGAAAAGGAAGGGAAGGAAGGGAAGGGAAGGGAAGGAAAGGAAGGAGGGAAGAAGGAATGGAAGGGAAGCCGAGGGAAGGGAACGGGGGAAGGGAAGAGGGAAGGGAAGGGAAGGGAAGGGAAGGAAGGGAAGGGAAGGGGAAGGGAAGGAGGAAAGGAAGGGAAGGAAGGAAAGGAAGAAAGAAAAAAGAAAAGAAAAGAAAAAAGAAGAAGAAAAGGAAAAGAAAAAGAAAAGAAAAGAAAAGAAAAAGAAAAGAAAAGAAAAGAAAAGAAAAAGAAAAGAAAAAGATCCCAGTTTAAGCAAAGCAATAGTTGGTAAACAACTCTCAATAGGTACAGCAAAGAAAACCTACAGGACTTCCAGAAATTTTCTTGATTAAGAATTTTTAGCTACCAATAACAAATCATTTCTTGTTTTAAAAAACATTTACTAAAGTAAAGGGCATATTCTCCACAACTTCCTGCCCTAGATAAAGACCAACATATTTTACCAGAACCATTGTGGAGTCCCCTCCTGTGTGGGGACAGGCTGGGGGATGCAGGGGTGATTCCAGCCTCACCCATTCCATGGATGTCACCCACAGGGGCTGGTCCCAGGTCCCTGCAGGGGCTGTGAGCACTCCAAGGTGTGGCATGGCAGAGCCACTGGCACCAGGCTGGGTTTGCTGCCACAGCTCCTGGGGCTGGCACTGGGAACAGGGGGCAGAGGCAGGGGCAGCATTCCTGGATATTCCCAGCTGTGGAAACTGCTCTGTGGGGATGGAGCAYGGGGACAAAACAGAGCTGGGGAAGCAGCTCTGAACCTTGGGGACTTTTCCCAGGCTGAGCAGCAGGGAGCTCCCACTGGATTGCTGCCCCAGACCCTCTGGGACTCATGCCATGATAACATCATGGAACCRTGGAATGGTTGGGGTTGGAAGGRACMTTMAAGCCCATCCAGCTCCACCCATGCCATGGGCAGGGACACCTGCCCTGTGCCAGGGTGCTCCAGGGCCCATCCCTAGCACACCTCTGTGTCACAGGTGTGTCTCTGTAGGCCTCTGTCCCTGCAGTGACACAGCTCTGGGAACCCAGCCATGGAGACCTGCAGCCTGCGAGGCCCACATGGCAGAGAGCAGCCATGGCTGACTCACTGCAGCCCAGACACTGTGGGAGGGCTGGTTTCGGCTCCAGCAGGCTCCCAGTATAACCAGTAACACTCCTGGCTGTGCCTCAGTGCCAGCTGCAGCAGGGGCTCCACCCAGGAGCCTTCCCCTGGCCTGGGGAGAACTGAGGGTTAAAGAACACCTGAGTGCTTTGGCCTGTGCGTGTCCAAGTGACATTCCTGTGGATCTGTGTGTGTGTGTCCCCTCAGGAGCTCAGCCCCTGCCCCAACCCCTGCTGGCACACAGCAGCGTGGCACAAATGGGGGAACAGCCAGGGCACTCAGTGCCTGGTGTCCCCAGGGCTGCAGTGAAGTGCCAGGAGCAGCCAGGGAATGTCACCAAATCATGGAAACTTCGAGGCTGGAGAAGCTCTCTAGGATGCTCCAGTCCATCCATTCCYCTGCACTGCCCMGGACASCACTGCCCCATGTCCCCAGGTGACACAGCTGTGTGTGTTTGAACTCTGCAGGGATGGTCTCACTCCACCAGTTCCCTGGGCACATGTTCCAGAGCCTGACCACTCTTCCAGTGAAGAAATTTCCCCAATATCCACCCTGAGCCTGCCCTGGCCCAGCCTGAGGCCGTTCCCTCTGCTCCTGTCCCTGTTCCCTGGAGCACAGCCCGGCCCCCCCGGCTGTCCCCTCCTGGCAGGAGCTGTGCAGAGCCACAAGGGCCCCCTGAGCCTCCTTTGCTCCAGGCTGAGCCCCTTCCCAGCTCCCTCAGCCTCTCCTGGGGCCCCAGCCCCTTCCCAGCTCCGTTCCCTGCCCTGGACACGCTCCAGCCCCTSCAGGGCTCTCTGGCCATGAGGGCCCAGAACAGGACACAGCCCTCGAGGTGCCCCAGCAGTGCCAGCACAGGGGACAGGCCCTGCCCTGCTCCTGCTGCCACACTGGTTTTGATCCAGGCCGGGTGCCCACGGCCTCCTTGCCCCCCTGGGCACCCCTGGGCACCCCTGGGCACTCCTGGGCACCCCTGGGCCCGTGTCCAGCTGCTGCCACCAGCACCCCCAGGCCTTTCCCCCTGGACAATTCCCAGTCACTCTGCCCCACCCTGGAGCGTCCCTGGGGCTGTTGTGCCCCAAGGGCAGGGCAGGACTGGCAGCGATGCCCCTCAGGTGAGGGAGGAGCRGGCCCAGAAACCTCCCCGAGCCGGCAGTGCTGTAACCGTGGAGACCAGCGAGGTAATTGGGAGAGAGGAGCGCTCTGCAAGCGCTGCTGCTGCTGCATTCAGCCACGCTGGAGCGGCTCTTTGAGGTAGCTGCGATTTCCACATCAAAAGAGGAAGCTGAGCAAAGGCAGCGCAAAGGTTGAGGCTGAAYTGTGCTCGGGTCCTTGCCCAGATGGCAGCAGGGCTGGGCAGATGGGGTGGGACGAGTTCCTCAAGCTCAAACTGCCTCCCCACAGGGCCTGTGCTCGCTCGGCCCTTTACAGGCYGTGGGGAGGATGGACACCTCGGATGACAATTTGTGACATCCTCAGGTCGCTCTGAGATAAGACTCCAGACCTGTGGATGTCTTGGCTTTGTGAGGGAACAGGCAGAGGGATGGAAGCTCTGCTGGCCAGGGATCCCCCCTGTGTGGGGGAGGCAGCRCCTCTGAGGCCTTCTCTGCCATGCTGGGGTTGTTCTCAGCTTTTTGCTTCATGCTTTGTACCCCTTGGCCTTGGCCCCSGGATGGGGATGGGCACTGGGAGGGRAACTCAACACTCCAGGGTTCCCTCCCACCATCAAACATTTCCATGTGTCCACCCCAAGCAGGATGGAGGGAATTCCTCCTGGGCCAGAGAGACAGGAACCTTCTGCAGAGCTGGCTGAAACMAATCAGAGGGTGCCAGCAGAGTTTTGCAYGGCTGAAATGCAAGAGACCCAATCTGAAATCTCTTTGGCACAGCAGATTTCAGACCATGATCATCAGTTCCAGTTCCAGCTCCTTCTGCTTGTGGAATTGGGCCTGGGGAGACGAGAATGGGGTGCAGAAGGAGAAAGCAGAGAAGCTGTTCCACAAGGGATCTCTCTTGGTCCATCCTCACCCTGTGCACGGCTGAGCTGGGGACATTGGGAGGGCAGGCTGAGCTGCAGCAAGCCAGGGTGACAACAGCAATTTGCACAACCTGTCAGGGGGACAAAGTGGCTCTTGAGGTCCTGCTGAAGGGGACAGGCACGGCCTGGTCCCCATCTGCTGTTTGCTCCTCCAGCTCTTGTCCTATTTCCCAGTTTGTCCACACACAGCCCTGGGATTTGGCTCTGCAGTGCTGCCTTTGCTGAGCTCTCAGGAGCCTGACRTGTCCTTTTCCAAACCCCACAGAGTCCTGAGCTGGAAGTGACCCCAARATCCCTAAAGTCCTGCCCAGACCCCCCAGCAATCCCYCCTGKGCATCCCTGGTGTCCAARSRCTCCTGGAGCTCTGGCAGCCTCGGGGCYRTGCCCATTCCCTGGGCAGCCTGGGCARTGCCAGCACCCTCTGGGGGGAGAACCTTTCCCTGATCTCAGCTTGACCTGGCCCAGCTCCATGGTGTTCTCACCTGGACAGCTGCTCTGGAGCAAGGATGGGCCCAGGGTGGAGCCCTGCAGGGATCCTGGAGCTCCCATCACCCCTGGCCATGGCATTTCCCATCAGGAAGTTGTTGGCCAAGTGCAACAGAACCACAGCTGAGTGTCACAGAATCCCAGACCTCCAAATGGGTTGGGTTGGAAAAAACCTTAAGGATCATCTCATTCCAACCCCTGCCATGAGCAGGGACACCTTCCACTATCCCACCACCAAACATTTCCATGTGCCCACCCAAGCAGGATGGAGGGAATTCCTTCTGGGCCAGAGAGACAAGAAGCTTTCTGCAGAGCTGGCTSAAACCAATCAGAGGGTRCCAGCAGAGTTTTGCAGGTTGAAATCTCTTTGGCACAGCGGATTTCCAGGTTGCTCCAAGCCCTGTCCARCCYGGCCTTGGACACTCCCAGGGATGAAACAGCCACAGCTGCTCTGGGCACCTTCTCCAGGGTGTCCTTTACCCCTCCTCCAGGGACATAGGGGTGAGGAACACATCCCACATCCAGCATCCAGTGAGGGATGTTTCTTCCAGTGAAGAAATTTCCCCAATACCCACCCTGAACTCCCCTGGCCCAGCCTGAGGCCGTTCCCTCTGCTCCTGTCCCTGTTCCCTGGAGCACAGCCCGGCCCCCCCGGCTGTCCCCTCCTGGCAGGAGCTGTGCAAATACAAATATCATGTATGAAGTTAAGAAAAGTTKATAGATTTATAGTTATGCTGTACCCCTTGCATGGTTATCAAGGGACAGCTGGGTTGGGACATCTGGGAGGGCTGGCTTGTCACTGTGGTGACATCTGASCTCCAATCAGGATTTGAGGAAGAGATCTCCACCRCTGGACAGTGAAGGGGTTGATGGACAGAAYTTTGGGAGGGGTTAAAGGGTTAAAAAGAGTAAAACCWCCTTTGTGAGGGGGCTGAGCACATGGCAGGGGAAATCTTTTGCTCCCAGCRCCGTAACCTTTTTTCTTTATTCAGTCTTGTGTTGTATTTTTGATAAGGTTTAATAAACCTTCCTAAACTATGACAMGTGAGGAGCTATTTCTCACAATCCCAGCCCAAACCCAAGGCTGTGCCCAGGGAGCAGGGCCAGGCTGGGGATGGCAGCAGTGCCAGGCCAGGGGACAAAGCAGAGGCCTGGCCCCGCTGGGCTGCAGCCCACATTAGCAGCCCGAGTTGTGTATTAGCCGTGAATTAATGTCCTGCAGAGACTGGGAACCGGGATCATGCGGGGATTAAAGAGGCATTACCCCTTTGTTAAAGCTGATGTTTTTGGGATAATCTGGAAGCTTTAGCTAATACATTATTACAGAAACTCCTTCAATCACAGCGGCAGACAGTAAGCAGATTTGGATATTACTGCATAACTGCGCAGGGCTGCTGCTGCTGTTCTTCCCTGCTCCCCTTCCTGGGCAGCACCACGGCACAGCCAGGCCTGGGAGCTCCCCAGGGACCTGGGTTGGCCTTGTCCTGGAGGAGATCCTGCCTGGAGATGCCCAGCTGAAGGGGGGCTCTGTCCTGGCCAAGGTGCTCAGGGCTCCTCTGGGGAAATCAGCAGCTCTGGAGACACTGCAGGGGCTTTGTCCATGGAGAGCACTGGGAGCTGCAGCCTGGATAAGTGGATCACCAGCCAAGCAGCGGGAAGCATCCCTGGAGCAGGGGAGGYTGTTGCTGGGGGCACATTTCTCCCTTGGTGCTGCTGCCCTATTGGAGGTTCTGCTGCTTGGAGCCCAAACCTGCTCCCTCCTGTTTGCTCAGGAGCCTCCAGGGCTCTGACAGAAGGAATCCTTCCCTCATCCCAAGGGGACAGCAGCCCCAGGATTTGGGGCTGTGGAAGGAGCCATTTGGATGGCACTTGTCCTTGTTCCCAGTGGCCCAACACATGAAGGACTTGATGGGTGGCTTTGGCACCACATTCCCAAGGCTCACTGGGGCTTTGGTGGAGACACATTCCCAATTTTCTGTGTGACCCCACGCAGTCCCTGCCAGGGATGGCTCCCTAAATGCACCTGGGAGGGCAGGGGAAGCTTGTGTGTTCCACCCTGCAGGGATTCCTGCCTGCTGGCAGAGCAAACTGGAGCTCAGCACTTCCCACCCCTCCACAAAGGCTCCTGGAAATGGGAAAGGTTCTCATGGAATCATGGACTGGTTTGGGTTGGAAATGAAAGCTCTTCTCATTCCAAGCCTCTGCCWCRTGCAGAGACCAGGATGCTCCAAGCCCCATCCAAGTGCCCTGTAAGCCTGGCAGGAGCCAGAGCTGGATTWAATCTCAGTCCCTGCCCTAAGTTWGGCTCTGATCCTGCCTCCCAGGGGTGCTGTGGCTCCCATAAGGCAATTCCAGGGACACAGAGCCATGCCTGGGGTCGGAGCAAGAGCAACTCTCACTGTGCCACATTTCCTGGGACATGGAGATGGCTCCAGACCTGTGGGGATGGCAGGGACTGGAATGTGATGGGACCAGGGCTCGAGCCCCTGCTCAGCAGAGCYTTGGGAATACTGGGAAGAGAAACAGGGAAGGGCCATGTTGCTCTGATGGCAGATGCATGACAGGGAGCCAAATGCTGTGGAGAAAACAGGGATTAAAGCCACAGAGAGCCAACAGAGAGGGGGAGAGAATGCAGGGGGTAAAACACGGGATGGAAATCAGGAGTCAGAGATGGCTGGGAGCACACGGAGCACAGGGAGTCTTGGAACTCAGTACATCCCTCTGGGTGTCCAGAGTTGCTGGGACCCTGCCAGGGGGCTCAGAGACCCTGGCACACAGCCCAGAGCACCTGGGGGTTTGATTATGACCCGTGGAGCAAATTACCAGCTTTGTATGAAGACCTGAAAGCCACCGAAGTTTAAGCAGTGTAATAATAAAATTATCACTGGGTGAAAAAGTAGATTTTGGGGTTTTAGAATAGGGGTTCAGGAGGCAAGATGGAGGGACTTGGGCGTGTCCAACCTTTCTTCTTCTTCTTCTCTACCTCCATYTTCTGCTGTGATGYTGGCACTTTGGGATTGGTTTAGAGTAGAAGTGCACTGTCTRACATAGGTGATAGGAATTGGAAAGTAATTGTAAACATGTTATATGTAGTTTGTATAAAGAGACAACACCACCCYRGGGGCGGTCAGAGTGCCTCTGTCTGTCCTKCTGAGCAGACCTCGGCTGGGCAGGAGAAAAATTTTRTAGATAAGAATTAATAAACAACTCTGAGACCRAGAACTGAAGAACTCCGGCTCATTCTTYGGACRCACGGGCCGAAACAGAGACTTCTCATGTATTTCGGGGCTGCAACTGACAGCAGAACCCCTGAGAAGGGAGCACAGGGAAGGGGGGAAATGTGGGAATGCATGGCCAAACCCTGGGAGAACGTCACACAGGAGCAGAAACCATGTTCCCAAACCCATCCTCCTCCTCAGGCAGGGAAGCAGAGGCAGAGATGGAGGATTCACAGCCACGAGGCTGGAATGCACCGAAGGCAGCAAATCCCCTGGCCCAGATGACACATCTGGAGCCCTCCAAGAGCCCCAAGCCTGGTGATGGAGCTCTCAGCAATAACACACAAATTCACATCCTCCAACTGCGGCTCTGGGGGCACTAAAGGCTGGGCCTACATTTGAAAGCAGGCCCCGGGGTGTGCTCGGCCTCACAAACCAATAAGCTTTGCTTCAGCCTGAGCAAATGCTTGGAACAATTATGCAGAGGCATAATTAGAAATCTTGGTGAGCAGGGGCTCCTGAGCTGCCGTATCCAGCACTTCAAACGAGCACACCAGCTCCTGCTTTCCAGCCCGGGCTATTCCTGGGGCTGCTTCCCCCCACGGACACACGAGCCGTGCCCAGGCAGCAGCAAGCACAGTTTGGGCTGGGATGGAGGGRTTGGCAGCAAGGAGAGCTCTGAGCAGAGCTCAGGGCCAGCAGGACCCAGTTTTTGGGGGGTTTAGGCTCTGCCAAGCTCCTCAAACCCACCCCAAGAGCTATGGCTAGCAGGACCCAGTTTTAGAGGGGTTTAAACCCTACCAAGGTGCTGAAACCAACCCTAAGAGCTGCAGGTCCCACCCAACAGAGCTCAGAAGCCTCAAGGCTAGCAGGACCYAGTTTTAGRGGGRTTTAGGCTCTGCCAAGCTCCTCAAACCCACSCCAAGAGCTGAAGGTCCCTTCCAGCAGAGCTCAAGGCTAGCAGGACCAAGTTTTAGAGGGGTTTAGGCTCTGCCAAGCTCCTGACACCCACCCTGAGAGCTGCAGGTCCCACTCAACAGAGCTCAGAAGGCTCAAGGCTAGCAGGACTCAGTTTTAGGAGGGTTTAGACTCTGCCAAGCTCCTCAAACCCACCCCAAGAGCTTCAGGTCCTTCACAGCAGAGCTCAGAGCCAGCAGGACCCAGTTTTAGATGGGTTTAAGATGTTCCAAGCTGCTGAAACCCGCCCTGAGAGCTGCAGGTCCCTGCCAGCAGAGCTCAGGGTTAGCAGGACCCAGTTTTAGAGAGGTTTAGGCTCTACCAAGGTTCTCAAACCCACTCCAAGAGCTGCAGGTCCTTCACAGGACAGCTCAGAAGACTCAGGGCTAGCAGGACCCAGTTTTAGAGGAGTTTAGGCTCTGCCAAGGTGCTGAAACCCACCTTGAGAGCTGCAGGTCCCTGCCAGCAGAGCTCAGGGTCAGCAGGACCCAGTTTTAGAGGGGTTTAGGCTCTGCCAAGCTCCTCAAATCTGAGAGCTGCAGGTCACCAGCTCAGGGGGGCTGCAGTGCCAGGAAGATGCTGTCAGAGGTTGTTGTTTGCTCCTGGTGGGTCTTTTCCTCTTTCAGGGCACCTTTTGCACCTCCCCATATCCAGGCACCAATTTGGCCTCAAATTGAAGTGGGTCCCTGGAAGTGTTCAAAGCCAGGCTGGACAGGGCWTGGAGCAACCAAGWCTGGCAGAAGGTGTCAGCCAAGAGGGYTGGAATAAGGTGGWGTTTAATTCACAGAATTCACAGAAKCACYRGGTTGGAAGAGACCTTWAAGATCATCAAGTCCAACCCARCCCMAACACCTCAACTSAACCCTGGCACCCAGTGCCACATCCAGGCTTTGTTAAACACRCCCWGGGATGGGGACTGCACCACCTCCCTGGGCAGCCATTCCGGTTTAAGATCCCTTCCAACCCAAATAATTCTGTTATTAGAATGTTTAGAACCTGTGGTTCTAAAAAACSTGCAGCTGTGGCACCTGGGGACATGGACACATGGTGAACACGGTGGTGCTKGGTTAACTGTTGGACTTGATGACCTTGGAGGTTTTTCCAACTTAAACAATTCTCTGATTCTGGGATCTAAATCCTGCAGAGCTCCCTCACATCGGTGACATCAGCCASGAGCTAAAATCACCTCATTGCCTCAGAAAACCTGGCTGAAAGAGAAGGAAATGAAACCCAAGCCTGCAGTGCCCCAGCCCCTGGCAGTCCCCTGAGGCACCAGGGTGTCCCTGCAGGGCTGGGGCTGCTGCTGCTCTGGGGTTTATTTTTGCCCTGCTAACAACAGGATTGCAAACCAAACCTCAATTATGGCATCCTCTGTATGGCTTCCTCCCCTCCCACTTTCCTAAAGAGGTGGAGTGGCACGGAAAGGTCCACAGGGTTTTAAATACCTGACTCAGRCTGGAAAAAAMCACYAAAYAACAGCTGAGAAAGACTTTTCTGTAATARTTTTGGTGACAAAGGTCCCTGAAAAGCACCTTTGGGATCATCCTGATGCTCGGGGTGCCCCTGTTTGTGYGCCCCCGGAGCTGCCCGTTGTTTGCAGCGGGGGCCGGGCAGGCAGGGGCACAGGGGAGCGCTCCTGCCCCAGGCTCTTCTCGGCAGAAAGGAGAGCAGGGCCTCCCTCCAGGGCTTCCCCTGCCTGCTGCTGCCCCGGGGCGTTCGTGCTCCTTCCTCCGGAGCCCTGGCACCTCCGGGACTGCGGGCTGGGCTCCCCAGTGCAGCTCCCCCAGCACCAGCCCAGGGGCCTGACAAGGGAAATCAGGAGGGACCCCCGCCCTGGCTCCTCGCTGTTGGAAAAGTAGGACAGGTCTCCCAGGCTCTGCCGTGCTCCTTCCATCAGTGCCAGCGTGTCTCCAGTTGATTCCTGCTAACCCTGCCCTCTCCTGCTCCTCCAGTGTGATCCTCACATCCAAGGGAGCCCCAGATTTCACTGCTCCCCTTGGAGCTGGGCCTGTCTGCTGCCTCCCAGGGCAGCTGAGGGGTCACACAGAGCCCAAGGGAGGTTCCCAGCTTGGGGACAGCCCCTTCACCCAGCTAGAAAAACTCACTCAAGCTCCCCGGGAATGATGGGGACAGTCAGAATGATGGGGACAATCGTGGAATGATTGGGACAAGTCAGAAATGATGGGGACGAGTCAGATATGATGGGCGACAGTCTGGAATTGATGGGGACAGGTCAGAATGACTGGGGACCAGTCAGAAATGATGGGCGACAGTCTCAGAAATGATCGGGGACAGTCCTGGGAATGGATGGGGACAAGTCTGGACTGAATGGGGACAGGCTTTGGGGACAGCCCCTTCACGCGCAGAAATAAAAACCAGCTCAGGAGCCTCTTGGTGCTCGGTGAGGCACCTGCACCCCCTGGCACCCCCAGGAGGGACCATGAGGTGAYGGACACCCAGCATCACCATGGAGGTGGCACTGGTGTCCCTGACAGGGGTGGTGGCACAGCAGCAATGGGGGCACARCTGCTGCGTCCTCCCCATCCCTCCTTGGCTTTCTGCAGCTGYCCCATCCCACATCTCTGGGAGGTGACACCGTGGGTGCTGTACACGGGCCAGGAGCTGCCACCTGGAGCAGCCCACTGTGGGCYGTGGGCAGGGATGCAGGAGGGGGGCCCAGATCTCCTTCTGCCCCAGATTTCCACAGTCTGGTGCTGGCTGTGCCCCCACCTCCTGTCACCAGCGCTGCCCCTTCACCTTCCTCACACTCCAGAGGGGCTGAGCAGCTCCCTGCCCTCTCCACAGTGCCCTTGGATGTGCCCTCAGCCCTCTCCAGGCGYGAGTGGTGCTGCTGCAATCAGACCAAGAGGTTTCATTTTGTGAGCAAAATTGTCACCAGATCCACTCCAAACRTCTTGCTGTGAGCCAGGCCAACACTCTGCAGTGATCTTCCTTCCTCTGCTCCTCTGCCCCTCCCTTGGTGTGCCTGGCACAGCCCTCCCTAACCCTGGTGGCACCTCCGTGGGGCACAGCTCAGTGGGATTTGCTGGATGGGGACACCATGGGTTCAGCTTCCTGCAGCTCCTCCCAAAGGCTCCCTGTGACCTCCCTGTGCCATCTCCATGCTCAGTCCTGATTTCCTGAGGGCTTTTGGGTCGGGCGTGGTGGTTTTGCCAGGGCCCTCAAGCTGAGGTGGCTCAGAGATCTTGTTATCCCATGACAATGGGATCTTATCACCCACATCTCCCCTCCAAATTGTCTCATTCCTTTTACTCCTTGCTGTGGAGAAGACCCAGACGCAAAAGGGCTTCTGCTTCTTGACCTCCACATCCTGCAGCTCAAGCTCTTTGTGGTTGAAGGCCTTGATGACTATGAGCCAGGATGAGGCAGGAGGGTCAGGGCCGGCTGCCGCCAGCAGGAGGGGTGACAGGAAGAACATCCCCCATGGTGAGACTGTCCCCATCATTCCAGACTGTCCCATCATTCCCAGACTGTCCCCATCATCAGACTTGTCCCCATCATATGTCCAACTGTCCCATCATCAGACTGTCCCCATACCATTCCACTAGACTGTCCCCATCATTCGACTGCCCATCATTCAAGACTGTCCCCATCATTAACCCAACTCGTCCCCATCATTCCCAGACTGTCCCCATAATTCCCAGACTGTCCCCAGTCATTCTGACTGTCCCCATCATTCCCAGACTGTCCCATCATTCTGACTGTCCCCGTTACTGCTTCTCATCATTCAGATGTCCCCACAATGTCTGACTTCCTCATCATTCCAGACTGTCCCCATCATTCTGACTGTCCCATCATTCCAGACTGTCCCCATCATTTCGACTGTCCCCATCATTCCAGACTGTCCCATCATTCAGACTGTCCCATCATTCCAGACTGTCCCATCATTCTCACTGTCCCCAATCATGTCCCATCAACTGTCCCCTCAATCATTTCCAGACTGTCCCCATCATTCCCAGACTGTCCCATCATTCTGACTGTCCCCATCATTCTGACTGTCCCCATCATTTCCCAGACTGTCCCATCATTCCAGACTGTCCCCATCATTCAGACTGTCCCATTATTCTGACTGCCCTATCTTCTGACTGTCCCATCATTTTCCAACTGTCCCCATTCATTCCAGACTGTCCCCATCATTCAGACTGTCCCCATCATTTCCTGACTGTCCCCATCATTCTGACTGTCCCCATCATTCCAAATTGTCCCCATCATTCCAGACTGTCCAAGAGCCTGTTCCATACCTTCTCCAGCCTCTTCAGGGCTCTTAGACCCAAAATTCCCTGCCTCCCAATCCATTCCTTCTGGTGCTTCCTCATTTCACTGCTCCCCATTCCGCCTGTTTCCAGCCAAGCCCCCGGGCAAGCAGAGCCAGAGCTGGGAGGCAGCCCCCAGGCACCAACCCCATTGTCCCTGCAGTGCTGGAGGGAGCTCCTCCCTGTCGCCCAGCACCTGGAGGTGCCCATCCCATCCCCAGGTGTCAGACAGGCCTCTGTCCATGTAAACCCCATGCACAACCCAATGTGTCAGACAGCCTCTGTCCAGGTCACCCCAGCACACCCCAGGTGTCAAGACAGCCTCTGTCCAGGTCACCCCATTTTCCCATCCCCGGTGTCAGACATAGCTCTGTCCAGCACCCAGCACAACCCCAGGTGTCAGAACAGCTCTGTCCAGGTCACCCCAGCACATCCTGGCCCTGGCAGGGGGCAGTGCCCAGTCCTGTGGCAGCAGGGCCAGCTCCTGTCCCGTGCCAGGCCACCAGAGATGCTGCTGGTGGCCATGGACCCATTTGCCTGCTGAGCTCTCAGCCTGTGGCTGCCAGGCTCCCAGGCATGTGGGCTGCAGTCCCTCCTGGGGGCCCTTGCACCGTGCCAAGGGAGCTTTTCTTATCTTCACAGGAATGAAAACCTTTCTGAAATCAAAGTGCTTGGGTGGCTTTGAAGAGTTTCCTCTGGAGATGAAACAAGGCTGTCTGTGAGCGCCAGCAATCTGAGCTGCAGCTCCTGGGGCCACGGGGCTGCTGGGCACCACTGGGCACTGCCCGGCCTGGGGGGGSCCTGGCCTGGCCACTCTGGCCCCTGGAGCTGCCCCCCAGGCTGGAAGGTGCCCCTGGTGCAGAGCCCACCCCCAGTGAGCTGCTCTGGCTCGTGCCCAGGCTGGGAGCTGTGTGCCATGAAAGGCAACCAACAAAGGGATGGAGAGAGGATTATCTGGAGGTGCTGGAGGTGTTCAAACACACCCTGCACTGCCAGGGGCTGCTCAAATCCTCCAGGGCCCAGGGCCCACAGGGCCTCTTTGCAAGGGAAAAAGGAATTCAAGGGCCAGTGCAGCAAATGAGCCTGGAGAACAACTGCCCCTCTGGAGGAGCCCACCWAGGCTGGCCTGATTTGAGGTGCTGGATGTGGAGGGGCCAAGCAGGCAGATGTGGGCATGTGATGTGGCACTCAGCAGCACAGGCTGTAGCTGCCAGCCTGCCCTGGGGAGCAGAGAACGCCTGGCAGGCCGGTGTGCATGGAGATTATTTGTTGTTTGATATTTTCCCTGCAATGCTTTTGTCCTAGAATAAATACACAAAAGTTCAGGGCCCTGCAGGTTGTCTCTGTTAGGGCTGGTGGAGTCAGGGATTGTTTTGGAGTGATCCATGCTGTTTGTTTACCAGCATGGGCAAAGTCTGCTCTCCCTGCATGCTCCCAGTTTCTCAGGATCCTTCCCCAGAGCTTCCTCAGCCATTCCCTGCTCAGCCTTCCCACCCTTCCCTGCTTGATCCTAATTCCTCAGGATCCTTCCCCAAAGCTGCCTCAGCCATTCCCTGCTCAGCCTTCCCACCCTTCCCTGCTCACTCCTAATTCCTCAGGATCCTTCCCCAAAGCTTCCTCAGCCATTCCCTCCTCAGCCCTGCCACCCTTCCCTGCTCCCACAGCCTTCCCACCCTGGGCAGGGCACCCTGCCTGTGTGGCACCATCAATGCTTCTGTCTCTGGGGACAGACAGACTTTGTCCCCCCACAGGAGTGAAGGTCCACGCTGGRTGCCAGCTGGGGTGGTGATGCTCAGGGGGAAGCAGGATGTGCTGTGAGCTCTGTGCCATTGCCCTGGCACCTGGGCACAGCTGGGAGTGATGTCCCATCCCCAGTGTTCCCCCAGTGCATCCCAGGGCCAGCACTGCCACTGTGCCCAAGCCCAAGAGAAGAGAAGATCCCAGCAGGATCCCCCGCTGCAGCCATCCCTCTGAGGCTGCTTCTCTCCCTCAGGATGGGCCCTATCTGATCTTGGCTGGCCTCTCCTGCGGATCCCAGCTTGTCTGCCACTTGTTTAGCCCTGCATTCCCCTGCCATGCTCACCCCAGGGCCTCTGGATTTTGACCCCAGAAGTGCTGGCTCCAGGATATTGCAGAGCAAACACAGAGCAGAGATAAAGAGGCAGCATCAGCCCTGGGAGCAAACACAGCCCCAGCCCTGCAGAGGTCACTCAGGTCCATCACTGCTGCCCCCATTCCCTCCCCAGCCCCTGTGCTCCTGCCACGTGCCAGCTGCAGAGGGACAATGGCCTGCCCCAGAGCCTGCCCTCAGTGCATTCCCATTGCCCATTCTCCATTCCCAGCCCTGCTCTCCCCATCCCAGTGCCAGGGCTGCCTGTTCCTGCCCCCCATGCCCACAGGGATCTGTTCCTGCCCTGCTGGTTCTTGTGGCACCTTGGCTCCCTGTGCCCCTTGTCTCCTCTGCTGTCCCCATGCCCCAATCCTGCCCTCAGTGTGTCCCTGCCATCTGCTGCCAAATCCACGCTCACCCTGAGCTCTCCCCCCTCTGCTGTGCCCACCACAGTCCCTGCCCTGCTGTTGTCACCCAGCACCCTTCCATGGTCCCCATCTGTCCCCAAACCCCACAGACCCCTGCTGGCCGTGGGTCCCTCCTCTCTGGGGATGGGGGATGAGCCTCTCCCTCTCTCCATGCCCAGAGCWGCTCCTCTCCTGCCCAGCCCAGACTCCAGGGACAAGTCCCAGCCTGAGCAGAGGTTTCTGTGTGTCCCATCCCCGAGCCAGTCACGGGCAGGGCAGGTCTGGTCTGGTCTGGTCTCCCCTCCCTGAGTCTCCTCCTGCTCCCTTGGGCTGCAGGATCCTGTGCAGGGAGGTCAGGGCTCCCCGACAGCTCCTGTTGGGAGGATGTGGAAACTTCCCTTCCCCGGTGYCTGCTCGCTTGTCTCCAGGGCTGGACCATCTCCCAGCAGCAGCTGGAGGTGGGATTTCAGGCAGGAGACCGTTGGACCCTAACAAAAGCAGGAAATGGGTGTAATTCTCCTTCGGAGGAGGAATGAATAGCAGATCCCYGGAGGAGGCGAGGCCAGCTCAGCAGGACGTGAGAAACTCGGTTCATTCCTCCTAAGGCTGCACTTCCTGAGAGCTTCCCCCTTCCTGCTGCTCTCCAGCCTCTCCCCAGCTCTGCCAGAGCCTCAGCAGCTCCAGCAGCAGGACAGGAAGCACCAGAGTCCTGGCCAGGGTGCCTGCTCCCAAACCTGCTGCTGCCAGGCCATGGGCAGCCCAGGATGGGGACAGCCGAGGGGGACAGGGGACATGAACGATGTGATTTAGTGGGTGACRTCCCTGTTTTGGATTGAGATGAGTTTGAAGGCCAMTTCCAACCCAAACCATGCTGTGATTCCATGACTCTGTGACCCCACACCTCTGTACAGCCCCATTCACTCCTTCCTGATACCCAGGAGCAGGAATCAGAGTGGTTTGGGAATAAAGAGAGTGCCAGGGGCAGGGATGGGAGGGAGGCCAGCACAGCCCAGACCACTGGCATGGGCATGGTGCTGGGAACAGCAGGAGCTGCCCTTGGGGGTGGCTCCCAACCTGGGGAGCTGTTGGAGCATCCCACAGGTTTCCAACAGCCTGAGAGAGCCAGGGCAGCTCCTCTCCAGTCTGAACCCCAGGATCAGCTCAGGCACTGAGCACCAAAGCTCCATCAGCCCCCAGGGTTTCATTTTGGGGCTCTGCTGCTTCTTCTTGAGGAGTTCTCTGGTGCCGCAGAGGATGGGTGGGGACTGGAGAAACCTTGCTGAACCCTGGAGCRGGGGATTGATTAATCAGTGCTTGAATAATTGCAGGGCACTGCAGACATTCTGCTCCCTGTGGAGGGAAGGGATGAGGTGGAGGATCGGGCCAGGCAGGTCACACACCCCAGCCCATCCTCGCCTCAGCCTCAGAGCTGCTCCCAGGATTAAATCGTTTCTTTTTAAAAGTGAGATCTAATCTGGTGACAAAAGCTGCAGCAGTGCTGTGAGCCCATCATCTCCCCAAGAACAGCTCCTCCAGCCCTCAAATGCTCTCACCACTTGGATGCTGGATTTCAATCCAAGGCTGAATCTGCCTCTCTTCAGCTCCAGCCCTGCTCTTGTTCCTCCTTGCTGTGGGATTTAAGGGCTCCCCGCTCTGTTTTCCATGTGGGAGCACACAGGCCAGGTGCTCAGATCACCTGATAACAGAGTTTTAGCAGCATCACAGCCCTAGGCCTGGCTTTTCCAGCCTGTGCTCGGGTCTGTGGYGCTCCTCCCAGCTCTCTGGTGTTCCCCTGCCATCCCCGAGTGTGGGTGCAGACAAAGAGCTCCAGCAGGGCGCTGTTCACTGATTTGCAGCCCCCACACATCAGCACACAATGATCCCTAATTACCCTTTCACAGACAAATCKGCATCGCTGGACCAGGCAGATATTCCTGGGAGGGCTTAAAGCTGGCTTGGTTGCTGGTTAAAAGCCAGGGTTCCTCTCCCCAGCCTGTTTGGGCATGTCCAGAGTCACTGCTTTCCAAGATCCAGCCTGAGGGCTTCAAATCCAAGCTTCAGTCCCAGATCTGTTCCRGATATCTGCAGTCAAACACCCCCTGACCATTTAACCAGCTGAAAACATCCTCTTCCCTTTCTGTCTCATCACTCTGGGTGTCATTTTCCAGCTTTCCCAGCAAAGATTTCATCTCTTCATCTCCATCATTGATAAAAATGTTTCATAGCAGCGGACGAAGCGCAGGGCCCCGGGGGAGGGAGGTGGGAATAATGCTCCTTTCTGCTCTCTCCCCATTAGCAGCCCCCTCGGAGATCTGCCAGGGAAGCAGTTTGAATCCATCTCATCTGTGCCCTGTTAATTCCTTCTAATGCAAGTTTTAATCAAAATGTCAGGTGGAAGGAAGTCAAATGCCTCGGAGAGATCCGAGTGTGCTCTATCAACACAAGTGCCTCTCTCCCCAGCCCGGTGCTCCTGTCACACACAGACAGGCCTGGGTGACAGCCCGGCTGGCCCTGCAGGCCCTGCTGGCCCTGCCACCAACGCTGCCTGCAGCTCCTGAGTCTGGGGACATCACATCACCTGGTGGGACTTGTCCCAGGGATCCAGGTGTGGATGGAACCCCATGGGACACCAGCAACCCCCCCTGAGCAATGCCCTCACCACCTTCTCCAGGCCTAGACCCACATYTCCCCCTCATTATCGAGGGAATGCTGCTCCCTGAGGAAGGGAGGAGCTTTCTGTGATGCTCAGACCCAATGTCCATCCCAGGAGGAGCTCCCAGTATGGCAATGGTGGAGCTCATGTGGCCCTGAAGGACAGGGGACAGTGGCCCCTGAGGAAGGGTCCCTAAGGAAAGGTCCCTGAGGAAGGGGATGAGTTTTCAGGGCTGGATGAGGAGACTGGAGATGCTCAGCCAGYGTCCATCCCAGGAGGAGCTCCCAGTGTAGCAATGGTGGAGCTCATGTGGCCTTGAGGGACAAGGCACAGTGGTCCTGAGGCTGGGAAGAGCTTTCAGGGCTGGGTGAGGAGAGTGGAGATGCTCAGCCCCAATGTCCATCCCAGGAGGAGCTCCCAGTGTAGCAATGGTGGAGCTCATGTGGCCTTGAGGGACAAGGCACAGTGGTCCTGAGGCTGGGAAGAGCTTTCAGGGCTGGGTGAGGAGAGTGGAGATGCTCAGCCCCAATGTCCATCCCAGGAGGAGCTCCCAACCCTGTGCCCTGGGATGGGGGGAGGACCAGGGCTCAGGGGCTTCCCCAGCTTGCAGGATCTTTCATCCTCCGTCACCACAAAGCCAGGCCAGATCTGCATTTGCAGCAGCCCACAGAAGCTGCCTCTGTTGTCTTATTTTTGTTATTTTTGAGAGGATATTTTAGCGCTGAGCACATTCCCTCCTGTTGCCATGGCAGCCGTGACAGGGGTTATATACCGTGAGAAAAATACCAAAATTAATGAGTGAGTGAAAGAGCAGCCAAGAGAAAAACAAGGTTAAAAAAAGAGTTAAAACAGTAATAAAAACAATCTCCCAATAATTTGGCAGCGAGCATCCCACAGGCAAGACAGGCRGCGAACATGGGAGCCCCGCGGCTCCCGCACGGAATCCAGCTGGGGCTGGCTGCCCCGCCAGCCCTGGCCAGAGCACTGCAGCCCATGGCAGGCACAAAGTCCATGGCCAGAGCACTACAGCCAGGCCAGACACTACAGCCTGTGCCAGAGCATTACAGCACATGGCCAGAGCACTACAGCTGGCCAAGCACTACAGCCCGTGGCCAGAGCATTCGTCCATGCAGAGCACACAATGCCCAGGCTCAGAGACTGCAGCCTCAGTGGCCAGAGCACTGCAGACCCGATGCCAGAGCACTACAGCCCATGGCCAAGAGCCACTACAGCCCATAGCCAGAGCACTACAGCCGTGGCAGAGCACGCGCAGCCCCGTGGCAGAGCACTACAGCCATGGCCAGAGCACTACAGTCCATGGCCAGAGCACTACACGCATGCCAGAGCATGCAGCCCATGGCCAGAGCACTACAGCCGCTGCCAGAAGACAGCTGCAAGCCCTGCCAGAGCACTACAGCATGGCCAAGCACTACAGTCATGGCCAGAGCACTACAGCCCATGCCAGAGCACTTACAGTCCAGGCCAGAGCACTACAGCCCGTGGCCAGAGCCTACAGCCAGGGCCAGAGCACTACAGCCCGTGGCCAGAGCACTACAGCCCGTGGCAGAGCACTGCCTGCTGTCTGAGGGCTGTGTCTGGATCCCAGCCCTGGCCCAGACATTGCTGCAGCCCCAGGGATGCTCAGGATCGCAGCCTTGGCTGGAGCACAGCCGCACTCCCAGGGATGCTCCAGATCCCAGCCTGTGGCCGGAGTATTGCTGCGGTCCCAGGGCCATGCTGGACCCCAGCCCCTGGCCAGATCATCACCGCGCTCCCAGGGACACTCTGGATCCCAGCCCCTGGCCAGATCATCACCGCACTCCCAGGGACACTCTGGATCCCAGCCCATGGCCGGAGCATCGCTGCCATCCCAGGGACACTCTAGATCCCAGCCTTGGCCGGAGCATCGCTGCCATCCCAGGGATGCCCTGGATCTCAGCCTTGGCTGCAGTGTTGCTGTGGTCCCAGGGATGCTCTGGATCCCCACTTGTGGCCAGAGCATCACTGCAGTCCCAGGGACACTCTGGATCCCAGCCTTGGCTGGAGCGTTGCTGTGACCCCAGGGCTGCACTGGATCGCAGCCCATGGCTGGAACATCACTGTGATCCCAGGGCCACGCCGGATCCCAGCCCGTGGCCAGAGCATCACTGCAGTCCCAGGGCTGTGCTGGATCCCAGCCCCTGGCCAGAGCGTTGCTGTGATCCCAGTGCTGGATTCCAGCCCGTGGCCAGAGCATCACTGTGATCYCAGGGACACACCAGACCCCAGCCCATGGCTGGAGCATCACCGTGGTCCCAGGGATGCCCTGGATCCCAGCACATGGCTGGAGCATCTCTGTGGTCCCAGGGCCACAGCGGATCCCAGCCCCTGGCCAGAGCATTGCCACACTCCCAGGGATGCTCCAGATCCCAGCCCATGGCCAGAGCGTTGCTGTGCTCCCAGGGATGCCCTGGATCCCAGCCCATGGCTGGAGTATCGCTGCCATCCCAGGGACACACCAGATCCCAGCCTTGGCCGGAGCATCGCTGCCATCCCAGGGCTGTGCTGGATCCCAGCCTTGGCCAGAGCATCACCGTGATCCCAGGGACACACTGGATCCCAGCCCATGGCCAGAGCATCCCCGCACTCCCAGGGATGCTCCAGATCCCAGCCCATGGCCAGAGCGTTGCTGTGCTCCCAGGGATGCCCTGGATCCCAGCCCATGGCTGGAGCATCGCTGCCATCCCAGGGACACACCAGATCCCAGCC
>NDFG01000181.1:85814-100452 GCA_002167245.1 Sporophila hypoxantha
CCCTCCCACTCCCTCCCAGTCCCTCCCAGTTCCCTCCCAGTTGACACCAGTGACCCCCAGGTGACACCAGTGGCTTTATTGTCCTCACGGCCCCAGGGGGACCCCCGGGAGTGGCCCCAGTGCTCCCAGTGGGGCTCCCAGTCCTCCCAGTGCTCCCAGTGGAGCTCCCAGTGGGGCTCCCAGTGCTCCCAGTGCTCCCAGTGGAGCTCCCAGTACCCCTCCCACTCCTCCCAGTCCTCCCAGTCCCCCCAGTCCGCCCAGTCCCCCCAGTCCTCCCAGTGCTCCCAGTGGGGCTCCCAGTGGGGCTCCCAGTGCTCCCAGTGGGGCTCCTCCCAGTGCTCCCAGTGGCCCCCCTGCAGCTCCTCCCAGTCCTCCCAGTGCTCCCAGTGCTCCCAGTGGTTCCAGCAGGCGACCTGAGGGGGGACACGGGGTGAGGGTCACTCGTTACGGTCATCGTCTTCATCATCATCATCATCATCATCATCATCGCCATCATCATCATCATCATCGTCATCATCATCATCGTCATCATCATCATCGTCATCATCATCATCGTCATCATCATCATCACCATCACACCACCCTCGTCATCATCATCATCATCGCCATAGTCATCTTCATCCCACCGTCTTCATCCCACCACCATCATCATCGTCATCATCATCTGACCACCCTCACCACCACCCCCATCATCCTCATCATCATCATCATCATCATCGTCATAGTCATCTTCATCCCACCATCATCACCATCATCATCACCATCGCACCACCACCCCCGTCATCATCATGATCACCATAATCATCTTCATCTCACCATCGTCATCCCACCATCATCATCATCATCATCATCATCATCCCACCATCATCATCATCACCATTGCACCACCACCTCCATCATCATCATCATCATCGTCACCGTAGTCATCTTCATCCCACCACCATCATCATCATCCCACCACCATCTTCATCATCATCATCATCATCCCACCATCATCATCCCACCATCATCACCATCATCATCATCATCTTCATCCCACCACCATCTTCATCCCACCACCATCTTCATCATCATCATCATCATCCCACCATCATCATCCCACCATCATCATCATCCCACCATCATCACCATCCCACCCTCATCATCATCATCATCATCATCCCACCATCATCATCATCCCACCATCTTCATCCCACCATCATCATCCCACCACCATCACCATCATCATCCCACCATCTTCATCCCACCATCATCATCATCATCCCACCATCATCACCATCATCATCATCATCTTCATCCCACCACCATCATCATCCCACCACCATCTTCATCCCACCATCATCATCATCATCCCACCATCCTCCTCCTCACCTTCCTCCCCCCCTGCCCTTCCTCCCCCCCCGCCCCTCCTCCTCCTCCTCCTCACCTGTGTTCAGGTCCCGGGGGGGCCGGGGGGCTGCGGGGGGGGAAGACAACGCGGGGTCACCAAGGGGTCACCACAGGGTCACCTCGGGGTCACCACGGGGTCATCAGGGGGACACAGAGGTCACAGGTGGACACAGGGATGGACACAGAGGTCATGGGTGGACACAGAGGTCATGGGTGGACACAGGGATGGACACAGGAAGGTCATGGATGGACACAGAGGTCATGGGTGGACATGAGAAGGTCAAGGATGGACACAGGGATGGACACAGAGGTCATGGACATGAGAGGGTCACAAATGGACACAGAGGTCATGGGTGGACATGGGGAAGTCATGGATGGACACAGAGGTCATGGGTGGACACAGGGATGGACACAAAGGTCATTGGTGGACATGAGAAGGTCACAAATGGACACACCGGTCATGGGTGGACACAGGGATGGACACAGGGAGGTCATAGATGGACACAGATGTCACGGAAGGACATGAGAAGGTCAAGGATGGACACTGGGGTGGACACAGAGGTCATGGATGGGCACTGGGATGGACACAAAGGTTATGGACATGAGAGGGTCACAAATGGACGCAGAGGTCAAGGATGGACACAGAGGTCACGATGGACATGAGAAGGTCATGGATGGACACTGGGGTGGACATGAGGTCATGGAGGGACATGAGAAGATCAAGAGTGGACACAGGGATGGACACAGCGGTCATGGATGGACACAAAGGTCATTGGTGGACATGAGAAGGTCACAAATGGACACACCGGTCATGGGTGGACATGGGGATGGACACAGGGAGGTCATAGATGGACACAGATGTCACGGAAGGACATGAGAAGGTCAAGGATGGACACTGGGATGGACACAAAGGTTATGGACATGGGAGGGTCACAAATGGACGCAGAGGTCATGGGTGGACATGAGAAGGTCAAGGATGGACACTGAGGTCATGGGTGGACACAGAGGCCAAGGGTGGACACAGGGATGGACACAAAGGTCATGGATGGACACAGAGGTCATGGAGGGACACAGAGGTTATGGATGGACACAGGGATGGACGCAGGAAGGTCAAGGATGGACACTGGGATGGACACAGAGGTCATGGGTGGACATGAGAGGGTCACAAATGGACACAGAGGTCATGGATGGACACAGGGATGGACACAGAGGTCACAGCTGGACCCATAACGGTCATGGGGAAGGTCACGGACACATGGAGGGGTTATGGATGGACACAGAGGTCACGATGGACATGAGAAGGTCACAAGTGGACACAGTGGTCATGGATGGACACTGAGATGGACACAAAGGTCAAGGATGGGCACAGAGGTCATGGGTGGACACTGGGATGGACACAGGTCATGGATGGACACTGGGGTGGACATGAGGTCATGGATGGACATGAGGAGATCAAGAGTGGACACAGGGATGGACACAGAGGTCATGGATGGACACTGGTGTGGACATGAAGTCATGGATGGACACAGAGGTCATGGGTGGACATGAGAAGGTCACAAGTGGACACAGAGCTCATGGGGGGACACAGGGATGGACACACAGGTCATGGATGGACACAGGGGTCACAAATGGACACAGCGGTCAAGGATGGACACTGGGATGGACACAGAGGTCATGGACATGAGAGGGTCACAAATGGACACAGAGGTCATGGGTGGACATGAGAAGGTCAAGGATGGACACAGAGGTCAGGGGTGGACACTGGGAAGTCATGGATGGACCAAAAGGTCATGGGTGGACACAGAGGTCATGGATGGACACGAGAAGGTCACGAAGGTCACATCGAGGACCCGTGAGGGCCCCGCCACCCCCACCCCGTGTCCCTGTCCCGTGTCCCACTCACGGCAGCGGCCCCGGGGACACGGCCCGGGCTCCTCGGGGTCACTCCTGGGGTCCTTGGGGTCACTCCTGGTGTCCTTGGGGTCACTGCCGGGGTCCTTGGGGTCACTCCTGGTGTCCCCACGGTCACTCCCGGGGTCCCTGCGGTCACTCCTGGTGTCCCTGTGGTCACTCCCGGGGTCCCTGCGGTCACTCCTGGTGTCCCTGTGGTCACTCCCGGGGTCCTTGGGGTCACTCCCGGGGTCCTTGGGGTCACTCCTGGGGTCCCTGCGGTCACTCCTGAGGTCCTTGGGGTCACTCCTGGTGTCCTTGGGGTCACTCCTGGTGTCCCCCTGGTCACTCCTGGTGTCCCCCTGGTCACTGTGGTCACTCCTGGTGTCCCTGGGGTCACTGCGGTCACTCCTGGTGTTCCTGTGGTCACTCCTGGTGTCCCTGTGGTCACTCCCGGCCTCCTTGTGGTCACTCCTGGTGTCCCTGTGGTCACTCTTCATGTCCCCCTGGTCATTCCTGATGTCCCCCTGGTCACTCTGACTGTCCCTGCGGTCACTCCTGGTGTCCCTGCGGTCACTGCGGTCACTCTTGATGTCCCCATGGTCACTGCGGTCACTCCCATGGTCACTGCGGTCACTCTTGATGTCCCCGTGGTCACTCCTGGTGTCCCTGCGGTCACTGCGGTCACTCCTGGTGTCTCTCTGGTCACTCTTGGTGTCCTCATGGTCACTCCCGGGGTCACTCCCGGTGTCCCCATGGTCACTCCTGGTCTCCCTGTGGTCACTCCCGCGGTCACTGCGGTCACTCCCATGGTCACTGCGGTCACTCTTGCTGTCCCCATGGTCACTCCTGGTGTCCCTGTGGTCACTCCTGCGGTCAGTGCCGAGGTCATTGCCGGTGTCCCTGTGGTCACTGCGGTCACTCCTGCTGTCCCTGCTGTCCCTGTGGTCACTGTGGTCGCTCCTGCGGTCACTCCAGCGGTCATTCCTGTGGTCACTCTTGTGGTCACTCCCGCGGTCACTTCTGCGGTCATTGTGGTCACTCCTGCGGTCACTCCCGTGGTCACTCCCGAGGTCACTCCCGCGGTCACTCCTGTGGTCACTCCCGAGGTCATTCCCATGGTCACTCCTGCGGTCACTCTTGTGGTCACTGCGGTCACTCCTGTGGTCACTCCAGCGGTCACTCCCGAGGTCACTCCCATGGTCACTTCCGCGGTCACTCCCGCGGTCACTCCTGCGGTCACTCCTGTGGTCACTCCATGAAGCGGCGCAGGCGCCGTCAAGGTTGCGTTGCGCAGCACAGAGGGGAACACGGTCGACAGGCCACCACGTGTCCCCAGGTGCCGGCGCACGCGCAGGGTCACGGGTACCAGCAGCAGGGCGATGGCCGGGGCGTGGCGGGGCGAGGGCCGAGCAGAGCGGAGCCGTCCGGGAGGCAGAAGGGCAGCGGGAGGGGAGAGCCGTCCAGCTGGGGGAGGGGCGGCAGCTTCGTCATCGTCATCGTCATCGTCATCATCATCATCGTCATCATCATCGTCATCGTCATCATCCTTCATTCAGCCTTCTCCATTCAACCTTCATCCATCATCATCATCGTCATTGTCATCCATCAACATTGACATCATCATCATCATCATCATCATCGTCATCGTCAACTCCATCATCATCATCGTCATCATCATCCTCATCATCGTCATCATCATCATCATCATCGTCATCATCCTTCATTCAACCTTCTCCATTCAACCTTCATCCATCATCATCATCATCGTCATCATCGTCATTGTCAACTCCATCATCATCATCATCGTCATCATCATCATCATCATCCTTCATTCAGCCTTCTCCATTCAACCTTCATCCATCATCATCGTCATCATTGTCATCCATCATCATCATCATCGTCATCATCATCATCATCATCGTCATCATCAACTCCATCATCATTGTCATCATCATCCACTCCATTGTCATCATCATGGTCATCGTCATCATTGTCATCATCATCATCATCATCATCATCATCATCATTATCATTCATCCTCATCATCCACTCTATTGTCATCATCAACTCCATCATCATCCTTCATCCAACCTTCTTCATCCATCCTTCATCATATCATCATCATCATCATCACCGTCATCATCGACATCCTCATCATCCATCATCATCCTTCATCCAGCCTTCTTCATCTCCATTATCCATCATCGTCATCATCAACTCCATCGTCATCATCCTTCATTCAACCTTCTCCATCCATCCTTCACCCATCATCGTCTTTGTCATCGTCATCATCATCATAATCCTTCACCCAGCCTTCTTCATCTCCATCATTCATCATCGTCATCATCATCAACTCCATCATCATTGTCATCATCATCATCATCATCTCCATCATCATCATCCTCCACCCAACCTTCTTCATCTCCATTATCCATCATCATCATCATCATCAACTCCATCATCATTGTCATCATCATCATCTTCAACTCCATCATCATCATCATCATCATCCTTCATCCAACCTTCTTCATCTCCATCATTCATCGTCATCATCATTGCCATCGATCATCATCATCATCCACTCCATCATCATCGTCATCATCATCGTCATCATCATCAACTCCATCATCATTGTCATCATCATCAATTCCATCATGGTCATCCTCCATCCAACTTTCTATCATCATCATCATCATCATCATCATCATCATCCATCTTCATCCTTCATCCAACTTTCTCCATTTAACCTTCATCCATCATCATCTTCATCACCATCATCATCAACTTCATTGTCATCATCATCAACTCCATCATCATCATCAACTCCATCATCATCATCCTCATCATCGTCATCATGGTCATCATCATTGTCATCATCACCATCATCATCATCATTGTAATCTCCATCCATCCTTCATCCATCATCATCATCCTTCACCCAGCCTTCTTCATCTCCATCATTCATCATCATCATCATCATCATCATCATCCCTTTTTATCCTTCATCCAACCCTCTCCATGTAACCTTCATCCATCATCATCTTCATCCTCATCAACTCCATTGTCATCATTGTCATCGTCATCATGGTCATCATCATTGTCATCATCACCATCATCATCATCACCATCATCAACTCCATCATCACCGTCATCATCATCAACTTCATTGTCATCATCATCATTGTCATCATTGTCATCGTCATCATCATTGTCATCATTATCAACTCCATCATCATCATCTTCATCATCATCATCCTCATCATTGTCATCATCCTCATCATTGTCATCCATCATCATTGTCATCATCATCATCCTTCACCCAACCTTCTTCATCTCCATCATTCATCATCATCATCATCATCCCTTTTCATCCTTCATCCAACCTTCTCCATTTAACCTTCATCCATCATCATCTTCATCACCATCATCATCACTGTCACCATCATCATCATCATTGTCATCATCCACTCCTTCATCATCATCAACTCCTTCATCATCATCCTCATCATCATCATCATGGTCATCATCATTGTCATCATCACCATCATCATCATCATCATCACCTCCATCATCACCGTCATCATCATCAACTTCATCGTCATCATCATGGTCATCATCCACTCCATCATCATCATCCTCATCATCATCACCATGGTTCATCAGTCATCTTGTCTCAATCACATCATCATCCTCATCACCTCATTCTTCATCATCATCGTTCGTCATAACATCATTCATCCTTCATCCAGCCTTCTTCATCTCCATCATTCATCTCATCATCATCATCCATCTTCATCCTTCATCCAACCTTCTCCATTTAACCTTCATCCATCATCATCTTATCAATTCATCCACTGTCACCATCATCATCTCATTGTCATCATGCACTGCATCATCATCATCAACTCCATCATCATCATCCTCATCATCGTCATCATGGTTCATCATTCATCATCATCGCCACCATCATCCATTCCATCATCAACTTCCATCATCACCGTCATCAATCATGAACTTCATTTCATGATTCATGGTCATCATCCACTCCATCATCATCATCCTCATCATCATCACCATCCATCATCCTCATCATCCTCAATCATCATCATCATGTATCATCATTTCATTGTCATCTGTCACCAATCATCTCACTCATCATCACCGTCATCATCATCGTCAATCAGCATCATTCCTTCACCCAACCTCTTTCATCTCCATCATTGCATCATCATCATCATCATCCCATCTTCATCCTTCATCCAACCCTCTCCATGTAACCTTCATCATCATATCTTCATTTCATCATCATCATCATCAACTCCATTGTCATCATCCCACTCCATCATCATCCTCATCATCAATCATCATCATCCTCATCATGGTCACCATCATCATTGTCATCATCGCCATCATCATCATCATCAATCATGTAATCTTCCATCCATCTTCATCCATCACACATCATCACCATATCACCATCATCACCATCATCTGTTCCTCACCCCCTCCCCATGCCCTCCCCCCCCCGTTCTCTCACCTGTGCCCCGCCCCCGCTCAGTGCCACCTCCTCCGTCTCCGTCACCGTCAACGGCCCCGCCCCTCCCCCCCCCAGCGCCACCTCCAGCGCGGGGGGCGGGGCGTGCGGGGAAGGGCGTGGCCCCCCCGGGTGGGGAGGGGCGCAGGTGCGCAGCAGCAGCACCTGGAGGAGCGGGGGGAGGGCGCGGCCACGCCCCTTCCGGAAGCGCCTGGAGCTCCACTGGCAGGTGGCGGGGGAGGGGGAGGGCTGAGGGGAGGGGAGGGTGGGGGGGGGAGGGGAGAGAGAGAAGAGGAGAGAGGGGGGAGGGTTTGGGGGAGGGGCCCAGACATGGATGGGGGGGAGGGGGCGGGGAATGTCCGGGAACCTCCCCCGACAGGTGAGGGGCACACCTGGATACACCTGGATACACCTGGGACACCTGGGGGCACCTGGGGGCACCTGGGACACCTGGGGACACCTGGGATACACCTGAGATACACCTGGGGGACCTGGGCACACCTGAGATACACCTGGGGGGATTGGGGGGGGAGCAGGGACACACCTGGGACACCTGAGCACACCTGGGGACACCTGGCACAGCTGGGACACGTTGGCACACCTGGGGCACCTGAGACACACCTGGGCTACACCTGGACACACCTGAGATACACCTGGGGGATCGAGGGGGAGCAGAGACACACCTGGGGCACCTGAAGACACACCTGGGCTACACCTGGGGGATCGGGGGGAGCAGAGACACACCTGGGGGCACCTGAGACACACCTGGCTACACATGGGACACACCTTGGGCGCTGGGACACTTGGACACCTGAGATACACCTGAGATACAACTGGGGGTACCTGGGCACACCTGGGATACACCTGGGGAGACCTGGGCACACCTGGACACACCTGAGATACACCTGGGAACCCCTGGGGACACCTGGGACTTCCCCCCACAACCTGGGCACACCTGGGCACGCCTGGACTCACCGCGCCGCCCTAGCTGCCCCCCCCACCCCTCCCGATGCCGCCTCCCACACTCACCTTGTGGCACAGGTTTGCCCCGCCCCACCCCTCACCTTGGCCCCCCAGGTACCCCCCAAGGTGCCTCACCTGCGGCCAGGTACTCCCCCAGCCCATCACCTGTCCAGGTGTGCCCTTACCTGTTCCCACAGGTGCGCTGGCCGGCGCAGGGCCCCGCAGAGCCCCTCACCTGTCCTTCCCCAGCCCCTCACTGTCACAGTGTACCCCCCAGGTGCCCTCACCTGCCCCCCCAGGTGTCTCCCATCCCCTACCTGTCCCACAGGTGTGCCCTTTCCTGCCTCCCAGCCCCTCACCTGTGCACAGGTGCCCCCCCAAGCCTCTCACCTGTGCACACTGTGCCCCCCAGCCCCTCACCTGTCCCAGGTGTGCCCTACACTGTTGGACAGGTGCGCTGCCGCGCAGGCCCCGCAGAGCCCCTCACCTGTGGCACAGGTACCCCCCCAGGCCCCTCCACCTGTGGCACACAGGTACGCCCCCAAGCCCCTCACCTGTCGCACAGGTGTGCCCTTACCTGCCCCCAGCCCTCACCTGTTGGCACAGGTGTTGCCCTTACCTGCCCCCCAGCCCCTCCACCTGGTGGCACACAGGTACGCCCCAGCCCCGTCACCTATTCGGACAGGTGTGCCCTTACCTGTGGCACAGGTGTGCCCTTACCTGCCCCCCAGCCCCTCACCTGTGGCACAGGTACCCCCCCCAGCCCCTCACCTGTCCCAGGTGTGCGCTCACCTGTCCCACAGGTGCGCTGCCCGGCGCAGGCCCCGCAGAGCCCCTCACCTGTGGCACAGGTACCACCCCAGCCCCTCACCTGTCCCAGGTGTGCCCTCACCTGTCCGGCAGGTGCGCTGCCCGGCACAGGCCCCGCAGAGCCCCTCACCTGTCCTCCCCCAGCCCCTCACCTGTCCCAGGTGTGCCCTTACCTGTCCCACAGGTACCCCCCAGCCCCTCACCTGTGGCACAGGTGCCCCCCAGCCCCTCACCTGTCCCAGGTGTGCGCTTACCTGTCGCACAGGTGCGCTGCCCGGCGCAGGCCCCGCAGACCCCCTCACCTGTCCTCCCCAGCCCCTCACCTGTCCCACAGGTACCCCCCCAGCCCCTTACCTGTCGGACAGGTGCGCTGCCCGGCGCAGGCCCCGCAGAGCGCCCCGGCCGTCGCCGCTGTCGCCGTCACGGTGACGGCGCCGTCACCTGCCAGGCTCACCTGCAGCCCCGCCCAGGTGAGCAGCACCTGCCGCTGCCCCCCCCGGCGCCGCACCTGGACACGCCCCCCGGCCAGGGACAGCGGCAGGGGCACGGGGCGGCCGCGCACCTGCGACAGGTGAGACACACACGGTCAGACACACCTGGTGAGACACACCTGGTGAGACACACCTGTGACAGGTGAGACACACCTGGTCAGACACTTGGGACAGGTGGGACACACCTGGGATACACCTGGGACAGGTGGGACACACACTAGGGACAGGTGAGACACACCTGGGATACACCAGGGACAGGTGGGACACACACCTGGGACAGGTGAGACACACCTGGTCAGGTGAAACACACCTGGTCAGACACCTGGGACAGGTGAGACACACCTGGTGAGACACCTGGACAGGTGAGACACTGCTGGTCAGGTGAGACACACACCTGGTCAGGTGGGACACACCTGGGATACACCTGGACAGACACACCTGGGACAGGTGAGACACGCCTGGTCAGACACCTGGGACAGGTGAGACACGCCTGGGATACACCTGGACAGACACACCTGGGATACACCTGGGACACACCTGGGACAGGTAACACCTAGGACAGGTGAGACACCTGGGACAGGGACAGGAACACACCTGGGACAGAGCACACCTGGGACATGGACACACCTGGGACAGAGCACACCTGGGACAGGGACACACCTAGGAGGGAGCACACCTGGGACAGGGACACACCTGGGACAGGGACACACCTAGGGGGGAGCACACCTGCTCAGGTGCGTCACTCACCCTGGCCGCTCTCCCCTCTCCGTGCCTCAGCTCCACCTGGAGCCCGGCTGCGGCCACGCTCACCTGCCCGAAGGTGGCGCCGGGACCGGAGCCCACCTGGCCGGAGAGCCACACCTGGAGCCCAGGTGAGCCGGGTGAGCCGGCGCAGGTGGCCACCAGGGGACAGGTGAGCGGCAGCCGCCAGGTGAGGCCGTCGAAGGCGCGGAAACGGCGCCGGCTCAGGACGTGGCACACGAGGGGCGGGGCCGGCGCGCAGGTGGGGCCACAGGTGAGGGCATGTGGGAGCGGCGGCCTGCAGGTGGATCGGGTGGCAGGTGGGGTCCTGGCAGGTTCACGGTAGATGGGGACACACCTGGTGTTCATCTTCTCCATTCTACAGTGGATCCAGGTGGGCAGGTGAGTCCTGGCAGGTGAGTTTACAGGACACACCTGGCGTGGTTCCGTCCATCGACAGGTGGATCCAGGTGGGCAGTGAGGTCCTGCAGGTGACGTTGATGAGGACACACCTGGTGTATCTTCTCCATTCTACAGGTGGATCCAGGTGGGAGGTGAGGTCCTGGCAGGTCACAGTGATGGGGACACACCTGGCCGGTTCCATCCATTCTACAGGTGGACCCAGGTGGCAGGTGAGTCCTGGAGTGTGAGTTGACAGGGACACACCTGGCGTGTTCCGTCCATCTGACAGGTGGATCCAGGTGGCAGGTGAGGTCCTGGCAGGTCACCTTCATGGGACACACCTGGCGTGCTCCGTCCATCCGACAGGTGGATCCAGGTGGGCGTGTAGGTCCTGGCAGGTCACAGTGCTGGACAACCTGGGTGTCATCCTTCTCCATTCTACAGGTGGGATCAGGTGCGTGAGGTCCTGCAGTCACGGTGATGGGGACACCTGCGTGGTTCTGTCCATCCGACAGGTGGATCAGGTGGGCAGTGAGGTCCTGGCAGTGAGTTGACAGGACACACCTGGGCTGGCTCCATCCATTCTGACAGGTGGATCCAGGTGGGCAGGTGAGGTCTGCAGGTCACGGTGATGGGGACACACCTGGGTTCATCTTCTCCATTCTACAGTGACCCAGGTGGGCAGGTGATCCTGGCAGTGACCTTGGACAGGACACACCTGTGGTTGCTCCGTCCATCCGACAGGTGGACCCAGGTGGGCAGGTGAGTCCTGGCAGTGAGTTTGTCAGGGACACACCTGGCTGGTTCTGTCCATCCGACAGGTGGATCCAGGTGGCAGTGTGAGTCCTGCATAGGTGAAGTTTGACATGACACCCTGGCGTGTTCCTCATCCGACAGGTGGACCCAGGTGGACAACCGACGCTGTCACACAGCCACCTTGGGACACACTGGGCAGCCCTGCACACCTGGCAGTGGCACGAGCTCGCAGTGGACGTCGGAGCAGGACAGGGCGGAACGGCGCGGATCACGGCGCGACAGGACACACCTGGGCCAGCCTGCGGTCATACCTGGCACTGGTGGCCTTGGGAACGGGATGTCACGCAGGAAGGTCTCCTGACTGGACGTCTTGGTCGGACACACGGGTGACCACTGACCAGTGACCACCTGGGTCCTTGGACACTGAAATCCTGGCCAGGATGGGAGGAGTGGAACACTGCGGCCCACCATCGTCATTCTTAAAGTTGCATCCTTGGACATGGAGGTCAGCACAAGAAGGTCTCCTGAATGGACGTTCTTGTCTGGCACAGCGTGCCACCCACTGCCATCTGGCACCTGGTGGCCATTTGGACAGTGACATCACTGCAGGAAGGTCTGCTGTATGGATGTCTTGGTCCTGCGAACAGCAGTGCCACCACGACATCTGGCACATTGTCCCCTTCTGGCACTGGACATCATGGCAGGATGGTTGGTCATGGACACACTGCGGCCACCCATCGGTCATCTTGCATGTGGTGTCCTTGGGACACTGGAGGTCACTGCAGGAAGGTCTCCTGATGGACGTCTTGGTTGGGACACAGCGTGGCCACCCACTGACCATGTGACACGTGGTGTCCTTGGGACAGTGGACATCCTGACATGATGGAGAGTAGTGGACACACTGCGGCCACCCATCGGTCATCTTACAGGTGGTGCCCTGGGGACACTGGAGGTCAGCACAAGAAGGTCTCCTGATGGACGTCTTGGTGGGGACACACCGTGGCCACCCACTGACCATGTGACACCTGGTGTCCTTGGGACAGTGGACATCATGACAGGATGGTTGGTGATGGACACACTGCGGCCACCCATTGGTCATTTTACACCTGGTGCCCTGGGGACAGTGGAGGTCACGGCAGGAAGGTCTCCTGATGGACGTCTTGGTCTGGACACACCTGGGCCACCCATTGACCATCTGGCACGTGAAGCCTTTGGAGCACTGGACATCCTGACACGATGGTTGGTGGTGGACACACTGCGGCCACCCATCGGTCATCTGGCACTGGGTTCCCTGGGCACAGTGGACATCACTGCAGGAAGGTCTCCTGATGGACGTCTTGGTCTGGACACACTGGGGATGACCACTGACCATGTGACACGTGGTGTCCTTGGGACACTGGACATCATGACAGGATGGAGAGGAGTGGACACACTGCGGCCATCCATTGGTCATCTGGCACTGGGTTCCTTGGGGACAGTGGAGGTCACTGCAGGAAGGTCTCCTGATGGACGTCTTGGTGGGGACACACCGGGGATGACCACTGACCATGTGACACGTGGTGTCCTTGGGACAGTGGAGGTCAGCACAAGATGGACTCTGGATGGACACCTTGGTTTGGACACACCTGGGGTGACCATTGGTCATTTGGCATGTGCTGTCCTTGGGACAGTGGAACTCCTGGCAGGATGGTCGGTGATGGACACACTGTGGCCACCCATTGGTCACTTGGCACCTGGTGCCCTGGGGACAGTGGAGGTCACTGCAGGAAAGGCTCTTGATGGACGTCTTGGTCTGGACACACCGTGGCCACCCACTGACCATCTGGCACGTTGTCCCCTTCTGGCACTGGACATCATGGCAGGATGGTCGGTGATGGACACACTGCGGCCACCCATTGGTCATCTGGCACCTGGTGCCCTGTGGACACTGGAGGTCACTGCAGGAAGGTCTCCTTGGGGTCAGCTTGGTCTGGACACACCTGGGCCACCCATTGGTCATCTTGCATGTCGTGTCCTTGGGACAGTGGAGGTCACTGCAGGACGGTGGCCTTGGGGACACTTTGGTCTGGACACACCTTGGCCACCCACTGACCATCTGGCATGTGAAGCCTTTGGAGCACTGGACATCCTGACACGATGGAGAGGAGTGGACACACTGCGGCCACCCATTGGTCATCTTACAGGAGGTGCCCTGGGGACAGTGGAGGTCACTGCAGGAAGGTCTCCTGATGGACGTCTTGGTCTGGACACACCTGGGCCACCCAGCGATGACCTGGCACACGTGGCCATTCTGGCACTGGACATCACGGCAGGATGGTCGGTGATGGACACACTGCGGCCACCCATTGGTCATCTTGCATGTGGTGTCCTTGGGACAGTGGAGGTCACGGCAGGAAGGTCTCCTGATGGACGTCTTGGTCTGGACACAGCGTGGCCACCCACTGACCATCTGGCACATTGTCCCCTTCTGGCACTGGACATCACTACAAGAGTGTTGATGATGGACACACTGCGGCCACCCATCGGTCATCTTGCACTGGCTGTCCTTGGAGCACTGGACATCCCGGCAGGAAGGTCTCCTGATGGATGTCTTGGTTGGGACACACCTGGGCCACCCAGCGATGACCTGGCACACGTGGCCCTCCTGGCACTGGACATC
>NDFG01000183.1:20449-36099 GCA_002167245.1 Sporophila hypoxantha
TCTGCACTGGATCCAGGGGTGTTTCAGGATTTTGAAGTGCTCCCACCCACAGCCCTGGGGCTCTGCACTGCCATGCCCCAATGGCACCGGGGGACACTTGCGGAGCAGGGACACTCCCAGCAGAAGCCTGGCTCTCGCTGCAGTCCCCAGAGGGCCCCTGGGCCCATGGTGCGCAGCTGGGAGAGCAGCTCCATCCCCTGCGTGGCACCGAGAGTGAGTAGAGGGGAGGATGTGACTCAGAGGGGCGGCACCAGCCCGGCCCAGCCCGGCCTGGCCCAGCTCAGCCCAGCCCGGCCCAGCTCGGCCCAGCTCGGCCCGGCCCGGCCCGGCCCAGCTCAGCCCGCCCAGCCCAGCCCGCGCCAGCTCAGCCCAGCCAAGCCCAGCTCAGCTCGGCCCGGCCCGGCCCAGCTCAGCCCGGCCCAGCTCAGCCCGGCCCAGCCCGGCCCACGTCAGCCCAGCTCAGCCCAGCCCGGCCCAGTCAGCCCGCCGCAGCTCAGCCCAGCTCAGCCCAGCCCGGCCAGCTCGGCCCAGCTCAGCCCAGCCCAGCTCAGCCCAGCCCGCCCCAGCCAAGTCAGCCAGCCAGCCGGCCCAGCCCAGCCCAGCTCGGCCCAGCCGCGGCCAGCCCAGCCCAGCTCGGTTCAGCCCAGCCAACCCAGTCGGCTCAGCCCAGCCCAGCCCGGCCCAGCCCAGGCCCAGCCTGGCCCAGCCCGGCCCGGCCCAGCCAGCCCGGCCCAGCCCGGTCCCGGGGATGGCGCTCCCCCAGGCCACGTTCCTGCAGGTGCCCCCTGGCACAGTGTGCCAAAGGCCCCATCACCCCCCCAGGCAAGGACACAAACCAGCGCTTCCGTGCCAGGCACAGGGACCCCCAGCCCTGGCAGTGCCAGCACCCTGCTGGAGATCCCCCGGCGAGCTCCCAAATCTCCTGCCCCAAGGAAAGGCAGCACGGGCAGCAGCTCCAGGATGGCTGCGCTGTGTCACCGTGTGCCCATCCCTGTGACCGAGGGGCTCCATGGCAGTGGGGATCCCTGCCCAGCCCATGGGAGAGCTGGGACCCCCTGGCAGTGGGGATCCCTGCCCAGCCCATGGATCTGCTGGGACCCCCTGGCAGTGGGATTCCCAACCCAGCCCATCCCTGCCCAGCCCATGGATCTGCTGGGACCCCTGGGCACTGGGATTCTCTACCCAGTGGGATCCCCTGTCCAGCCCCCCAAGGGACTGCTGGGACCCCTGGCAATGGGAATCCCTGCCCACCCCATGGGAGAGCTGGGACCCCCCTGGCAGTGGGATTCCCAACCCAGCCCATCCCTGCCAGCCCCCAAGGGACAGATGGAACCCCCTGGCAGTGGGGATCCCTGTCCAGTGGGATTCCCTGCCCAGCCCATCCCTGCCAGCCCCCCATGGGACTGCTGGGACCCCCTGGCAGTGGGATTCTCTACCCAGTGGAATTCCCTGCCGAGCCCCATAAGGGACAGCTGAGACCCCCAGCAGGTGAATCCCTGCCCAGCCCATCCCTTCCAGCCCCACAAGGGACAGTTGGGACCCCCCTGGCAGTGGGAATCCCTGCCCAGCCCATGGATCTGCTGGGACCCCCTGGCACTGGGATTCTCTACCCAGTGGGATTCCCTGCCCAGCCCATCCCTGCCAGCCCCCCATGGGAGAGCTGGGACCCCTGGCAATGGGAATCCCTGCCCAGCACATCCCTCCCAGCTCTCCATGGGACACCTGGGACCCCTGGCAGTGGGATCCCCTGCACAGCCCCCCAAGGGACAGCTGGGACCCCTCTGGCAGTGGGATTCTCTGCCCAGTGGGAATCCCTGCCCTGCCCATCCCTCCCAGCCCCCCAAGGGACAACTGGGACCCCCCTGGCAGTGGGAATCCCTGCCCAGCCCATGGGAGATCTGGGACCCCCTGGCAGTGGGATTCCCAACCCAGCACATCCCTGCCAGCCCCCCAAGGGACAGCTGGGACCCCCTGGCAGTGGCAATTCATGCCCAGCCCATGGATCTGCTGGGACCCCCTGGCAGTGGGATTCTCTACCCAGTGGGATTCCCTGCCCAGCCCATCCCTGCCAGACCCCCAAGGGCAGCTTGGACCCCCTGGCAGTGGCAATCCCTGCCCAGCCCATCCCTGCCAGCCCCCCATGGGACAGATGGAAACCCCTGGCAGTGGCAATCCCAGCCCAGCCCAGCCCATCCCTGCCAGCCCCCCAAGGGACAGCTGGGAACCCTGGCAGTGGGAATCCCTGCCCAGCCCATCCCTGCACAGCCCATGGGAGATCTGGTACCCCCTGGCAATGGGAATCCCTGCCCAGCACATCCCTGCCAGCCCCCCAAGGGACAGCTGGGACCCCTGGCAGTGGCAATCCCTGCCAGCCCCCCATGGGACACCTGGGACCCCTGGCAGTGGCAATCCCAGCCCAGCCCATCCCTGCCAGCCCTTTATCAGCCCCTCGTGCACCCCCAGGGGTTGTGCTGGCTCTATCTGCAGGGCCAGGCGGGGATTTTGGGGTGCGGGGACACYGGGCAGGAGGGTGGCACCCCTTTGGGGACACTGATAGTGCAGACAGTGCAAACCCACCCAAAACCCCTCACTGCCCTGAGTGCCCCACGATGGGCACTGTCACAGCCCGTGTCTGTCTGTCCGGACAGCGGCAGCAGACGGACACACGGCTGCAGTGCCAGGGTAAAGTCCACGGTGCCCATTTCTGTCCCCCTGCCAATGGCACCGGTGTCACAGCCCAGGGGCAGCACCCAGGGGCTGGGGAGGGGTCTGCAAAGGGGCTGGGGGGGTCTGCAAAGAGGCTGGGGGGGTCTGCAAAGGGGCTGGGGGTGTCCCCCAGGAAGGGAAGCTCTGGAGCGTGGCAGGGGAGGGACGGGCACAAACCCTTGAGCTGGACTCTGCCCCCGAGCTCTGCTCTTCACCTTTGCCACTGCTCAGGGAGCACGGCTGGATCAGCCTGCCCTGCCCTGCCAGGGGGGCTGGGAGCAGCCCCCTCCCTGCCTCAGTTTCCCRGCTGCAGGACAAGGCTGGCAGCGAGGAACAGGAATTAACTAATTAATGGAATTAACTCGTGTGGGTCACACACGGTCCATGAAGCACATGGAGGGGCACACAGACTGGGTGGGGGTCCTGTGGCACCCCTGAGTCTCATGGGTGCCCCCAAGGCTCTCCTCAGCCCTGAGGGCATCACTGGGCCCCATCCCAGCACCAGGCTGGACATGGGCACCAAATTCCAGAGGGAATYGCCCAGCAGGATCCTGACCCCACGGCACAGCCAGGAGAATGGGAGATGCTCAGGAAAGGGATGTCAGAGGTGCCAGGGGGGTGTCAGGGGTGCCAGGAGGGTGCCAGGGGGGTGCCAGGGGGGATGTCAGGGGTGCCAGAGGGGTGTCAAGGTTGCCAAGGGTGATGTCAGTGGTGCCAGGGGGGTGCCAGGGGGGATGTCAGACATGCCAGGATCCCATGTGGTGCTCCTGCCTCATGCCCTGCCCTGCTCCCATGCTGTCCCAGAGCTCTGTACAAAGAGGGGCTGCAGATCTGGCAGGGCAGCACCAACAAGGAGGGTCTGCCATAAGGGACCGTGCAGAGAAGGGGTGAGGGGAAAAGCGAGGCAAGCATCATCCTCCAGCTGCCAGCGACTCATCTCCCTACTCTGGTGCCTCAGTTTCCCCTCTGTTTAACGCTGCCCCTTCTCAGGGAGAGGTTTCCACCGAGCTGCTGGTGCCATCCCCAGGGAACGGGCCAGGGGAACAACCAACCCCTCCCTCCTCCATTTCTCGCCCTATCTCTGAGCTCCAGCCACACCTGGCTGCAAACAAACACCCCATGGAACGCCACGCGTGGCCGGGTAAGGTTTCATCACAGCACCTGATTAGTCACGGGCAAGCCCTGCCTGATTAGTCACGGTGGGGAGAGCTGTGCTCCTAAACCCCCCTGGCCCTGGGGAGCCCAACCAGAGAGAGAAAGAGGGAAAAAACCATTCCCTGCCTTGCCCCAAAAATGATGGTGGTGGCCAAACGATGAGATGAGCGGGGTGTGAAAGGAGATGAGTGGGAGCTGAGCCCGACACGAGGCTTTGGAGCCCCGACCTGGCCCGGACCCCGTTGGGATGGGGGCTGCAGGAGGATGGGGGCTGCAGGAGGATGGGGCAGCATCGCTTTTCCCCCCCGAGGGAAGGAAGAGCAGGCGGTGTGGAAGCTCCCAGGGATCCTCTCTGTGGCTCCTCCTCGCAAAAAGCCGCTTTCAAATGCGCGTTGGGAGGGCCGGTGCCAAATCCGAGCGGCTCCCAACCCCCTCCCGGCCTTCCCCGCCAGAACCCGACAAACCAAACAAAAGTTATTCAAATCCGCCAGGGGAAGGGGGGCACTGGGGTGGGGGGGAGATCCTGGGCCTTTAAAGCCCTATCGCCCCCATTCCTCCCTTTTTTCCGCTCAATTTGGGGTTTCCAGGCAGCCCTCGGTGCCCTTTGCAGCAAGGCCGTGAGGGGAGAGCGAGTGTGTGTGTGTGGGGGGGGGGAGAAAACACTCCAAGGAAATTTTAAACTGCATCATCAACCGCTTAAAAATAACCAGCGCCGTGTTGTGCAGCCAGAGCTGCCCACGGGCCTCATGGCTTGGGGTTCATCCCGGGGGTCCCGGGCTCATGGCCCCCTTTAGGGACACCCAGGACCCTCTGGGGACACCGGCGCGGCTGGCACATGGTGGGACCTAAACCCCCCCCCGCCGTCCTTTCCCCCGTCCTAAGTCCTCAATAATTCTATCGATTTTCTAAAGCCAAACTCCCGGCGAGCGCTGCCACCTCMCTGGCACCCGTAAGGCCACCGAGAGCCGGGGGGACACGCTCGGGGCTCTCTGCCCGTTCGGTTGAAACCCCCCCCCCCCAAATCATCAGGGACCGAGCTGGCCCTTCCCGGGGGTCTCGCAGTGGAGCGGGAAGGGCCCATGGAGCGGCCCCACGTGGAGCAGGGACCCCCCGGTACCGGTACCGGGGGACGGAGGGGTCACCCCGGGCTGGCCCGGCCTCGTGCTCCGCTGCCCGGTACCGGGGGGACCCCGCTCCCACGCGGTGGCAGAAGCCACGCGGTCTCCACCCGTGACCCCCCCCCCGGTTCCCTTGGGTTGAGAAATGAATAAACAGCACAAAAAAGGACCCGGGGGGAGGCCGGGATGTTGTTTCCAACACATGAAACCCCCCCTAAAACCCAAGGAAATGTCCCAAAAGCGCCTCCGCAAGCCTCGGTACCGAATAACCCCCGAGTCCGCCGGGCCCGGCCTTACATAAGGAGCCGGCAAAGTTGGACCCCGGCCCCGGTGGAAGATCCGGGGAGGGGGGGGATCGGAGCCTGACCCCGGTGCGGACACACCCCCCCGCCGCTCCGCTCCACCGGGGCAGCCTGACCCCGGCGCGCCCCATCCCCCCCGCGTTATGCAACGGGGAGCACCGGCGGGAGCACCGGGAGAGCCCCGAGGGGTCCCACCGCCCTCCCACCCCCTGCCCAGCTCCTTACCCGGGCAGGCCAGTGCGGGTAACCCTTCATCTTGGCGAAAACCAGGTCCCCGCATTTGTATTCCTTCTGCCGGTTGGACCGGGACATCTTGGCTGGGCTGGCGGCTCCTCCCGGGACCGGGGCAGCGGGCGGGGGGAGGGGGGGGGGGGAGGGGAGGAGGGGGGGTTACGGATGAACTTTGGGAGGCAAAACCCGGCCACGCAGGGGATTAGCCAAATAAATATAAAATACCCTAAAAAAAAAAAAAATCAACAACAACAGCAAAAAAAAACCCTCCCGAACGCGAAGGGGGAGAGAGGCAGCGGCTGCTCTGCCCCCCCCGGGCCGGGGTCAGCGGCGGCGCGGCGCAGCGGCGGAGCGCCCGAGCCCCATGCGGTTGTTGTGTTGGAAATTCAATTGCTCCCTCCTCGGCACCCCCCCCACCCCCCCGGCCACCCTTCCCCTTCCTCCTCCTCCTCCTCCTCCTCTCCTCTCCTCTCTCCCGCTGCCGGTGGATGCGCTCGGAGCTCGCTGCGCTGCTGGGCGCCGCTCACGCACCGCCCGCCCACAGCGCCGTGCGCGCTCCCGACACCCCAAAAATACCCAACAAAAATACCCCAAAATGTGCCCGCTCGCGGGTGGACCGACCGCGGTGTGTCACCAGGCACGGGGAGGGACGGCAGGGCCACGGGCTCGCCGTGGAACCGGCGGGAGTTGGTGTTGGAGCGGCAGAATGGGGTAAGACATGCGAAAGGAGGGTTGAAACAGCACAAAAATGGTGTAAATAATGTGTAAAGCAGTGCAAAACTATAATGGGAATAACGGTGTAATAAGACTGTAAAATACCAGTGTAAAACAGCACAATAACTTGTGTAAAAAACATGTAAAACAATGCAAAACTATAATGGAAAGCAGGTGATAAAACAGTGTAAAACACTGTAAAATAACCAGTGTAAATAACCATTGTAAAACAGCACTAAATGGTGTAAAAATATGTAAAGACAGTACAAGAACTATAATGGGAAAAGCAGGTGTAAAACAGTGATAAACACTGGAAATAACCGCAGTAAAACAGCACAAAAAATGGGTTGTCAATAATGTGTAAAGCCAATGCAAACATATAATGTGAAAAAAGGGTGTAAAAACACTGTAAATAACCAGTGTGAAACAGCACAAAAAATGGCGTAAAAACATGTATAAACAGTGCAAAATTATAATGGGAAAAGCAGATGTAAAACAGTGTTAAAACACTTGGAGAATAACCAGGGTAAAACAGCACAAAAATGGTGTAAGTATCTGTAAGGAGTGGCAAATTAATAATGAAAGCAGGTGTAATAACAGTGTAAAATACTGTAAATAACCAACAGAACAGCCCCAAAAAAATGGTGTCAATATGTGTAAAGCAGGCGCAAACTATAATTGGGGAAAAAAACAGGTGTAAAAGACTGTAAATAACCAGTATAAAACAGCACAAAAAATGGTGTAAAGATGGTGTAAAGCAGTGCAAAACTGGAATGTTGAAAGGAAGTGTGTTAGAACAGTTGCAAAACCGGTGGAAAACAGCACTAAAAATGGTGTAAAAAACATGTAAAACAGTGGCAAACTTATCATGCGGAAAGGCAGGTGTAAACATGTGTAAAATTACTGGAAATAACCAAGTGTTCAAAACAGCACAAAAATGGGTGTACAGTAATCTGTAAAGAGTGCAAAATTATAATTTGGGAAAAGGGAGTTAAAACAGTGTAAAAACAACTGTAAATAACCCGTGTCAATAAGATTGTAAAAAGCACTAAAATGCTGTAAAAATATGTAAAGGACTGTGCAAAATTATAATGTGAAAAAGGAGTAAAACCAGTGTAAAACACTATAAATAACGCAGTAAAACAGCACACAAAATGGTGTCAATAATGGTGTTAAGCAGGTGCAAAACTATAATGCGGGAAAAACAGTGTAAACGGCAAATAACCGAGTATAAACAGCACAAAAAATGGTCGATAAAAATGTTGTAAAGCATGGAAACTATAATGGGAAAACAGGTGCTAACAACACTTAAATAACCAGTGTAAATAATCATTGTAAAAACAGCACTAAAAATATGGTGTTAAAAAATATGTAAAACAATGCAAACTATATGGAAAGCAGGATGTAAAACAGTTGTAAAACCACTGCTAATAACCAGTGTAACACAGCACAAAAATGGTGTAAGTAATCTGTAAAGCGAGTGCAAAAATTAATAATGGGAACACAGGTGTAAAAAACTGGTAAATAAACCAGTATAAAACAGCACAAAAAATGGTGTAAAAATCGTGTAAGCAGTGCAAAAACTGGAATGTGAAAGGGCAGGTGTAAACAGTGCAAACCAAGTGTTAAAAAGCACAAAAAATGGTGCAAAAAAACCATGTAAAGCAGTGCAAAACTATCAATGGGAAAATACAGGTGTAAAAGAGTGTAAAAACGGAAATAACACCAGGATAAAACAGCACCAAAATGGTGCAAACTCCTGTTAAAACAGTGCAAAATGGCATTAAATGTGATTGTAACAGTGCAAACTTGGCTAAAGATATGTTTTAAAATGTAAACAGTGCAAAACTATTAATGTGAAAACATCAATTGGGAGTTAAATAAATTATCACCTTAGTTCTCATAAAGTTGGGGATTAAATAAATTGTCACTTTAGTCCCAATAAAATGGGATTAATAAATTTTCAGTAATTGTCCTTATTCAATTAAATTGGGAGTAAAATAAATGTCACTTAGTCTTCAATACAATTGGGAATAAATAAATGTTCATCTTTAGTCCTCAATCAATTGGGATTAAATAAATTGTCACCTTCAGTTCCTCAATAAATTGAGATTAAATAATTGTCACCGTTCAGTCATCAATAAATTGAGATTAAATAAATTTGTCACTCAGTCTCATCAATTGGGATCATAAATAAAGGTTGGTCACCTTCAGTCTCAATAAATTGACGATTAAATAAATTGTCACCTCAGTCCCAATAAACTGGGAATAAAATAGATTTTCACCACAGTCCCAATAAATGCGGATTAATAATTGTTCATTTGTAGTCCCAATAAACTGAGATTAGAATAATTTGTCTTTAGTCCCAATAAATTGGGATTAAATAATTCTTGCCTTAGTCTCAATCAATGTGGATAATTAAATTTCACCTTGTCCCCGTTTTCAGCCAAAACCTGGGTGCTGCTGTCCCAACCAAACCTGGGATTAAACCCAGATTAAATTTTGTAAAACCAGAATCTCCACCCTGCCCTGGCAGTCGGGGTTCCTGGGCTGGGCTCTTTGCTTTCCATCCCCTCGTGCTTTCCTTGGCTTAATTTCTCCTAACGAGCTGCAAAAAACACAAATAAATAATCCACAGGGTCAGGGCTGACAGCAGGATCCTGTTCTGGGGGRGAGAACAGAACCCAGGAATCTCCACCTGCTATGGAAAAATGGACAAAGGCCGAGGGAAATGAGGATTTGTGAAAAACGCCAATCACTAGATTTTTAAAATGTTAAAAGTTTAATTGTAATAAAATGGTTATAAAAATAGTAATAAAATTAGAGTAGTAAAAATTTGGACAATTAGGGTTAGGATAATATGAGACAATAAAAATAAAGAGTTTTGGACGGTTCAGGTACCTTTTTTTGGGTAAAATAAGCCTGAAAAAGGACACATATTAACAGAGGATTAACTTTTAAAAGTAATACTTTATTGCATTTCATGCATGATGTAAAAATTCTATTTAAACAAAGGATTTTGTTTGGTCAGTGTTAACTTCTTAATCTTGACAGTGTCTTTAGGGCTGAGRGAGGTAGGAAGAAGTTAATTTTTTCTGATAAGGGAGCAATAATTTTTTAATTTTTTTTTTAAGGTTTAGGTGTTTTGTGGCTGTTATTTTGGCGTGAGTACTTTATTTTTCTCTTTAAAAAAGTATCTTACATAGCATAGTTTCTATTTTAACATTNACAACCAGTATAAAACAGCACAAAAAATGGTGTAAAAATGTGTAAAGCAGTGCAAAACTGGAATGTGAAAGGCAGGTGTAAAACAGTGCAAAACCAGTGTAAAACAGCACAAAAAATGGTGTAAAAGTATGTAAAGCAGTGCAAAACTATAATGTGAAAAATAGGTCTAAAACAGCGCATAACCAGTGTAAAACAGCACCAAAGTGGTGTAAAAAACACCTAAAATGGTGCTAAACTGATATAAAATCATGTAAAACAGTGCAAAATTGGCATAAATATATGTAAAAACATAAAACAGTGCAAAACTATAATGTGAAACCATGAAAAACAGGTGTAAAACATTTCATAACCAGTGTAAAACAGCACCAAAATGGTGCAAACTCCTGTAAAACAGTGCAAAACTGGCATAAAATGGTGTAAAACAGTGCAAACTTGGCATAAAGATATGTAAAAATGTAAACCAGTGCAAAACTATAATGTGAAAACATGAAAAATAGGTGTAAAACAGTGCATAACCAGTATAAAACAGCACTAAAATGGTGTAAAAACCACATAAAACAGTGCAAAACTGGCATAAAATGGTGTAAAACGGTGCAAAATTGGCATAAAGACATATAAAACAGTGCAAAACTGTTTTTAAACCAATGCAAAACAGTGCAAAATCTATGTGAGACAGCACAAAACCAGTGTAAAGCTGTCAAATTTACTGTAAAAAAACCAACATACGTGGTGAAACCGTATAAAACAGTGCAAAATGTGCAAACCAGTGTAAACCCAGCATAAAATGGTGTAAACCCGGTGTAGCAGCATCCCTAAAATCCCAAATCCTGGCTGCAGCTGAATAGGTGAGAGAAAAGCCTCGAAAAGAGAGAAAATCGAGGATTTGGTGGCCCCGTTCACTCCCAGCAGAAAAATGAATTTTTGTTTAGAAGCTGCAGAGCCTGGGCTGGAGCTGCTGGGATTGCTCAGGGCACCTGAAAATCTCTGGAAAATGGTTGGAAAATCTCTGGAAAATCTCTGGAAATTCTCTCTCTGATGCCTGGGGAGGAGGTTTGGGCCCCAGCCAGCCTCAGTGTGGGGTTACAGGGTGACAAAGCCACCAGGGAATTAAATCAATTGTCACTTTAGTCTCAATCAATTGGGATGAAATAAATTGTCACCTTAGTCTCAATAAATTGAGATTAAATAAATTGTCACCTTAGTCTCAATAAACTGGGATTAAATAAATTGTCACTTTAGTCTCAATAAACTGGGATTAAATAAATTGTCACTTTAGTCTCAATAAATTGGGATTATATAAATTGTCACCTCAGTCCCAATAAACTGAGATTAAATAAATTGTCACTTTAGTCCCAATCAATTGGGATTAAATAAATTGTCACTTTAGTCCCAATCAATTGGGATTAAATAAATTGTCACTTAGTCCAATCCAATTTGGGATTAAATAATTCTTGCATTCAATATGGGTTTTCACCTTAGTCCCCGTTTTCAGCCACAAACCTGGGTGCTGATGTCCCAACCAAACCTGGGATTAAAACCAGATTAAATTTTGTAAACCAGAACTCCACCCTGCCCTGGCAGTCGGGGTCTTTGGCTGGGTTCTTTTGCTTTCCATCCCTTCTGCTTTCCTTGGCTTCATTTCTCCTAACGAGCTGCAGAAAAAACAAATAAATAATCCACAGGGTCAGGGCTGACAGCAGGATCACTGTTCTGGGGCTAGAACAGAACCAGGAACTCTCCACCTGCTATGGAAAAATGGACAAGGCGAGGGAATAATGAGGATTTGTGAAAAACGCCAATCAGCTAGATTTTTTTTAAAAATGTGGTTAAAAGTTTTTTTAATTGTACATAAATGGTTATAATAATAGTAAAAATTAGAGTAAGTAAAAAGTTTGGGACAATTCAAGGTTTAGCATAATATGAAACAATAAAAATCAGATTTTGGATTACGGTTTCAGGTACCTCTTTTTTGGGTTAAAATAGCCTTGAAAAAGGAACATTTTAACAGAGGAATTAACTTTTTAAAATAATATCTTTATTGCAATTTCATCATTGACATTGATGATAAAAATTCTATTTAAAACAAAGGATATTTGTTTGTCAGTGGTTTAACTTCTTAGATCTTGACAGTGCTTTAGGCTGACGTGAGTAGTGACGAAGGTGTTAATTTTTTTCTGATAAAGGGAGCAATAATTTGTTTTTAAGTGTTTTTTTAGTTTAGGTGTTTTGTGGCTGTTATTTTGGCGTGGTACTTTATTATTTTCCTCTTTAAAAAAGTTATCTTAGCATAGCATAGTTTCTATTTTAACATTTATATAACCTGAAACTGATATTATAACACACTACTTAAGCAAATGAATACAGCATAACTTTCTAACATAACCCATACAATATTCATTTTAATATTTGCAAAAAGCCAATCATAAAATACCCATTTTTCACATGGGGGACAGAACTCGCGTGTCCCAGCTCCTGGAATCCTCCCGTGCTCCCCAAGGCCRCCATGCCTATTTTTAAAGCTGTATTTTTAACACTCCTCAGGCCAGGAGGGCTGGGACGGGGCTGGATTTCACAGCGCTCCAAACCACGCAGGGTTCAGGGTACAKTCCTCGTTTATCTCCGTTTTGCTTTCATTATTATCATTATTAATTCAGCTTTTTCATTTATTACCGAGAACAATTCGGTGCTGCTACTTCACAGGAGCTCTGTTGGGTGTTGGGCACCCAAATTCCAGCCTGGTTTATTGKTTTATTAAGGCCAGAACGAGCCAGAAGGAGGCCAAAGGCGTCAAACCAAAATTCAGCAAAGTGCCGGAGGGATAAACCAGCTCCTGGCCAGGCTTTTCCTGGGGCTGGCAGCACCGATCGTGCCCCGAACTGTGCCAGGAGAGGAGGATGGCAAAGGGGAGAGCCCCGCAGAGCCTGGGCCTTGTCCCGGTCCCTCCGCGTGGCACCACAGACTACATTTCCCGTGGTGCCTCGCGGCGGGGCGCACAGGGAGGCGGGCCCAGCGCTGCTCGCGGTGCACGCCGGGAGTTGTAGTCCTGCGCGGCTYCAGGGCGGGCAGCGGGGCGCTGCCGGCAGCCATTACCGGGAGCGCGGTGCCGCCGCCGTCGCCTTGCCTGGCTCCGCGGCCCCGCTGCCGCACGGGGAGGGGCCGCCATGGCGGCGTAGCCTCGCCCCCGCCCGCCCCTTCTTCCCCGCTGCGGGCGCTGAAGGCGCGGCGGCGGTGCGGCCTAGCGCGGAGGGTGGATCCCCGGCCTCGCCTAGCGGCTGCTGCCCGCCAAGGGCCGCCCTCCCCGGGGCCATGTCCCTCGTGGCCTACGCCAGCAGCGAGGAGGACAGCGATGCCGAGGAGCCTGCGGGCGAGGAGGAGGAAGCCGCCGACTCTCCTCCATCCGCGGCCGGGCAGCCCTCATCGCGGGGGCTTTTCGCCGCGCTGCCCCCGCCCAGAGCCCCCGCGGTACCCCCGGCCTTCCTCATGGGCCCCCCGCCCACCCTGAGCGGCTTCGGCAGCGCCCCGCCGGGCCAGGCCGGCACCGAGAGCCCCCCAGAGCCGGCTGCCAGCGGGGACGGGGCCACGGAGCCCCCCCGGGCCAGGGGGCTCCTCCTGCCGCCCCCCAGGAACGCGGGCACCGCCGCCTCCCCCCTCAGCCCGCCCCCCGCTGCCTCCCCCGGGGCGGGTTTGGGCCTCCCCAAGCCAAAGAAGAGGACGGAGCCGGTGCGGATCGCGGCGCCCGAGCTGCACAAGGGGGATGTGAGTATGGAACGGACCCGAGCCCTTCCCTTCGCGGGTGAAACTTCCCCCCAGCGGGGCTCTTCCCTCGCCCTGTCACTCCGAGGSACCGGGATCTATTGTTGTGTCATCCGCGGGGAGATTTGTCCTGGCTGCCTGCCCTAATGCTAAAGCGCTTTGCAGAATTAAACTGATATAGAAACCTTATTTATAATCAGAATGCAGCCAAACCCAGATTATCTGCACCCTTCTTATTCCTGGAGTTAACGAGTTGATGATGAGGAGCTGCAGGGCGTTYTAGCCCAAAACCATCTTTTGTTTCCTGTGCAGGTGATGGGTTTTTCAGCTAGTTTATTGCTTATTTGTCTAAAGGCTTCAGGCGACTTTCAAATTTTTTGGTGACCATTTCCATTTCATTTTGTGGGGGTTCTTTTTTTTTTTTTTTTTTTTTTTTTTTTTTTTTTTTTTAATTGCAGGGCTTGTGAACCCAGACAGGGAGAGCAGGGCAAGGCAGGTTTCCATCTGGTTTTTAAGTCGGGATCCCTGCTGATGAAGTTTCATCCTCTCCCCACTGCTCATTTCCTCTGGGACAGCACTGTCAGAGAATCYTGGAATGGTTTGSCTTGGAAGGGACCTTAATGCCCATCTTGCTCCWCTCCCTTGCCATGGGCAGYGCACCTTCCACTATCCCAGGTTGCTSCAAGCRCTGTCCAGCCTGGRCTTGGYCACTTCCAGGGATCCAGGGGCAGCCACAGCTTCTCTGGGCACCCTGTGCCAGGGCCTSKCCACCTTGACAGAAGAATTTTTTCCTAATATCTTCTCAAAACCAGCACCTGGAGTCCTGGAGTGGTTTGGGTTGGAAGAGAGCCTTAAAACTCATCCTGTTCACAGTGCCCACAGGCAGGGACAGCTTCCACTAGGCCAGGTTGGCCCGTGTGGAGGTGATGGTTGTGTCACTGCTTTTGGTGTGACAGGAGTGCCTGTGGCAGTGGAGAGAGCTGAACTGGGAGCTTGGGGTCATTTCCATGGGCACAGGTGGATTTATAAACAGTGTCCATGAATAAATAGTGGCCTGGCAGCATTTGGGGGAGCCCAGATGAACTCAGTGCTGTGTCTGGGGMGGYYGTCACAGGAAACAAAACAAAAAGGGGAGAGGACACAGGRTCCCCATCCCTTCCTGCTCCCAATAACCATCCCAGGGTGGCAAATCCCAGAYCTCTGGAGCTTCAGCCTTTGGGACAGAGGGATGAGGGATATCCCAGTCCCTCCTTGCAGCAGTGMGCTGGGATTCCAGACAGCTGGAATGAACAGGGATCTGTTCCTGCCTCACCCCTCTCTGTGCTCTGCTGTGACCACACAATCTGCAGCTTCTCAGTGCTGAGCAGATGAATTTYGAAGGGACAAAAAGTGCCTTAAACTGGAGCTGCTGTGAGCAGTTCCCACTTGGGGTTCCTGGAGGTCCCTTGGCCTGTGGCTGACATCCTCAGTTGTTCCCTGTTTCTCCTTAAAATCCCTCCCATGGCTGTAGTTCACCCCCTGGAGATGCTCCAGGGCYGCTGCAGTGTCTCCTCTCTCCCAAACCAACACGAGGCTTTACAGTCACTCCCAACTCTCTTTCTTTATGCACATTCCTTGTCTTGCCCTGTTTATGGTTTATGATTTGGAGGCAAACTGGCACAAGCCCTCAATCCCTGCTGCCTCTTCCAAGTTGTCTGAGGAGCCATGAAATGATAAAGATARATTTTCTGCTGCCAACCAGGCTTCCCACACAAGTTTTAACCAGATATGTAGCAATTTCAGCATTATTTGGAACAATTCTKTGTATTCCTGCAGTGAACTTTCCATCCTTTGTGTGGTTTGTGCTTCCCCTCCAGTAACTCTGTTGTTGTTTGTCCCTGACCTGTAGCTGTGCACCTGCAGTTCTTCCCTCCCTTTGGGTTTATTTTCCTGGGATTTATTAAAATAACTTTCTTAGTTTGSTGTRTCAAGTTGTGCTGAGCTCTGGTTTTTCTCTCTCAGTCAGATTCAGAGGAAGATGAACCAGCAAAGAAAAAAAATACTCTTCAGGTAAATAACAAGGGCGCTTGGTTAAACAATTTTCATGGGGAAAAGTGTTTGATTCTTGYGCTTCCACTTGTGTAAATCATCCACTCTGATCACCTGGTGGCTTTAGGGATATTCCTAAAATCCCARGGGTTTTCAAGTCCTTTTTATTGCCRCCCCACAAATAAAACATTGAAATAAATGAATTTTTTGCATTTTTATTGCCCCCCAGGAATAAAGCATWAAAATATTGCCCTTGCTTTTACACTTTTCCTAAAACTCTCTGATTTTAAGAATTCCCACACTTTCTTTTGGGCACTTTCACCAATTTAAATCTTGGTGAAAGAGGCATTAATTTGAGAATTGGGCAGATATTTGCAACATTTCCCTTCAAAACCCCCCAGAATTTTTATGCAGT
>NDFG01000183.1:55422-74317 GCA_002167245.1 Sporophila hypoxantha
TCCTGCGTGGACATCACCAGGGACGCAGCGAGGGCTCCGGCTTGTCCGCTCTGCTCCCTCAGCCCAAAAACACCCCAGTGAAAGAGACCAATCGCTTGCTCCTGCCCTACGCCTTCTCCAGGAAAGCAGGAGAAAACCCCTCTGACTCCAAGCCTGCCAAGACCCCGAGCTCTTCCTCCAAACCCAAAGCCGTGCCCAAGCCGGCCGTGCCCACCACTCCGTCGCCGTCGGCCATCAAGGCGGCGGCCAAGAGCGCGGCGCTGCAGGTAACCAAGCAGATCACCCAGGAGGAGGAGGACAGCGACGAGGAGCTGCAGCCAGAGAACTACTTCTCCTTGTCCGACAGGAGCGAGCCTGGCGCCGTGGGCACCGAGCCCTACCCGTACCCGGGCTCGGAGGAGCCTCCTCCCGGCACGGAGCCGCAGCCACAGTTCCAGGACGCGGCCGCTAACGCCCCGCTGGAGTTCAAGACAGGGCTGGGCTCCAGTGGAGTTCAGCACAGCTGGGCACCCAAACCCACTGAGGACTACAGCAGCCAGCCCTATGGGCAGTTCCCCRCTGCCTATGGAGAGCCTGGGGGCTACTACCAGGTGGGTTGGCTGGCCAGAGGGGAGGGGAGGGCTCTGAGCAGGTGATTGAGTGGTTCCAGTTGGGTACTGGGTGCTGCTGCTGGGAGTGCAGCCNAGGTGGGTTGGCTGGCCAGAGGGGAGGGGAGGGCTCTGAGCAGGTGATTGAGTGGTTCCAGTTGGGTACTGGGTGCTGCTGCTGGGAGTGCAGCCGGTGTGAGGGGCATGGGCAGGGAATGCAGCCTGGGTGAGGTGCTTGGGGCACAGGGCAGGGAATGCAGCCTGTGTGAGGTGCTTGGGGCACAGGGCAGGGAATGCAGCCTGTGTGAGGTGCCTGGGCAGGGAATGCAGCCTGTGTGAGATAGCTGGGACACAGGGCAGGGAATGCAGCCTGTGTGATGTGCTTGGGACATAGGGCAGGGAATGCAGCCTGTGTGAGGTGCTTGGGACATAGGGCAGGGAATGCAGCCTGTGTGAGGTGCTTGGGACACAGGGCAGGGAATGCAGCCTGTATGGGGTACCTGGGCAGGGAATGCAGTCCTTGGGAGCTATCTGGGCAGGAAATGCAGCCTGTGTGAGGTACCTGAGGCACAATGCAGGGAATGCAGCCTGTATGGGGTACCTGGGCAGGGAATGCAGCCTGTGTGAGGTGCCTGGGACACAGGGCAGGGAATGCAGCCTGTGTGAGACATCTGGGACACAGGGCAGGGAATGCAGCCTGTGTGGGATACTTGGGACATAGGGCAGGGAATGCAGTCCTTGGGAGCTACTTAAGACACAGGGCAGGGAATTCAGCCTGTGTGAGGTGCCTGGGCAGGGAATGGAGCCTGTGTGAGGTGCCTGGGCAGGAAATGCAGCCTGTGTGAGGTACCTGAGGCACAGGGCAGGGAATCCAGCCTGTATGGGGTACCTGGGCCCGGAATGCAGTCCTTGGGAGCTACCTGGGCAGGGAATGCAGCCTGTGTGAGATACTTGGGACATAGGGCAGGGAATGCAGCCTGTGTGAGGTGCTTGGGGCACAGGGCAGGGAATGCAACCTGTGTGAGACATCTGGGACACAGGGCAGGGAATCCAGCCTGTATGGGGTACCTGGGCAGGGAATGCAGCCTGTGTGGGATACTTGGGATATAGGGCAGGGAATGCAGCCTGGGTGAGGTACCTGAGACATAGGGCAGGGAATGCAGTCCTTGGGAGCTACTTAAGACACAGGGCAGGGAATGCAGCCTGTGTGAGGTGCTTGGGACATAGGGCAGGGAATGCAGCCTGGGTGAGGTACCTGAGACATAGGGCAGGGAATGCAGTCCTTGGGAGCTACTTAAGACACAGGGCAGGGAATTCAGCCTGTGTGAGGTGCTTGGGCAGGGAATGCAGCCTGTGTGAGGTGCTTGGGGCACAGGGCAGGGAATGCAGCCTGTGTGAGCTACCTGGGCAGGGAATGCAGCCTGTGTGAGCTACCTGGGCAGGGAATGCAGCCTGTGTGAGCTGCCTGGGCAGGGAATGCAGCCTGTGTGAGCTGCCTGGGCAGGGAATGCAGCCTGTGTGAGCTGCCTGGGCAGGGAATGCAGCCTGGGTGAGGTGCCTGGGACACAAGGCAGGGAATCCAGCCTGTATGGGGTACCTGGGCAGGGAATGCAGCCTGTGTGAGGTACCTGGGCAGGGAATGCAGCCTGTGTGAGGTGCCTGGGCAGGGAATGCAGCCTGTGTGAGGTGCTTGGGACACAGGGCAGGGAATGCAGCCTGTGTGGGATACTTGAGACATAGGGCAGGGAATGCAGTCCTTGGGAGCTACTTAAGACACAGGGCAGGGAATGCAGCCTGTGTGAGGTGCTTGGGGCACAGGGCAGGGAATGCAGCCTGTGTGAGGTGCCTGAGGCACAGGGCAGGGAGTGCAGCCTGTATGGGGTACCTGGGCAGGGAATGCAGCCTGTGTGAGATAGCTGGGACACAGGGCAGGGAATGCAGCCTGTATGGGGTACCTGGGCAGGGAATGCAGCCTGTGTGGGATACTTGGGGCATAGGGCAGGGAATGCAGTCCTTGGGAGCTACTTAAGACACAGAGCAGGGAATTCAGCCTGTGTGAGGTGCTTGGGACACAGGGCAGGGAATGCAGTCTGTGTGAGATAGCTGGGACACAGGGCAGGGAATGCAGCCTGTATGGGGTACCTGGGCAGGGAATGCAGCCTGTGTGGGATACTTGGGATATAGGGCAGGGAATTCAGTCCTTGGGAGCTACCTGGGCAGGGAATGCAGCCTGTGTGAGGTGCTTGGGGCACAGGGCAGGGAATGCAGCCTGTGTGGGGTACACTTGGGCAGGCGGGAGAATGCAGCCTGTGTGAGATAGCTGGGACACAGGGCAGGGAATGCAGCCCAAGCTGTCTGGCACAGGGATCCACAGCACTGGGCACAAGGGGATTCCTACYGCATGAGAGCTGCAGATGTTCTTTGCTGGACAGATGTTTAACAGCTGCACTCCTGTGAAAATGCCCCTGCATGTGAGGGTGCAGAGTCAGGGCTCACTGGAGCTGGTGMCTGAGCTCTGGTTGTTTCTAATAATTCTAATTAATAGAATTCTAATAAATAAAATGCTAATAAYTAGAATCCCAGACTGGTTTGGGTTGGAAAGGACCTTAAAGCCCATCCAGTTCCAGCCCCTGCCATAGGCAGGGACACCTTCCACTACCCCAGGTTGCTCCAAGCCCTGTCCAACCTGGCATTGAGCACTTCAAGGGATGAGCCAGCCACAGCTTCTGTGGGCAGCTTGTGCCAGGACCTCGCTGCAAGGAAAGAGTTGGGAAGAATTCAGGGAAGAATTCCTTCCCAATATCCCATCCATCCCTGCCCTCTGGCAGTGGGAAGCCATTCCCCTTGTCCTGTCACTCCTTGTGAGAACCCTTCAGGGTGTTTATTGCTTTGTCCCTCTGATGGAATCAGCAGGCTGGGTGCCACTCCAGGATTGCTCTGATGCCAAACTGCTTTCCATTTCCCTATTTCCCTGCCAGGATTACTACAGCAGTGGGTACTACCCCGAGGTGGAACCAGCCCAGGCCTCACCACAGGAGAGCAGCACCGACTCCTCCTTCATCGACGACGAAGCGGTTGGCACCCGATTTTCTGTCCCCACATTCTGTGGAATTTGGCTTTGAGCTCTGCCAYGACTCAGGAGCCTCTTGGCAGCCACTCTCCTGCCCCTCAGCACAGCCTGAGTTTCCAGGGGCTTGGGCTGGGTGGTTTTTCTGGGGGGGCTCTTGCTGTGTTGTGGGCARGTGGGGGCTCCTGTTGARGGTTGGTCACAAGGTTTTCGGGGTGAAGGAAGAGACGAGATGGGCTCCATGATCAGAAGGCTTGATTTATTATGTTATGATAAATATATATACTACATTACAACTATACTAAAAGAAAAAGAAAAGGAGAGTTTCCAGAAGCTGCTAACTACCTAAGAATAGAATAGAAAGAATGATAACACACGAGCTGGCCTTGACAAACTCCGAGAGCTAGCTCTGCTGTGACTGGTCACTGAACTAAAACATCCATCTCAGACCAATCACAYATCTACCTGTTGCATTCCACAGCAGCAGACAATCATGGTTTACATCTTGTTGCTGAACTTCTCAGCTTCAGCAGGAAAAATCCTAAGACAGGATTTTTCATAAAAGAATTGTCTGTGACAGGCTCCTGCTCCAGCTGGGTCTGCAGGCCCAGAAGTACAGAATAGGAGCAATTGTTGAGGTTGGGAAAGGACTCCAAGACCATCACCCAGCACTGCCAAGGCCACCATGTCCCCAYGTGCCARATCCASYTGGCTTTTAAATCCCTCTYGAGGTGGGGACTTCACCACTGCCCTGGGCAGCCCTCAGGGTGGAGGAATTTTCCCTTTATCCAACCTCATCTAACCCTGGCACTACTTGAGGCCATTTTCTCTTGTCCTGTCCCTGTTCCCTGGGAGCAGAGCTCACTGGCTGTCCCCTCCTGTCAGGGACTTGTGCAGAGCCAGAATATTCCCCTGAGCTTCCTTTTCTCCAGGCTGAGCCCCCTGAGCCTCCCCTGGTGCTCCAGCCCCTTCCCCAGCTTTGTTTGCTTCTCTGCACATGCTCCAGCTCCTCAATCTCTTGTCATGAAGGGCCCCAAACTGAGTCTAGGATTGGAGATGCCAGCACAAGGATGGGCACTGCCTAGAAGCAGCAGCAAATGCTGCTTTCTTCATAGGAAAATGAAATTATAACCTTGATACTAAGTAGTTTTAGATACTCTGATCTACAGCACACTGAAAATRTCCAAAAGATCAAAACCCCAGCTGGAAAACTGTTTGCTGTGCCTGGTGTGAGGTCAGTGCTGGGTGTAATTGCAGCTRTTCTGTTCTTCCTTCAGTTCAAACGTCTGCAGGGCAAGAGGAATCGTGGCAGGGAGGAGATCAACTTTGTGGACATCAAAGGTGACGACCAGCTGAGCGGGGCCCAGCAGTGGCTGACCAAATCCTTGACAGAGGAGAAGACCATGAAGTCATTCAGCAAGGTGGGTGTGGAGGGTGTGTGGGGCCTCTGCTCAGTGCCCAAATCCAGCTGGAGCTGTGCTGGGTGCTGGGCACTCACCAGGGAGGGTAAATCATGACCTGTGAGAGCAGTGGAGTTCCTCAGAGCACAGTGTGTGGGTGGGAGGGCCAGCCAGGAAGTGCTGCAGCCCCAGGAATCTGCACTTTAATGGGGAACAAATGCTGCTGGGGATGGCTCTGTGCAGGCCTTGCTCTTGGTTTGCTGCCCAAGCACCTCTCCAGGCTGAACAATTCACCTCTTTCTGCTTTTCCAGAAAAAAGGAGATCAGCCCACAGGACAGCAGAGGAGAAAACACCAGATCACATACCTGATCCACCAGGTGAGTGGCCTCCCTGTGCTGTGTGAGCTGATCCAGCAGAACTGCAGGGCAGCACYAGGCTGGGGTGCCAGGGGCTGGCCCTGAGAACCTCCTGGTGAGACCCAGTGGGGCCAGAGGTGAGTCCTGGCCCTGAGYGGCTCCCAGTCCTGAGCTTTCAGCTTTGCTTTGCCCTTCCTGCACGTTCTGAGGCCCTGGGATCCTGTCCTGGATTCTGCCCCGCGGCTTGGGCTGCTGAGCCCATCCCCATGAGAAGCTGCTTTTCAGCGATCAGTGAAATGCCTGTGCACCCAATTAATCCAGGCTTGTGTCAGGATGATTGTGCAAAGACCTGTCCACGAGAGAGCTGCTTTTTCCAGCATCAATGAAATGCCTGTGCATCCAATTAATCCAGGCTTGTGTCAGGATGATTGGTGCAAAGCCCTGTCCCCACGAGAAGCTGCTTTTCCAGCATCAATGAAATGCCTGTGCGCCCAATTAATCCAGGCCGTGTTCAGGATGATTGTGCAAAGCCCTGTCCCCACGAGAAGCTGCTTTCCAGCATCAATGAAATGTCTGTGCATCCCAATTAATCAGGCCTGTGTCAGGATGATTGTGCAAAGCCCTGTCCCCACGAGAAGCTGCTTTCCAGATCAATGAAAATGCCTGTGCATCCCAATTAATCCGAGCTTGTGTCAGGATGATTGTGCAAAGCCCTGTCCCCACGAGAAGCTGCTTTTTCCAGCATCAATGAAATGCCTGTGCATCCCAATTAATCCAGCCTTGTGTCAGGATGATTGTGCAAAGCCCTGTCCCCACGAGAAGCTGCTTTCAGCATCAATGAAAATGCCTGTGCATCCCATTAATCAGGCCTGTGTGCAGGATGATTGTGCAAAGCCCTGTAACGAGGCTTCTGGCTGAAGGGCTCCCTAATCCACATGAGGCAGGAATGCTGCTGAGTCACTGAAACCCAGAGGGTTTAACAGCATCCTCTCCATCTCTGCAGGCCAAGGAGAGGGAGCTGGAACTGAAAAACACATGGTCTGAAAACAAGCTCAGCAGAAGGCAGACTCAAGCCAAGTATGGATTCTGACACATCTGTCCTGCTRTTTGGCTGCTGTGTCCGGTGTCTGCTGGGCTCCTGGAGATCTGCCAGGCCCCAGCATGGGGCTGGGAGGACACTGCACTCCCTGGCCTGGCAGGAGGAAGGGGCATGGCAAGCAGGTCCTGYAACTCCAGCTGTTAATCCTTCCCCTCCCTCCTTGTAAACGTGGAAGGTTCCCAGCGGCCAGGGACGGTCCCGAGGCAGCACAGGGAATGTGCTGGGTGTGAGGCTGCAGCTCCTGTCCTGAGGGAACAGCCTGGGCCTCCTGACCCTTCAGCAGAGGCTCAATAAACTCCCAGTTCCCACTTTGCTCCTCTCTTGGACTTGCTGTGCATTGAGAATGTCGTTTTCCTTTCTAAAACACGGTGAGTTCCAAGAGCAAGCCTGGCTTTGGAATTTTTATTTTTAAGGTGTCCTCACAGCTGTTTCCTTATGTCTGGGCTGCTCCAGCACTCTTCTCATGTCAATAATTTTGAATAATTTTGATATCTTGGTTTTTAATGGGGTGTTTTTGCTCTGGGCTCCACAGGCTGAGCCGTGCTGAGGGGACACCCCCGTGCAGGTCAGAGCCTGTGCCAGGGGCAGCACCACACGTGGAGGGGAGCTTCTCCTGCCTGGCACACTCAGGGCTTTGGGTTACCCTGAGCCATGTGTGCATGTGMATTGTCCTTCCTTTTCCCTCCTCTTTCCTTCTCCCCCAGCCCAAGGCCTCCTGTCCTGCCCCAGGCTGTTCTCACTCATCCAAATGAATGTCCCACGTGTGGCTGCCTGGGACTGAGCTCTGCACTTTTCCTCTGGGCAGACACAGAGGAGAGCTGCCAACTGTAATTCTTTTTTCCCAGCTTGTTTGTATCAATTCTGTTTCAATTAAGTGTTGACTTTACCCTCCWGGCTGGGAAGAGGAGACTGCCCAGCCCTAATTTCTTCAAATCAAACCTTTTGTTTTTTTATTTAAGGAATTCTGTCAAGGTGATGCGACTGCAAATCCTGTGCAGCTCTGCTGGCCCAATCCATGGATCCAAATCTGTGGCATCACTTTGTTGTTCACCAAAGCATGTGATGCTGAAGGGAGCAGAGAGCTGGCCTGGTTATTTAACTTATATTCCCACCAATCTGGGTTTTTATTTGGCTCAAATGGCCAATATTTGTTATTCTGGTAAGAAGAACTCCCAAGAGATGGTTTTTCTCCCATGTTACCTCTTAAAAACAGGCAAACCCCCATGACTGAAGTATTTTCTTAGYATATTTTAAACTAATCTCATTTTTAGTTTAGCTCCCTGTATGTTTAGTACTTTGCAGAGCCTGTTTTGAGTATTTGAATGATSAGAATAAAGTCACTGTTGAGTAATTTATTCACATCTTGTATGTACAGTGAAATCCTCCCAGAAGAGATTTGCTGAAGGAATGTATTTCTAAATGAACCCAGCCCTGTTTCCATCACCAGGGGCTCACATCCTCATCCAGGTACCCTCTTGGCCTGGGGATTTTGCAGTGTGGGGCTGGAACTGCCACGTTCCCCTTTCCATTTCTCATTGGGGTWATGGCTTGGCTTTAGCACCAAGGGAAGTTCCAAGGGCTCCTGTTCCACTTTCAACCCTCTAAGAGCAACAAAATTCAGCTTTGTGAAAGGTCAGAAGGGAATTTTTCCAGAGATAAAACAGCTACAGTCCCCCAAGCCTCCTTTTCCCTCCAAGCCAGGGCTTTGGCCATCCTGYCTGCCTGCTCCTGGGAGCACCACTGGCACTGCCCAGCTCCACTGTGCCTCACCAGGGTTTGTGCCCCACAGCACAGCCCTGGGACAGTGGTGTCACCCCAAATTTTGTGGCTGAGGAAGCAGGCAGGGCTTGGGGAGGTTCAGAGTAGGGATCATTCCAGTTTCTGGCCAATTTATTATCCAACTGCATGCACCAAGTGTGCCAAACTCATCCCTGTTTTTCTTGTAACCTGTGGCCTTTTTCCCCACTTTCTGACCAATTTAATATCCAACTGCATGCACCAGCTGTGCCCAAACTCATCCCTGTTTTTCCTGTAACAGCCTTTTCCCCACTGCGCACTTCTGATCCAATTTAATATCCAATCTGGCATGCACGCAAGTGTGGCAAACTCTCTGTTTTTCCTCTGTACCTGTGCCTTTTTTCGCCATTTTTCTGACCAATTTAATATCAACGCGATGGCACCAGCTGTGCCAACTCATCCTGTTTTTCCTGTACAGCCTTTTCTCCGATTTTCTGACCAATTAATATCAACTGCATGCACAAATGTGTGGCAACTCAATTCCTTCGTTTTCCTGGTAAGCCTTGGCCTTTTCCTCCTTTGTTCTGAATTTAATTAATCCACTCTGCATCAGCTGTTGCTCCACACGTCATCCCTGTTTTTTCCTGTAACCTTGGCTTTTCCCCCACTTTCTGACCTAATTTAGATATGCAGACTGCATGCACCAAGTGTGCCAAATCATCCTGTTTTCCTGTAACTTGTGGCCTTATTTCCCAGTTTCTGGACCGAACTTTCAATATCCCAACCTGCATGCCCCAGTGTGCCCAGAACTCATTCCCTGGTTTTCCTGATAACCTGTTTGGGCTTTTTTCCCCATTTTGCTGACCAATTTTATATCCAACGCATGCACAAGTGTGCCAAACCTCATCCCTTGTTTTTTGTTTTTGTCTTCCTTGTAACCTGTGGTCTTTTATCCCCACTTTCTGACCAATTTTATAATTCCACTGCATGGCCCCACTGCTGTGCCCAAACTGCATTCCTGTTTCTTCCTGTGACACTGCTGGCCTTTTTCCCCAAGTTTCATTGACATTTAATATATCAATAGATGCACCAGTGTGCCAAACTCATCCTGTTTTTCCTGTAACTGTGGCACTTGTTTTCGGCCCATTTTCCTGACAAGTTTAATATCACTCGCATGCCACAGCTGTGCCAAACTCTACCTGTTTTTCCTGTACCTGCTTGGCCTTTTTCCCCATTTTCTGGGACCATTTATTCCAATCTGCATGGCCCAAGGTGTGCCAAATGCATCCCTTGTTTTTCCCTGTAATCTGGCCTTTTCCCATTTTCTGACCAATTATATACAACTAGCAATTTGGCCGCAGGCTGGCCGAAATCTCATCCGTTTTTTCTCGTAAACGAGCTTTTTCCCTCATTTTATTCCAGAAGTCTCTTGATGTTGTTCATGGTTTCCCTGTGGTCAGCAGTGGGTTGGGAGGAGCAGGAGAGGTTGCGACTGCAGCTGGGCCAAGGCCAGCCTTGGAGCTCGCTCCAGGGCCAAGGGCTTTCCTGCAGGAGTGGAGGCTGGAGGTGATCTGCCAGGATCGGGACTGAAGGGTGATATTAGGCAAGTCCCCTAGGAGCTTTTCGTACACGTTCTCCAAGCGTGGCTTGCAGGTCCTGGGTGTCTTCTGCTGATACAATGGGGTCATCATGCTCCATTCAGGGCTCAAGCAACGCTGGGGCGATTCCCAGGACAGAGGAGAAATTGAGAGCAGGAAACAGCCAGGGTGGTCTTTCACTCCCCCCAGCCTTGGCTTTGGGACCAGCGGGCAAGCAGGATTTTGTAAGGACTGTGATAAGAATCCACATGCTCTGAGAGTGACAGGAAAAGGGGATGCCTCCACTGGCCCAGAGATAGGTGGGGTATGGGAGGAAATTGCTTCCACTCTGCAGAAGGAAGGGATTAGGATGGGATATTGGGGGAATGGCCTCTCAGTGCAGTAGTAGGTGGGATACTTGGAGCGAATTTTGTTCCCAGTGCCAGAGGGAAAGGCGTTAGGGGGGATATCAGTGGGGAGTGAATCTTCCCCACTGGAGAGGATAGAGGTTAGATGGGATATTATTGGGAGGAAGGCCTCCCACGCAGAGAATAGGATGGGTATGTTGTGGAAAGAAGAATTCTTCCAGTGCCATGGCGATGATTGGGATATTTGGGAGGATACTTCACTGCCAGAGTGGAAGGGTTATGTTGAGGATATTGGGAGAGCGATTCTTCCAGTGCAAAAGGGGGGCAGGGGGATGGATGAGAATATTGAGAAGGAATTCTTCACTGTCAGAGGAATAGGTGGAATATTTGGGTGATCCTATCCACTGCAGAGTGCAGGGATGGGTGGGGATATTGGGAAGGAATTCTGTCCAGTGCAAGGTGATGGATGGCATATTGCGAGGAATTGTATCAGTGAAGAGGATAAGGGTTAGGTGGATATTGGGAAGGAGCATAATGAGCATCCCATGCCAGTGATAGGTGGGGATATTGGAAGGAAGTTCTTCCACTGCAGATGCAGGGAATGGATGGGAATATTTGGAAAGGAAATTCTTACAGACTACCAGGGGAAAGAGGTTTAGATGGGGATATTGAGCAAATGAATATTTCCCACTGTCTAGAGATAGGTGGGATATTGGGGAAAGGGATTGTCTAATACCGAGAGGGCCGGAAAGCTGGGGTACTTGGTAAGGAATTCTGTCCCACTAGCAGAGTGCAAGGGTGGACAGGATATTGGGAAGGAATTATGTCCAGATGCCAGAAGGAGAAGGGTTAAGATAGGGATAATTAGGAAGGATGGCTCGCCCAGTGCACAGAGATAGATGGGATTATTTAGGAAAGGAATACTCTTCCCATAGCAGAATAGATGGGATAAGTCGGCAAGGAAAATTGTTTCCATATCCAGAGGAAAAGGGTTTAGATGGGATATTTGGGCTGATGAATGGCCTCCCATGCCAGAGATAGGGTGGGATATGGAAGGAATCTCACCACTGCATGAGGGCAGGGATGATGGATATTTGGGAGATTCTTACATCTGCCAGAGGGAAAGGGTTAATAAGGGATAATATGGAGGAATAGGCATCACCAGTGCAGAGATAAGGTGGATGTATGGAGAGGATTCATTCCACATCGCCAGAGGGAGGGTTAGTGGATATTGGGCAAGGAATAGACCTCCACTGCCAAGAGATAGTGGGATATTGGGAAAACGAATTGTTTCCCAGTCGAAGGAAAGGGATAGATGGGATATTGAGAAGTGAATTCTTCCACTGCCAGAAGAGAAGGGTTAATGGGAATATTATGGGAGAATGGCTCTCTGCCCAGAGATTACATCGGTGGGATAATTGGGAAGGGATTCATTCCCATCTGGGCAGAGGGAGGGATGGACGGATTTGGAAGCGAATTCTTCCTCAGTGCCAGGGGGCAAGGGATGGATGAGATTTGGGAGAAGATTTCTGTGAGGGGGGGAGCGCCCTGGCAAAAGCCTTGCCCAGAAATGTGGATGAACCCCTCTGGAACTGTCCAAGCAGCTTGGAGGCGGCTTTGAGCACATGGAAGGTTCCACCTGCGCTGGCAGGAGAAGAAGTAATGGGATGAGGCTTCTTTCCAACTCCGAGCAAAATCCCAAAAGGGGTCTTTCCCTGGGGGGTTTTTTTTGGGGCCCCTTTCCCCGGTTGGGGGGGGGAAAAGCAAAACCCCCGATCCCTCGACTCCAGAGCTCCCTCGGCATGGGGCCTGAGATACCCGGACAGGAACTGCATTGGGGAGCCCCACCTGTGTGGCCCGTCGCTGGCACTCTGTGTTCCTCCTTGTCCGTAGGTGCGTGGCGTGACCCGACCGAGCGCTGCCTCTGCAGAGTCTGGGCTGGAAATGCTTGCGGAAACAGGCCGGCGGCTGGGGCCCGGGCTTATGGGGGGACAGCGTGCGAGAAAGCGTTTTGGGGGGATCTGGGGAGCCGGGCAGGCCCATCCCTGCTCAGCAGGGCAGCTACGAAGTAGATGTTCTCCTCGGAGGATGACCGCGGGGGCTCAAAGCCGCGAGGCCATGGCGTAGAAGGGGAATGGGGCTCCTCGGGAGCAGGGTGCCCGGCGGGTACGGGGGGCTCCCTCGAGGCGGATGGGGGGTCCCCTGGGTGAGGTTCGTAGGGCAGCAAGGCCGTGGGTCCACTCCTCGCGTGGTCTCGACGTACCGTGGAAGCCATGACGCTGCTGGTACTTGGCTGGGGGGTCAGGGCGGCGGGTTCCTTGGTGCATCCTGGGCGTAGAGCTCTCGGGGCTGCTCGCGCTGCTGGGGGGCTTCTGCAGCCCCGATGCAGCAACAGGGAGCTGCTCGCAGGGAGGACGCGAGCTGGAGGGAGATGGGGACATGGAGGGTGGGAGTGGGTGTATGCATCACCAAATCTGTCGTCTTGGAAAGCTTCCATCCCCTGGCGAGGTGAGGGTGGCAGTGGGGTGTCAAGCATCCACTCCATCTGTCCTGGCAGTGCATCATCCCCGCCCGTTATTCACTCCGTTTCACAGGTGAGGGTGGCGAGTGGGTGTCACTCCGCAATCATCCCCTGCCATCTTGTACGGCAGTGCCTCCTCCTGCAACGTTACCTCCTGGAGGAGGGGAGGGCTGGCTGGGGAGTGGGTGTCACTGCATCCTCGTGCCCATCGTCCTTGGCGTGCCATCCCCTGCCCCTGGCAGAGGTGAGGGTGGCAGTGTGTTCATCGCATCCCATCTCCTGTCCTTGGGCAGTCGCTCCATTCTCCCTGACCATTTATGTTAGTTATCACAGGTGAAGGATGGCTGTTGGTGTACTGCGCACCCCCTGCCATCCTGTCTTGGGCAGCGCCTTCATCCCACCTGCCGTTATTGACCCCGTTATCACAGGTGAGGATTGGAGTGGTGTGTCACTGGCATCCCATCCTCCATTCCTGTTTGGCAGTTGCCATTCATCCCCTGCCCGTTATCTCACCCAGTTATAAGGTAGGGTGGAGTGGGTTCACTGATCACAATCTTCTGTCCTTGGGCAGTGCCGTTCATCCCACTCCACCGTTATCTCTACCCCATTATAATAGGGTTGAAGGTGGCAGTGGTGTCCTGCATCCCATCATGGCCATCTGTTTTGGGGCATTGGCTTCGATCTCCCTGCCCTGTTATTCTTCACCGTTTATCACGGTGAGGGCTGGGAGTGGTGTCACTGGCATCCCCTGTCATCCTGTCCTTGGTCAGTGCCTCTCATTCTCCCATATCCTTGGCCAGTGAGGGTGCAGTGGGTGTCACTGCCGTTCTACCCATCCCTCTCCATGCTGTCCCTGGGCAGTGCTCATTCCCTCGCCGGTACTCCTGGTAAGAGTAAGGTGGCAGCTGTTGTCACTGCCCATCGCTGTCTTGGCAAGTGCCCTCATCCCCCATCTGCTGTATCTACCTGTTATTCAAAGTGAGGGTGGCAGTGGGTGTCACTGCATCCCATCCGCCAATCACTGTTTGGCAGTGCTCTCCCCTGCTGTTCTCCTGGCAGAGATGAGTGAGGTGGGGAGTGGGTATCATTGCAATTCTCCTCATGTCTGTCCTTGGGCCAGTGCATCCATCCCTGCTGGAAGCTGAGGGTAGCCAGTGGGTGTACTGCCATCTGTCTTGGGCTAGTGCTCCATCCCTCTGGCAAGAGGTGAGGCGTGGCAGTGGTGAGCTCCTGCCCCATCTCCTGGACAGGTGAGGGTGGCAGTGAGTGTTCACTGCGCCATCTCTGTTTGGCAGATGCCTTCATGCCCTCTGGCAGAGGTTGAGGGTGGCAGTGGGTTCACTGCATCCCCCTGTCGTTGGGACTGGTGCGGATGGCAGGTGGGTTCACTGCCATCCTGTCCTGGGTAGTGCCCATCCCCTGCCGGGTACCCTGTCTGGGGCTCCAGTGGACACGGGGTTGCTTCCTGGGAGGCATTTGGCCGTGCTTTTGGCTCGCTGGGCCAATGGATGCATCCGCCGCCAAGCCGGGGTGTGGGCCCTCCGGGCCCTCGTCTTCTGGGGGTAGGCAGAGGAGTGTGGGATGGCGATGGCGTGCTCAGGGCACACTCACTGGGGCTGAGAGACCTCAGTGGTCTCTCAGGCATTCTCAGGGCGACACCCATTCTGGGCTCTGCAGGGTGGCTGCAAGCGCTGGTCTTGTGAGCTGTGATTTCCCTGGGAAAATCCATCTGATGGATGCAGGCGCGTTGTGGAAATTTTAAGGGTTTAGCTCAGAATGGGTTCTCCTCCCAAATTTTCCGATGTCTCTACTAATTCCTGCAAGTGTGTGAGTCACTTCCTTTCCTCGCAGCGCTGTCTGTCAGTCCTGGAATTCCAGAAGGAATGAGGTGATTGGCAGGTTAATACCCCTGGGGGGCATTGGCATCCAGGTGTTTTTGGTCCACTTGAAGACCTCCCTCCTGTCCCTGGCTGGTGCTCCTACGCCTCCTGCCCTCTCCCGGGGTTCAAAGGAGAGCAAACCGGGCGTCAGGAGAGTTCTGTGGTGGTGCGCATTCAGAGCCTGTGGGGGCCATATAATAGCTACTGGATCCAAACCTCTGTATGCAGACTCCCTTCCTTCACCCATGCCGTTAGTCTCTGCCAAGGAAACCTGAGGAGCCCCTGTTAATGGGGGAAGTCATCCCAACCACCAGAGCTCCTGCTAGGCCTGGACTTGTCTTACACTGTGCCAAGCTGCAGCTTGCCAGCCAGCCAAAAGTGTCTGGTGGGTGAAAACACAACCCAGTCCAGTGCAAAAGTGTTGTGGGTGAAAACAACCCACACATCCCGACCATGACAAAGTGTCTTGTGGGGTGAACACTACACAATTACCGCCCAGGCCAAAAGTGTTTTGGGGTGAAACAACCTACAGTGCAATATTTGGTTCAGCATGCAAGGTGCCAGACAAGGTCAGGAACGTCCATCTGGTTATATTGGTAATATTCCATATGCAGGGGCTCTCAGGGCTCTCAAGGGTCTCAGGCCTCTTGGATGTCTCTCAGGTCTCAGTGGTCTTAAGAGGCTCTCAGGATTCTCAGGACTCTTGGAGTTCTCTCAGGGGGTCTGGGCTCTCAGTGGGCTCCTGGGGTTTCAGGTGTCTTTGGTGGCTCGCAGGATTCTCTCAGGATCCTTCAGGGTACTCAAGGGATCTCTCAGGGATTCTCTCGGAATCTTAGGGCTTGCGAGGACTCTCAAGATCATTCAGGATCCTCCCAGGATCTCTCATGGGTTCTCAGGATCTCTCAGGAACTAGGATCTTCAGGGGTTTCAGGATCTCTCAGGATTCTCGTGACTCTCAGGATTTCCAGGATCTCTCAGGATCTTCAGGATTCCCAGGATCTCTCAGGGTCTCTCAGGATATCTCAGGATCTTCAGGGTCACTCCAGGATCTCTCAGGGACTCAGGATTCTCTAGGATCTCTCGGATAGTCTTCAGGAGCTCTCAGGATGCTCATCAGGAATTCTCAGAATCTCTCAGGATTCTCAGGATCGTCAGGATCTCCCAGGATCTTCAGGGTCTCTGCAGGAGTCTCAGGATCTATCAGAATCTCTCAGTGATTCTCCCCAGTGACTCTCAGGAGCTTCAGAGTTGCCAGGATCTTCAGGATTCTCAGTGACTCCCTCAGGAGCTCTAGGATCTCCAGGATCATCGATCTATCAGATCTCTCAGGATCTGTCAGAACTCTCAGGAGCTCTCAGGATCTCCCAGGGTATCAGGATCTTCAGGATTCTCAAGAGCTCTCAGAGATCTGCTCAGGATCTCTCAGGATCTCTCAGTGATTCAGGACTCTCTCAGGATAATTAGGATCTCAGTGACTCTCAGATTCTCAGGTACTCTCAGGATCTCTAGGATATCAGGGTTCACTCAGGATCCCTGCAGGATTCCAGGATTTCGGAGCTCTGGATCTCTCCAGGATCTCTCAGGATTCTCAGGACTCTCAGGATCTCCTCAGGATCTCTCAGGGAGCTCCCAGGATTCTCAGGATTCCCAGGATAATCAAGAATCTTCTCGGATCTCTCCGGGATCGTTCCAGGATATATAAGGATCTCGTCGGATCTCTCAGGATTCTCGGATTCAGGATCTCCCAGGATCTCCAGGATTTCAGGAATCTCTCAGGATTCTCAGGATCTCAGGAGCTCTCAGGAGCTCTCAGGATCTCCAGGATATCTCAGGATCTCAGGATCTCTCATGATCTCGCCCAGGATCCTCAGGCAATCTTCAGGGCTTCTCCAGGATCTCAGGATCTCTCAGGATTCTCTCAGGGGCTCTCAGGATTCTCTAGAGATCCTCAGGATCTCTAGGGCTTCAGTCATCCTCAGGATCTCCCCTCTCTCAGTGCTCTCCTGATTCTCCAGGGATTCAGGACTCTCAGGATGCCTCGGGATTTCCCAGGGGAAGGGGGGAGGATTGTTCTCAGGATTCTCTGACTCGTCAGGATCTCTCAGGGTCGCAGTCTCCAGGATCTTCAGTGACTCCCAGGATGCTCAGGATCTCTCAGGACTCTCAGTGACTCTTGCAGTGGACTCTCAGGATTCTAGGATCTCAGTGATCCAGGATTCTCAGAGATTCCAGGATCTCTCAGGACTCTCAGTGACTCTCAGTGCTTCAGATTCTCAGGATCTCTCATGGACTCCATGCTTCTCAGAATCTTCCCGAATCTGCCAGATTCCAGGATCTCCTGGAGTCCCTCGGGACGCAGCTCAACCCAGTGTGCGGGCGGGCAAGCTGAGACAAGCTCTGGGTTACGGGTCCGAGGGCCGTGCCTGTGGTGCTGCAGCTAGCTGTCACCGGGTGGCGATGCGCTCGCCCAGGATCCGTAGCGCCCGTAGGGGCTGCTGGTCCAGGCAAAAGTGCGGCAGCGAGCCTGCATGGGGGGAGGCAGAGCGTGGCATGGCACGGCATGGTTAATTGATGCGGTGGCTACAGGTATGGCAATCAGAATGGCAACGCATGGCATGGAGAGGCAATGATGGAATGGCATTGGCAAGAATGGCATGGAATGGCGAAGATGGCATGGCATTGGCATGGATGGCAATGGCATGGCAATGGAATGGCAGGCGGATGGCAGGAATGGATGGCATGGCATGGCATGGACTACAGCGCAGGAGGGGAGAGAACAGCAGCATGGAATAGGCAGCGGCATGGACAGAATGGCCAGGCATGGCGGATGGCCAGAATGGCAAGGAATGGGCATCAGCATGGATGTGCATGGCACAGCACCAGGAGGGACGAGAGCAGCATGGGCATGCACGGCAGGACAGAATGGCACGGAATGGCATAAAGACAGCATGGCATGGCAGTGGCATGGTGCACAGAATGGCATGGCTAGCAGTGGAATAGAATGCACTGCATGGACGTGCATGGCAACGGAATGGATGGAAGGGCAGAGACCAAAGGTAGAGGACAGAGCAAGCATGGCATGGCACGGCATTGGCACAGATGCAGGAATGGCAAGGCATGGATGGATGGCAGAGTCACTAGGAGGGGATAGAGATCAGCTTGGCATGGCCAGGCCACCGGAGGGGACAGAAATGGCATACGCAGGATGGAGTGGTAATGGCAAAGTATGGCATGGAACAGCATGGATGGATGCATAGCATGGCATTGGCAAACAAGGCATGAATGCACAGCACGGCATGGCACAGCATGGCAAAGTGCACGGAATGCATGGTATGGCGCATGGCATGGTGAGGCTCGGCAGAGCAGCACAGGCATGGCATGGCATGGCAAGGCTGGCTATGGCAAGCATGGCAACAGAATGTGCATGACGCGGCAATGGGTGCATTGGCACCAGGCAATTGGATGCAATAATGGCACAGCATGGCACGGCATGGCATGGTGTGGCATGCGCATCAGAGGGCCAGTGCATGATATGGAATGGCATGGATGGCATGGCACGCATGGCATCGACATGCGATGGCGTTAACAAGGCACAGCATGGTGCAAATGGCACAGCATGGCACAGCATGGGCCACAGCTGCAGGAGGGGAGAGCATGGCATGGAACGGTCGACATGGGCACAGAGGCAGGGAGAGAACAGACCACTAGATGGCACAGAGACATTGGTCACAGTCACAGCATGGGCACAGATGGCATGGCAAGGCACAGCATGGCCACATGATGGCACTAGCATGCACGGCATGGCACAGCACAGGATGGGCACAGCACGGCATGGCATGGCGGCATGGCACGGCATGCACGGGCATGGCAGGGCATGGGGCATCGCATGGCACATGCAGTGGCACGCATGGCCATGGCAAGCATTGGCATGGCATCAGCAATGGCACGTGACAGCAGGCAAGCATGGCACGTGCATGGCACGACAGCATGGCAGAGCATGGCAAGGCATGGTGGATGTAGGCATAGCACAGCACGGCATGACAGTATGTGCATGGCACAGCACGGCATGGCACAGCACGCATGGCAGCCGATGGACGGATGGCACAGCATGGCACATGCAAAATGGGGGCCCCCAAACAAATCGCATTGGCAACGGCTACAGCTGGCACATGCATGGAACACATGCGAAGGCATGGCATCGATGGAACAGCTGCTAAAGCAAAAAAAAACAACTAATATCCACAAAATCATCAAAGAAAAAGCAAAAAGAATAACGAAGATAATAATAATAAAAAACAAAAG
>NDFG01000183.1:124713-152307 GCA_002167245.1 Sporophila hypoxantha
AGAGAGATCGAATTTTTTTCTTTATCCCTCTTTTTTTGTAAAAACTTTTTCCTAATTATCCAAAACTGTGTCCTCTGGTTCTGTCTGTTCTGGAGAAAGACACCAACCCCACCTGACTAACAACCATTTTACAAGAAGTTGTAGAGAGTGATAAGTCACCATCTAATCTCCTTTTCTCAGTTGAACACTACCAGCTCCCTAGTGGTTGGAAGAGAACCTTCAAGATCACGGAGTCCAACCCCAGCCCAACACCTCAACAGACCCTGGCACCAGTGCGCACATCCAGGTTTGTTTTAAACACCACCCAGGGATGGTGACTCCAACCACCTCCCTGGGAGGCCATTCCAGGAAACTTTATACTCTTTTTGTAAGAAACTTTCCTAATATCCAACCTTGGTGAAGTTTTTCAGCTTGTGTCCTCTGGTTTTCTGTCAAGTTCATGGAGAAAGACACCACTGACAACAACCACCTTCAGGGGGCCTTGTGGGGAGTGATAAGGTCACCCCTGAGCTCCCTTTCTCCAGGCCTAAACAACCCCCAGCTCCCTCAGTGGTTCTCACAGGCTTGTGTTCCCAGCCCCTCTCCTAGCCTCGTTTTGCCTCTCTGGACGCGCTCAAGGCGATCCAACCATACCTTTCCCAAACTGAGGGGTCAGACTGGACAACGGTTCTGTCAGGTTTTGAGAATTTTCTGCACATTTTCTCACGCCACATCCAATCTTGACGGGTGAAGTCCTCGACTACCATTGCCAGTTGCGGGCAGCCAGGTCCCGGTGCACGAACTTGTTTGGCGCTGAGGTAGCCATGCCGTGGCGATCTCCCCGCCATCTGGATCATGTCCTTCAGCGACGGTGGAGGCAGCCCGGGGTTGTTCTGCACCGTGCACACACTAGGGATGGGGGCAGGGGCACGCTCCAGGACCAACCCTGGGCACAAGGGTGAGTGTCCCTTCATCATTGGTCCTGGCATCTGACCAGCTCCTCACCTCGGCTTCAAGGCCTGAGTGAAGCGCAGGTAGCTCTTCAGGTCACGCACGTGTCATCAGCTCCATGATGACCAGAAGCTTGGCTGGCCCTGGGATACCCACGCCGAGCAGAACGGAACCTGCAGGGACAAAGAGGGCCTGGAATGTCAGTGGCCAGACACCCCCGTGTCCCCCTCCCCTCCCCTCAGCTGCCCACTAACCACGTGGTGGCACTTGAAGGCTTTTCCATACGGAGGCCTCGTGAGGAACTCGATGCCGCTCATCCGCATGGGGGCAGCTCGTTGACTGTCTTCAAGGGCCAACTCTTGTCTCCTCTCCCTCCGTGACCCAGCCCCCGCGCACCCCCCTCATAACACCATGCCCAAAGAGCCTGTCCCCCAGCTCCCGGATCACTTTGATCTCTCAGCCGGGACACCTCCCAACTCATCAGGCATGTCACTGCGGTGAGTAGGGATCACGCCGCTGTCCCCATTGCTTGTGACTAACCGCCATCTGCATCCCCATCCTCAAATCTCCATGTCGTTACCAATCCTAGTCCCTATCCCCATTCCCCATCTCCAACCAATTCCATCCTCATCCTCATTCTTCCATGCTTTCCCTCATTCCCATCTCCAGATCATACCATCCTCCCCCTGTACCCACCCATCCCAACTCTTGAATCTTCAATCCCATTCTCATTCTCATCTTCCATTCCACCAACCATCCTTCCTCCCTGTCGCCATCGCCCATCCCATTCCCTTTTCCATCCCATTCCCCATCTTGGGTCTTCATCACCCATCTCATCCCACCATCTCCATCCCCTATCACCACTCCTCTCCCTGTCCCCATCCCATTCCCATTACCCATTCCCATTCCCATTCCAATTCATTTTCCATTCCCATCTCCATCTCATCAACCATCCTCCTACCTGTCCCCATCCCATTCCCATCCCAGCCTCCATCCCATCAATCTCCATTCATCACCCATCCTCCTCCCTCGTCCCCATCCCATTCCCATCCCCATCTCCATCCATCATCTCCATTCCATCACCATACTTTCTCCCTGTCCCCCCATCCCATTCCCATTCCCATTCCCATTCCCATTGCCCATTCCCATTCCCATGTTCCCATTCATTTCCATTCCATCTCCATTCCCATCCCACCATCCTCCTCCTGTCCCCCATCCCCATCCCATTCCCATTCCCATTCATTTTCCCATTCCATCTCCATGCCCTGCATCACCTCCCTCCTCCCCTGTCCCCATCCCATTCCCATCCCCACCTCCATCCCATCAATCTCCATTCCATCAACATCTTCCTCCTGTCCCCCCATCCCCATCCCATTCCCTTTTCCATCCCCATACCCATCTCGATCTTCTCCCATCTCCCTCGCCATCATCTCCATTCCATCACCATCCTCCTCCCTGTCCCCAATCCCAGAAATCCCAATTCCCATTCCATTTCCCCATCTCCATCCATCACCATCCTCCTCCCTGTCCCCATCCCATTCCCATCCCACCTCCATCCATCATCTCCATTCCATCACCAATTCCTCCTCCCTGTCGCCCAGATCCCCGATCCCGTTCCCATCCAATCCCCAATCTTTGATTCTTCATCCATTCTCATTCTCATCTTCCATTCCATCACCATCTTCCTCCTGTCCCCATCCCCCATCCCCATTCCCTTTTCATCCCATCCCCGTCTTGGTCTTTCATCCAATCTCAATCCCATCATCTCCATTCCATCACCATCCTCCTCCTGTCCGCCATCCATCACCCATTCCCAATCCCCATCCTTGATCTTCGTCATTTTTCATTCCCATCCATTCCATCCCACCCCGTACTCATACTCCATCCATCCCATTCTTCACCCCCATTCCCCCATCCCCTCCAAGTGTGACCCCCAGCACAGAAAGGGCTTCGGTGGCCGCTTTGGGTGGCCACTGCCTGTCCCCAGTCCACGTACTGTCCGAGGCGCTGAGTACTCGGGGTTGACGGAGGCGTAGAGGGTCCCGCTGGGGTAACCCGTCCGTGGGTTCCTGCCAGGGGTGGGCCAGGGCTCGGAGCTGCTGCTTCAACCCCCAGCCCTGCCCCAGCCCTGGTTTGGCAGACCCCAGCCGCAAGCCCCTGGGGGGCAGGGGGGTCGTTACCTCTTCTTGTTGTAGAAGAAGACAAAGAACGGCCAGGCAGGAGATGAGGCACCTATGAGCAACCACGGGCGTGACGGTGAGCAGCACGTAGAAGCTGCTGGACTCGTTCCTCGCTTGCCCGGAGCAGGGGTGCCCATGATCAGGGTTGGGCACCATCCCAGCTCACATGGACACCTGTTCCGCCACCACCAAGGCTTGCAGAGGGGGAGCCTCCCAAGCTCCCCAGACCAGCAGCATCCCCTCTGACCCTTTCCCCAGAGCATCGCCTCAAAACGCCTTTTTGTCCCAGGTCCAACTCCTCAATCTCCCACACTTCCCTCAATCCAGCAGCATCCTTGGATGACGGATGGAAGAAGACTAGCCCTGGCTTTGAGCAAGAGGTTTTTGGCTGAACTCAGGCAGAAAAGGAGACGGGCTCTGATCTTTGGAAAAGGGGCAGGAAGTTCAAGGAGGAATCTGAGGAGCCTTCTGGACTAGAATGAAAGTTAGAAGGGTCCAAACCCCAACTAGAACACTGACATCTGCCATGAAGAGCCCAATAAAAAACGTTTCTAAAAATCGTTAGTAACCCAAGGGAGAGCTGAGACGAAGTGAGTGGCTGGGCACAGCCTTGAGGGGCCTCAAATCCTGGGTCAGTTTTGACCTCACATGACAAGAAAGCTGGGCTGGAATGTGGACCAAGAGAAGGATAGAATGGGGAGGGGTGGTGGAGCACCCACGGAGCACCTGAGGGGGTGGGGAAGGCTCATCCTTGGAGCAAAAGGAGGCTCAGGGGGACTTTGTGTCTCTGCACAGCTCCTGGCAGGAGGGACAGCCAGGGGGGTCAGGCTCTGCCCCAGGGAACAGGGACAGGACCCAGAGGAAATGGCCTTTCAGGCTGGGCAGGGAAGATTTGGATATTGGGGAAAACTGGAAACGGCATTGGGAGCAGGATGCCAGGGCACTGGTGAAGTCCTTTGTCCCTGAGGGGATTTAACAGAGGTGGTGGATGTGGCACTTGGGGACATCATTAGAGAACAGCCTTGCAGTGCTTGGAGGAACATTTGGAACTTGGAGGCCTTTTCCCAACCCAAACGATTCTGGTGACTCCTGTGATGCTCCAGTGTTCCCTCCAGCGCCAAGATCATCCCTCAACCCCCTTCAAAATTCCCAGTCCCAGCACCAACTCCCACCTCCAGCAAGCATCCCCTGACGCAACACATCCATCCCACGCAGCACAGCCCAATTCCCCAGTGAGCCCCAGCTCCCCCGACCCCACAGCTGCCCCCTCCCTGCCCGCCAAGGCCCTGCTGATGTCCCCCCTGTCCCCCTGCAGGTACGCTGGCCCCAGGATGTAAAACTTGAACCAAGCCCTGTCAGGAGACCGTTGCCGAGCCAGCGAGGTGGCCGCGACCTTGGCTGAAGAATTCCTGGCTGGAGCAAGAGCAAGGTGGACACCCCCATACTTGGAGTCAGCGGTGGCGTGAGACGCAAGACAACAGTGGGTGACCTCCTGGAGGGGACAACGTGGGGGGGCAAAGGGGATTCACCCCCGCCCAGACATTGTGGTAAGGCTTTGGGAGAGGGCTGGGATGGGAGATGGGATGGGAATGGGATGGGGAAATGGGATGGGATGGGGAATGGAATGGAATGGGATGGGATGGGATGGGATTGGGAATGGGATGGGATGAGATGGGGATGGGATAGGGATGGGATGGGATGGGAAATGGGATGGGAATGGATGGAGATGGGATGGGATGGAATGGAATGGAGATGGAGAATGATGGAGATTGAGATGTGGGAGAAGGGATGGGATGGGAGGGATGGAGAATGGAGATGGAGATGAAGATGAGGATGGAGATGAGGATGTGAAATGGGATATGGGATGGAAATGGAGATGGGATGGGATGGCATGGGGATGGGAATTTGGGTGGAGATGAAGGATGGGATGGAGATGGGAGATGATGGAGATGGGAGATGGAGATGGAAGATGGAGATGGAGATGGAGAATGAAGGATGGGATGGGATGGGATTGGAATGGATGGGATGGGATGGGATGGGATGGGAAATGGGGATGGAAGATGATGACGGAGATGGAAGATGGTGCTGTGCCCCTATACAGACCTGGCAGTGTTGGGAGCGGTGCCACAGAAGTTCTCACCTCAGTCCCCTCCCGGCTTGTACTTGATCTCCATACTTGAGGATGAGCCCGTTGGGGTTCCTGGGCTCCCTCCCAGCGCAGCAGGACGCTGTTCTTGCCAGCTGGCTCCCACGTCACGTTGCCAGGAATGTTGTCAGCTTTTGCACTGCAGAGGGGCACGGTGGAAATCAGCTCCTGGGGGCACCCCCTGGGCCCCAACCCCCCCCCATTCTCAACAACACCCCAGCAATGGCGCGGGGTGGGGTTTGGCAGGGCGGGCACGCACGCTCGGGCATGGGTCCTGGCGAAGACGAAGGTGGCGGCGCTGCCAGCCCACGGTGTGCGCGGCGTGGTTGCAAGCGTGATGTCGATGCGGTACTCGGTGAATGTGCGCGCAAGCCGCGACAGCACCGCCCGGTCAACGCACCACTTGTCCTCAAAATGATCTTGGAATGTCCAGGTCTTTGGGCTCGCTCTTCCGGGCCCGGCTCGGGGCCAGCGGCTTCTGCTGAGGAGGTGTTGGCTGCAGGTGTGAACTGCCACCACGTCCCTGCGCTGCTTTTGGGTCCTGCAGGACATGGGGGACAGGGTGTGGTGGGGAGTTGAAGGCCCCGAGGTTGTCCCCCCAGAATTGTCAGGGGAGGGGAGATCCCCCAGCTCACCTCTGTGGGTTCTTATGATGGATGTCACCTTCCAGGGTGGCCTGAGACAGCAGGAAAATCAGTTAAAGGGTCTGCCAAGGAGCAGCCACTGAACCCCCCACCCAGGCAGACCCACGCACCCAGCTTTGAAAGGGAGCCCCCCCAAAGCAGGGGAACCCCCCGATGGCACCTGGGGATTGGTGAATTGGACATTATGGAGGAAGTTCTCAAACTTCTTCTGGAAGGACTCGGCCTCCGTCCCTCCATGCGGAGCTGCCAATCAGTGGGGCGGCAGGGGGCAAAGCAAACTCTCTCGCAATTTCCTGCTCCCGCCTTCGGGGCCATCCCAACCCGAAACGCGTGTCCCTGCGCTGCTGGTGGGCAGCTTTCAGGCCTGTGGGCAGCAACCGGGCCAGGGCTGGCAGAGCCCTGGCTCAGCGGCACCAAAACCCTTGGTTTCTGCGATGTCCTTGGCTGCTGTGCTGCCCTGGCCTGCCTGGCCTCACCTTTGTGGCCAGTAGTCGTTGAATGTAGAGCTCCATGTCCTTCGGCCAGCTGCTGCACAGCACCAGGTAGTAGACGATGTTGCCGTTGCGTTGCGTGGGCGGCTTCCAACGGACCACGAATGTGGGAGGAAGCGCTTTGGACATGGAGATGACGTCCCCGGGGCACGTGGGGGCTGGGATTGACACAAGGGGTGGTCCAGTCTTTCCTGTCCAGTCTTTCCACGGGCATCGCCAGCCCCTGCAGCCCCTTACGCTGGCATGGTGCGGATTGTAAACCACCTCGCTCTGGCCCCGTAGTTGCCCGTCCTTCCTTCGGCGTGGTGAGGGTGATGGCAACGCACGAAGATGGCGTACTGGGTCCAGGGAGGAGGTTTGCGCAAGCGTCACCCTGGCCTCTCCCTGCTCGCTGCTCAGTGGGCAGATCCCAACGTCAGCACGTTCCAGCTCTGGGCCCGCACAGGCGTCCTGCCCACGTACTCCGACAACGTTCTGGAAAGTTTGTCTGGTCCCACCAACCGGGCATCAGGCGAGGGTCCCTGATGGCAATTCCAAGCCCTCCACCATGGGGCAGGAGGAGCACTTACGACTCCTTGTAGTAGACGATGAAAGCTGAGGAGGTCCCGGTACTCGGGGGCCGGTACCGGCTCCCCACTTTGAGGAAGATGCGGTCCGGACTCGGTGACGTTGGAGATGAAGCGGCAGGGTCTGGGTCTTTGCTGTGGGGAGGAGGCAGGCTCAGGCAGAGCTCGTGCGCTGCTGGCTGTGCCCATCCCTGTACTCAACAGGTGCCCTGTCCCGCCGTTGGTGCGGGGGTTGATCTCTGCCTTGGTTCTGCCCGGCCCTTGGTGGCCCGTCAACCTCCTCCATGCGATAGATCCCTCGGCCAGGCACAGCTTGGGATTTGAATGCAAAAGTACATCTTGCCCACGGGGATGGATGAGGAAATGTGGTTGGCTCCCTGTCCCAAGCTGCTGCAGGTTCTGGTTGTCCAGGACGTACAGGGGTGTAATTCCTGGCGGAGGAGACACTGTGGGTGGAGGCAGTGGCAAAGGGCGCCTTCAGGGCCCATGGGTCACCCCCAAACACACACCATCCTCACCCATCACATGGAGTCACCAGGAATCAGCTTTAGGTCTTGAATAGAAGGAAAGGAGACGAGGGGCGAAGGAGTGTTTTGATTTCAGGAATGCCGTGATGGTCTCAATGAGCCCCAGGCTGCTCTGCAGCTCCGAGGCCAGGTTCATCTGGGAATGACAGACTGCATGAGCTCAGGGAGAGGGGCACCTCGCCATTAACTCACGCCTCAAGGCAAAACGACACGCCTGCCTCCACAGGAGCTCTCCCACCCGGGTGGGTCTGGCCAGGGCCAGCTTGCACTCACAGCCCCCGCGGAATTATTGGAGGATGAAGGTTCCCCTGATGAGGTGCAGCCCACCCCCAGCTGCCTGCGCCGCCTGCTCGAGTCGATGGTCTTTGGTGCCACCCTGCACTCCTTGGGACCACAGCCCTCGCACTTGTGGCAGAAACATGCTGCGGCAGGGCGACAGGGACGGGACGTGAGCTGGCCCAGCGTGCCACCACGCCTGCCATGGCCAGGGCACCGGGGATGCTCCACCTGCTCTTCATTCCTGGTGTGCCCGAGGGACACTCCGGACAGGCACTGCCGCTGGTGGATGACGAACTTGAGGCGTCGCGGGGGTTGTGGGAGACCTTGCGCAGGCTGGCCGCAGTAATCGGCCGTGACAGCAGCGCAGCCCCTCGTACTCGTAGGTGCGGGGGTGGGCCACTGAGGGCTCAGGGCAGTGCCCGTTGAAGTGGAAGTGGCGGCAGGCCGACGCAGGCCCGGCGTCGTGGGGGCGCCGCAGCCCCCCAGGCACTTCGGCGTGGCAGCACTCGCCCGCTCGCCGTGCACGCCGAGGCCCGCCCCGCACGGGCACACTGAGGGGAGATGGGCATGTGGGGCACGGGGCACAGCTGCCACAGGATTGGGGACTGGGGCAGGGGAGAGGAGAGAGGGGGGAGGGGTCCAGGGGGCTGGTGGCATCCTCCGGGGATGGGGGAAAATGGAGTGATGGAGGAATGGAGGAATACAGGAATGGATGGATGGGATGGATAGATGGGTTGGGAATGGATGCGATGGATGGAATGGATGGATGGATGGATGAATGGATGGATTTGGATGGATGGAGGATGGATGGATGGATGATGGATGGATGAATGGATGGAATGGATGGAGTGGATGGATGGATGATGGATGGATGGACGGATGAGGAATGGATTGGATGATGGATGCAGGAGGTGAGGGATATGGGGATGTGGGGATGGATTCAGTGCTGAAGGAATGGAGGAATGCAGGGATGGATGGATGGATGGATGGATGGATGGACGGATGGATGGATGGTGGGATTGGATGGGATGGATGGGCTGGATGGACTGGGATGGATGGATGGAGGATGGATGGATGGAATGGATGGATGGATGGAGGGACTGGATTGGGATGGATGGATGGATGGATGGATGGATTGGATGGATGGATTGGATGGATGGATGGATGGATGATTGGATCGATGAAGGGAATGCAGGAGGGAGGGATGCAGGAATGATTCAAAGTGATGGAGGAATGGAGGAAATGGCAGGGATGGAGGGAAGGATGGATGGTGGGATGAAGGGAGGAGCGTGATACGGGGGATGGAAGGGATGGTGGGATGAAGAGATGCCAGGCGGAGGGATGTTGGAGATGGATGTGGTGGATGGAGGAATGCAAGGATGGATGGAGGGATGAGATGGTGGGATGAAGGATGCAACGGAGGAATGTGGGCAAATGTGGGGAATGGATTCAGTGATGGAGGAATGCAAGGGATTGGAGGGATGAGATGAAGGATGCAGGGAGGGAAGGAGGGATGTGGGGATGGGTTTTGCTTATGGAAGGAATGTGGGGAATGGAGGGAGGGAGGTGGGATTGAAAGAGATGTAGGGAGGAGGGATGTGGGGAATGGATGCAAGTGATGGAGGAATGCAGGGATGGGTGGTGGGATGAAGGGAAGGAATGGTGATGCAAGGACAGAAGGAAGGAATGGCGGGGAACAAGAAGGAGGACTGCCTTGGGATTGTGGAGGAGGATGTGTGAATGGAGGAATGCAGGGAGGAGGGAATGGAATGGTGGGATGCCAGGGAGGGAAAATGTGATGCAAGGACAGAAGGGGGGATGCTGGGATGTGAGGATGCAAGAACGGACGAGGAGACAAGGGAAGGATAAACAGGGAGGGTAAGGGAATGGTTTGATGGAGGAGTGGATGGAGGCAAGGCAAGCGCTATGGAGGGGTGCCCAAAGGGATGGAGGGCATGATGGAAGGACATGTGATAAGTGAGGCTGGTGGGCAGGTGGGCTGAGGGTGGCTGAGTGAGCAGCTGGGTGGGTGGATGAGGGGCTGCAAAATGGAGGGACAGCAAGGAACAGACGATGGACAAGGTGGGGCTCGCCCATGCGAACCCCCTCTGCCCAGTGCAGCCCAGGCCAGGCCCACGATAAGGATCCTGTGTTTAATAGTAACATATTTTCAACTTACGCAGCTCTCCTGTTTTACAGCAAACAGCTCAGGAGGGCCTGTATTTAACCATCGCGGCTGGGAAAACACAGCAGCCCAGGAGCTGTGCCTCTCCCTCGGAGGAATGGATACACACGGATCTGGTTTCCCCCCAGCCGTGGCTGCTGCCAGCACACTTCCCGGCAGCAGGGGACCCACAGCCACACCACCAGCCCGCCCCTCCCCATTTACCCCACAGTGCCACAAGCAAGAAAGCAGCACAACCAGCCCCCGTGGCACTGCACCCACCTTTCTGGCAGTAAGCTGGCAGGTCCCCAGCAGCGATAATCCACGCCTTGCCGTTGCACGCTGTCTGGCACGCAACAGGCTTCTCCACATCCAGGATGCCCGGGCAGACATCAGCACACTCTTCAGCCAATTTATTGCCAAACCGATGTTAAGGTGCTGTCGCCGTTGTCGGGCAGCAGCAGCCCAGTCCGATGGTGGGAGAGCGTGCAGAGCCTCTGGTTGCGCTCGATGCGCACCGAGCACCGCGCAGGAATGTGGGCCCAGGGCTGTGCAGCCCACGTCCCGGCAGGTTGCGGCATCTCCGAAGATGACCCAAGGCGTAGCTGAAGAAGAGGTTGGTGCCGCGGCATGACCGAGGAGGTTGGGGAAAAGATCCCGCAGGCTCTCCAGCCCGCCGTAGACGGCGAAAGAGAGCAGGTACTTCGCCGTGATCATCACAGCCGAGGGAAGCTGAGCCCCCGAAGTCCTCGGCGCCGTGTGAACATCAAGCAGGATCTGCAGGTTTGCCCTCGATGAATGGAGCAGTTCTCAACTTCCGCAGCTTTGGGACACACGTCGTGGCGGATGGTCCATAGCTGCCGCAGACTGCGGTGGGGAGAGAGGGGCGACCCCGTGGGGGCAGCCGGGATGGGGCAACGAGCCCCACACGCCCCAAAGCCCCCACCCAGGGACCCCAGGGGATGCTCCAGGTCGGGTTTAATATCCTGTGCTGCTGTCAAGCATGGCTGGGAGTTGGAGATGTGAGCGGCCTCTGGCAGCAGCGCTTCTCCGCGGGCATGGCACGTCCATCCAGCAGTGATTGCTAGCGCGGCCTGGCAAGGCTGGGCCTGCCCCTTGTCAGCCCCACAAACCGTGTCCAGCCCTGGGGAAGCTGTTGGGGGTGCAGATGGCTTTTTTCCCTCCCCAGGTTGCTGGTGCTCATGGATGTCCCCACTCACGGTTCACCCAGTGAGTGCAGCTCCCACGCAGGGCCTGGAAAGGCTGACATGGGGCCAGGGATCACATCCCAGCCCTGGGGGAAGCTGTCTTGGGGGTGCAGATGGCTTTTCCCTTCCCCAGGTTTGCTGGGTGCCTAATGATGTCCCCACTCATGGTTCCCAGGGAGTGGCAAGCTCCAGCAAGGCTGTCCCATTACTCCCCCTCGTGCCAGATAGGTAATGGGGCCCACGAGGCCTACCACAGCTGTCGCATCGTGGCCGCTGCCCCAGACATCGGCTTGTCCTGGGCTTTTCCACCCAAGAAATGGACACCATGAGCCCCAGCACCTCCTGCCTCCTGATCCTGGCAGGTGAATGCAAGAGCCAGACTGAGCAAAGAGCTTTCATGGACATGCATCCCCAGCCAGAAACCAGGGCCATGGTCCTGGAGGGGATCAGGTGCGTGGTTCACCCCTCAATCTGCCACTGCCAGCCCGGGCTCATGGCCATCGTCCCTGTGACCGTCATGCCCCAGGGTGATTTTCCCTCTTGTGTCCACCCATGAACTGTGGGCACCTGGCAACTTGTTGGGCACTGTGACCCATGGGCACCGTGGCTCTGGCAGCTGCCCGTAGCCCTCACCCCAGGTTCAAGCCCCTCACTGGCAGCCCTGTTCCCTCTCTCTGAAGGACAGGAGGTCTCCTCCTGTCCCCTGCAGCACCAACCCCCCCCTGCCACCATCACCTCCCCGACTCTGCAAAGTCCCTCTGTAAAGGGGAAGGGGGCCCTTGGGAGCCACAGACAGAGGGCAGGGGTCGCAGTGGGAGCCAGGCAAGTGACCTGTGTCCCTCGGGTTGCTTCCATCCTCTCCTCCATCGCTCCCAACCCCCGCAGCACAGCCCCTCGTGGACTGGGGAAAACTGAGGCACCGGTTGGGCAGGGAGGGGAACGGCAGGACAAAACGGACAGACCCTCCTCGTACCCCCAGCCGTGTCCCCTGTGTGGCCATGAGAGCCGCAGGACGCCACCCTGGCACCCCCTCACCCAACCTTTCCCACACCAGCAGCTGCACAGGGAGCCTTGTACAATTCCCCACCCTCCCAGCGGGGCTGAGGGTCCATGCTCCGGCCTCAAACCCCCATTCCACTCCCCTCATCCCAATCCCCCGTAGGGAGCTCCCACTCTCTGCCCTCCTGCCCAAAACGGGGTCCTGCCAGCATTGGGGGGCCCAAAACCCAGACAGGGAAAACACCCCACGAGCTTGCCTCGGCGTTTTACCTTGCAGACCCCCGAGACAAGGCAAAGCCCTCGCCCCAAAACAGTCCCCCCCCCCCAAAAAAAGCACTCAACTTATCGGAAGGGAGCCCACACGGGGGCAGCGGGAGGAGGCAGCAGCAGCATCACGCCCAGCCTCGGGCACGCAGCGCCCCCGGCCCCATCCTGGAGCGGCCCCGTTCCGCGCTCCCACCTCCGGGCTCTGCCGGCTCCCGGATCCCGCTCCGTCGAGGTCCCGCTCGGCCGCCGTCCGTGCACGGGAGCGCCGGGATAACCGGGGAGGGGGGAACCCTGCGGCCCCTTCACTTTTGTTTTCGGCTGCCGCACCACAAAATATTTAGCCTGACAAAACTGTCAGGGCCGGGGCCAGAGGGCATGTTTGGAGCAATTAGAGAGGGGGGAAAAAAAACAGCACGGCCCCTCCCGCGCCCGAGTGGGTGGGAAGGAAGAGAAGCTGCCCTCGTGCCTCATTCCCCAGCCCAGAGCAGGAGTTCCGATCGGCTCCGGCTGGGGGATGCCGGGGAAGCAGCCAGCACCGCACGGAGCAGCAGCAGGAGGGACAATTGAAGGGTCGCTGTGCCTGGCAGGGTGGAATGCTGCGGTGCCAGGAGCGCCACGCTCCTGGGTGCCACAGAAGAGCCAGCCCTGCAAGTGGAGGGAGGAAAGCTGCGGGCACTTCAGCACCTTTGCCTGGCTGACACCGAGCCACCCTAAGGCGAAGGAGAAGCAGGAGAAAGAAGGCTGGAGGGAGGAAGAGGAGGAGGAGGAGGAAGGAGGAGGGAGGAGGAGGAGGTGACAAATTTATTTTTTCTCATTAGGACAAAGCAGGAGGAGGGCAAAGCCCTGCGGGCAGCAGCCGGGGTGGCCTGATGCCCCAGAGACCCCCAACACCACAGAACCGAGGAGCTGGCACAGTGCTCTGCCCCTCGATGGCGATGGGGGGGCACCCCAAGGCTCTCTCGCGGAGATCCTGCTTTTTAAGGTGAGGAAGCTCAGGGACAGCTGCTTCTCCTCCGGCGCAGCAAGACGGGGCTGGGGGCTCCTCTCCTCCTCTGGGTCGCTTTCACAGCGGCGCTGGGGCACAGGGGGGGCTGCAATGGCACGGCCAGGGCTTCCCCCAGAGCAGAAGGGCACCCCTTCAACTGCACAGCACCCACCCTGCACCATCCCCCATTTCCTGGCCAAGCCCCCACCCGCTTCCCCCATCCATCCCAGCATGGGGGGGGATGCCAAAACAGGGGGTCTGCAGCACAGGGGGCACTTGCCATAAGAGAGAAACTGCAAACGAGACCGCCCCCAAAAATCCTTCTCCCCTCCCCAGCCCCGTGCTGGGTGGGATCTGGGGGTCACCAGCTCCTCATCCTCCCTCCCGAGGCGGCACAGGCGGTTGCAAAGGCGGACAGACGTGTGGTTGTAGGAGAGCTGCAGGGGCCCAGAGAGGGAGGGGGGCCGAGCTGGGGGTCCTCCCCAGACCTGGGGGGCTCCCAGGGGACTCAGGGCTGCTGGGACCCCAGGGCCCGGCCACCTTCCCACTTTCCTGCGGGCGTTTGAACTTGGCGGAAGTTTCTCACTGGTTGATCGGAGGAACGGCTTCCGGCCTCAGCGCCTGCTTCCAGGGGTGCTCAGGGGTGCGGGCAAAAAGGAACGTGGCGCTGGCACCTGGCAACTGTCCCCTGTGTCCCCTCCCCGCTCAGAGCCCTGTCCCGTGCGCCACCTTATCCAGGGGTGCACCAGGCACTCAGCCGCGCTCATGCGGCGCCCTGCGGAACAGAAGGACGGGTGGGCTCGGGGGCCTGGGCCCACAGGGGCATGGGGAGGGGGTCCAGGGTCAGGGTCAGGGTCAGGGTCAGGGACAGGGTCAGGGTCCATGGGTTAGGTCAGGGTTCAGGGAATAGAAGAAAAAATAAAAAAAAAAAAAAATAGAAAGAACAACTACAAACAGGGTCAGGTCAGGGTTAAGGGTCCAGGGTTTAAGGGTCACGTTAGGGTCCAGGGACAGGCGTCAGGGTCAGGGACAGGGTCAGGGTCAGGGAACAGGGACAGGGTTCAGGGACAAGGGTCAGGGTCACGTTAGGGTTGGGGTCAGGGACCAGGGTTAGGGTCAGGGTCATGGTTAGGGTCGGACAGGGTCAGGGTCTACGTTAGGGTCAGGGTCAGGGTTAAGGGGTTAGGGTCAGGGATTAGGGATTATGGGGGTTTAGGGTTAGGGTTTTAAGGGGTTTAAGGTCAGGGGTAGGGTCAGGGGTTAGGGATTAGGGGTTTAAGTTAGAGTCGCAGGTTAAATCAGGTTTTTAGGGTTAGGGTTAGGATCAGGGTTTAGGGTCAGGGTCAAGGGTCGGGTCAGGTAGGGTCAGGGTCAGGGTTTAGGGTCCAGAGGGGTTAGGGTCAGGGTCCAGGGTCAATGTCAAAGGGTTCAAGGGTAGGGTTAAGGTCAGGGTCAGGGTCAGGGTCAAGGTCAGGGTTAGGGTTCAGGGTCAGGGTTAGGGTCAGGGTCAAATGTCCCAGGGTAGGGTTAGGGTTAGGTCAGGGTCAGGGTCAGGTTAGGGTCAGGGTTAGGGTTTAGGTCAGGTTCAAGGTTAGGATCAGGGTTAGGGTCAGGGTCAGGGTCAATGTCGGGTTAGGGTTAGGGTTAGGGTTAGGTCAAAGGTCAGGGTCAGGGTTCGGGTCCAGGGTCAGGTTAGGGTCAGGGTTAGGGTTAGGGTCAGGTTCAAGGTTAGATCAGGGTTAGGGTCAGGGTCAATGCAGGGTGAGGGTTAAAGGGTTAGGGTTAGGTCAGGGTCGAGGTTCAGGGTTACAAGGGTTAAGGGTCAGGTTCCAGGTTTAGGATCAAGGGTTAGGGTCAGGGTCAATGGCAGGGTGAGGTTAGGGGTTAGGTTAGGGGCAATGTCATGCTTAGGGTCAGCGTCCAGGATGTACTGGTGGTGTCCAGAGAAAGGAACCAGATGGAGGTGATAATGGTAGGGATAATCAGTTGGGATGAGATGGAGGTGGAAATAGAGAATGAGATGGAGTGATAAGATTGGGTTGGGGATCAAAGATGTTGGGAATGGACATGGGGTTGATGGGGTGGGATGGGAATGGGAATGTGTGGGATGGTGCCTGGAGGTAAGGATGGAAAATGTATAACAGGAATTGGGATGGAGATAGGGTTACATCAGGGTTAGGGTTAGGGTTAAGGGTTAGGTAGGGTTGGGGTTAAGGGTTAGGGTGAGGGTTAGGCTCTTTGGCTTAGTGTCAGGGTTAGGGTTTAGGGTCAACTGTAATTGTTAGGGTTAGGGTAGGACATGGTGCTGGTTTGGGGTTCAGAGAAAAGAACCAGAATTGGAGGTGGAGATGGTGGGATAGAGATTGGGAATAAGATGGAGTGGAAATAGAGACGAGATGGAGATAAAGGATGGGTTGGAGATAAGGATGGGGTTGGGGATAAAGATGTTGGATGGGCATGGGGGATGATGGGGTGGGAATGGGATGGGATGGGTGGGATTGGTGGGGGGAGATCGGATGGAAATGCAGACAGGAAAGGGGTTGGTGCTGCAGGGGGACAGAGGGACCCTCCTGTCCTCAGAGAGAGGGGACAGGGCTGCCAGTGAGGGGCTGAACCTGGGGTGAGGGGCTATGGGCAACTGCCAGAGCCACGGTGCCCATGGGGTCACAGTGCCCACAGTGTCCACGGTGCCCACGGTGCCCACAGTGCCCACGGGCTGTCTCTTATACACATCTAGATGTGGACACGGGGACAGTGCCAGTGCCAGCGCCACGTCCTTGTGCCCGCAGCCCCTGAGCAGGAAGCAGGCGCTGAGCCGGAGCCGTTCCTCCATCAACATGAGAAACTTCCGCAAGTTCAACGCCCGCAGGAAGTGGAAGGTGSCCGGCCCTGGGGTCCCAGCAGCCCTGAGTCCCCTGGGGAGCCCCCCAGYTCTGGGGAGGGACCCCCAGCTCGGCCCCCCTCCCTCTCTGTGCCCCTGCAGCTCTCCTACAACACCGTGTCCGCCTGCAACCGCCTGTGCCGCCTCGGGAGGGAGGATGAGGAGCTGGTGAGCCCCCAGATCCCACCCAGCACGGGCTGGGGAGGGGGCAGAAGGGATTTGGGGGGAGGTCTCTTTCAGTTTCTCTCTATGGCAGTGCCCCCTGTGCTGCAGACCCCCTGTTTTGGGCATCCCCCCCATTGCTGGGATGGGATGGGGGAAGCGTGGTGGGGGGCTTGGCCAGAGATGGGGGCATGGTGCAGGGTGGGGTGCTGTGCAGTGAGGGGTGCCCTCTGCTCTGGGGGAAGCCCTGGCCGTGCCATGCAGCCCRCCCTGTGCCCCCAGCGCCGCTGTGAGAGCGACCCAGAGGAGGAGAGGAGCCCCCAGCCCGCTCTGCTGCGCCGGAGGAGAAGCAGCTGCTCCTGAGCTCCTCCCAAAAAAGGCAGGATCTCCACGAGAGGAGCCTTGGGGTGCCCCCATCGCCCCATCCAAGGGGGCAGGGGCACTGCCAGCTCCTGGTTCTGTGGTGTTGGGGGGTCTCTGGGGCATCAGCACCCCGCTGCTGCCCGCAGGCTTTGCCCTCCTCCCTGCTTTGTCCTAATGAGAAAAATAAATGTCACCTCCTCCTCCTCCTCCTCCTCCAGCCTCTTCTCCTGCTTCTCCTTCCCCTTAGGGGTGGCTCGTGTCAGCCAGGCAGGTGCTGAGTGCCCGCAGCTTCCTCCCTCACTGCAGGGCTGCTCTTCTGTGGGCACCCCAGAGCCGTGGGCTCCTGGCACCCCAGATTCACCCTGCCAGGCACAGCGACCCTTCAATTGTCCCTCCTGTGCTGCTCCGTGCGGTGCTGGCTGCTTCCCCGGCATCCCCCAGCCGGAGCCGCTCGGAACCTCCTGCWCTGGCTGGGGAAACTGAGGCACGAGGCAGCTCTCTTCCTTCCCACCCACTCGGGCGCGGGGGGGGCCGCGCTGTTTTTTTCCCCCCCTTTCTATTTCCCAAACATGCCCTGGCCCCGGCCCTGACAGTTGTCAGGCTAAATATTTTGTGTGCGGCAGCCGAAAACAAAAGTGAAGGGGCCGCAGGGTTCCCCCCCTCCCCGGTATCCCGGCGCTCCCCGGGCACGGACGCGGCGAGCGGGACCCGACGGAGCGGGATCCGGGAGCCGGCAGAGCCCGAGGRGGGAGCGGGACGGGGCCCGCTCCAGGATGGGGCCGGGGGCGCTGCGTGCCCCGAGGCTGGGGGTGATGCTGCTGCTGCTCCTCCCGCTGCCCCCCGTGTGGGCTCCCTCCGAAAGTGAGTGCTTTTTTTGGGGGGGGGGGATGTTTTGGGGCGAGGGCTGCCTGTGCTCGGGGGTCTGCAAGGGATAAACGCCGAGGCAAAGCTCGTGGGGTGTTTTCCCTGTCTGGGTTTGTGCCCCCRCAATGCTGCAGACCCCCCGTTTTGGGCAGGAGGGGCAGAGAGTGGGAGCTCCCTGCAGCTGGGATGGGATGAGGGGAGTGGAGTGGGGGGTTTGGCCGGAGATGGGACCCTCAGCCCCGCTGGGAGGGTGGGGAATTGTCACAGCTCCCTGTGCAGCTGCTGGGGTGGGAAAGGTTGGGGAGGGGGTGCCAGGGTGGGTCCTGGGTCTCATGGCCACAACAGGGGACAGCTGGGGGTACGAGGAGGGTCTGTCGTTTGTCCTGCCGTGTCCCCTCCCTGCCACCCGTGCCTCAGTTTCCCCAGTCACCGAGGGGCTGTGCTGGGGGGTGGGAGCGATGGAGGAAGAGGATGAAGCACCCGAGGGACACAGGTCACTGTGCCTGCTCCCACTGCGACCCCTGCCCTCTGTCTGTGCTCCCAAGGGACCCCCTCCCCTTACAGGGGACTTTGKAGGGTCGGGGAGGTGATGGTGGCAGGGGGGGTTGGTGCTGCAGGGGGACAGAGGGACCCTCCTGTCCTCAGAGAGAGGGGACAGGGCTGCCAGTGAGGGGCTGAACCTGGGGTGAGGGGCTACGGGCAGCTGCCAGAGCCACGGTGCCCATGGGGTCACAGTGCCCACAGTGTCCACGGTGCCCACGGTGCCCACAGTGCCCACGGGGCCACAGTGCCCATGGTGCCCACAGTTCATGGGTGACACCAAGAGGGGAAAATCACCCTGGGCATGAGGTCACAGGGACATGGCCATGAGCCCGGGCTGGCAGTGGGCAGATGAGGGGTGAACCACAGACCTGATCCCCTCCAGGACCTGGCCCTGGTTTCTGGCTGGGGATGATGTCCATGAAGCTCTTTGCTCAGTCTGGCTCTTGKATCCCTGCCAGGATCAGGAGGCAGGAGGTGCTGGGGCTCATGGTGTCCATTTCTGGGTGGAAAAGCCCCAGGACAGCCGATGTGGGGCTGGGGCAGGGCCACATGGACASCTGTGGTAGCCTCGTGTGCCCCATTACCTATCTGGGCACGAGGGGGAGTTAATGGGGACAGCCTTGCTGGAGCTGCCACTCCCTGGGTAACCATGAGTGGGGACATCCATGAGCACCCAGCAACCTGGGGAAGGAGAAAAGCCATCTGCACCCCCAGACAGCTTCCCCAGGGCTGGGATGTGATCCCTGCCCCATGTCAGCCTGCCAGGCCTTGTTGGAGCTGCCACTCACTGGGTAACTGTGAATGGGGAGATCTGTGAGCACCTACAGCTGCCCCACAACCTGGGGAAGGAGAAAATCCATCTGCACCCCCAGACAGCTTCCCCCAGGGCTGGGACACGYTTGTGGGGCTGACAAGGGGCAGGGCAGCCTGCCAGGCCTCGCTAGCATCACTGCTGATGGACGTGCCATGCCCCGGAGAGCCGGCTGCTGCCAGAGCCYCTCACATCTCCAACTCCAGCCATGCTTGACAGGCAGCACCAGGATATTAAACCCGCCCTGAGCATCCCCTGGGGGTCCCTGGGTGGGGGTTTGGGGGTGTGGGGCTCTGCCCCATCCCTGCTGCCGCCCACGGGGTCCCCCTCTCTCCACCGCAGTCTGCGGCAGCATGGACATCCGCCACGACGTGTCCCAGCTGCGGAAGCTGGAGAACTGCTCCATCATCGAGGGCAACCTGCAGATCCTGCTGATGTTCACCACGGGCGCCGAGGACTTCCGGGGGCTCAGCTTCCCTCGGCTGCTGATGATCACGGAGTACCTGCTCCTCTTCCGCGTCTACGGGCTGGAGAGCCTGCGGGATCTCTTCCCCAACCTCTCGGTCATCCGCGGCACCAACCTCTTCTTCAGCTACGCCTTGGTCATCTTCGAGATGCCGCACCTGCGGGACGTGGGGCTGCACAGCCTGGGCCACATCCTGCGCGGCTCGGTGCGCATCGAGCGCAACCAGGAGCTCTGCCACCTCTCCACCATCGACTGGGGGCTGCTGCTGCCCGACAACGGCGACAGCACCTACATCGTTGGCAATAAATTGGCTGAAGAGTGTGCTGATGTCTGCCCGGGCATCCTGGATGTGGAGAAGCCGTGCGTGCAGACCAGCGTCAACGGGCAGCTGGATTATCGCTGCTGGACCTCCAGCTACTGCCAGAAAGGTGGGTGCCAGTGCCACGGGGGCTGGTTGTGCTGCTTTTCTGCTGATTGGCACTGTGGGGTAAACTGGGAGGGCGCTGGTGGTGTGGCTGTGGSTCCCCTGCTGCCGGGAGTGTGCTGTGCAGGCAGCACGGTGGGGTAACCAGATCCGTGCTGTATCATCCTKCGAGGAGAGGCCAGCTCCTGGCTGCTGTGTTTTCCCAGCGGCGAGGTAAATACAGGCCCCTCCTGAGCTGGTTTGCTGTAAACAGGAGAGCTGGTAATGAAATATGTACTATAAACACAGATCCTTATCTGGGCCTGGCCTGGCTGCACTGGGCAGAGGGGGTTCAGCATGGGCTGAGCCCCACCTTGTCCATCTGTCTGTCCTGCTGTCCCTCCATGCAGCCCCTCATCCACCCACCCAGCTGCTCACACAGCCACCCATCAGCCCACCTGCCCAGCCAGCRTCACTCATCACATGTCCTTCCATCCATTCCTCCATCCCTTTGGGCACCCCTCCATCAGCGCTGCCATGCCTCCATCCACTCCTCCATCAACCCATCCCTACCTCCCTGTATCCTTCCCTTGCTCCCTCCGTTCTTGCATCCTCACATCCCAGCATCCCCCCTTCTGTCCTTGCATCACATTCCTCCCTGCATCCCACCATCCATCCCTCCATCCCTCCATCCCTGCATTCCTCCATCACCACATCCATCCTCACATCCCAGCATCCCTCCTTCTGTCCCCACATCCTTCCTTCTGTCCTTGCATCACATTCCTCCCTTCATCCCACCACCCATCCCTGCATTCCTCCATCACTGCATCCATCCCCACATCCCTCCCTCCCTACATCTCTTCATCCCACCATCCCTCCCTCCATTCCCACATTCCTCCATAAGCAAACCCATCCCCACATCCCTCCTTCCCTCCCTGCATCCCTTCATCCATCCCTCCATCCCTGCATTCCTCCATCACTGAATCCATCCCCACATGCCCACATTCCTCCCTGCATCCCTTCATCCCACCATCCATCCCTCCATCCATCCTTGCATTCCTCCATCACCACATCCATCTCCACATCCCTCCCTCCTGGCATCTCTTCATCCCACCATCCCTCCATCCCCTGTATCACGCTCCTCCCTTCATCCCACCATCCATCCTTCCCTCCATCCCTGCATTCCTCCATTCCTCCATCACTGAATCCATTCCTGCATCCCTCCCTCCCTGCATCCCTTCATCCATCCATCCATCCATCCATCCATCCATCCATCCATCCATCCATCCATCCATCCATCCATCCATCCATCCCAGTCTCCATCCACCCATCCATCCCATCCATCCCATCCATCCATCCATCCGTCCATCCATCCATCCATCCATCCATCCATCCCATCGCATCATCCATCCATTCCTTCCTCACACTGAATCCATCCCCACATCCCCATATCCCTCCCTCCCTGCATCCATCATCCAATCCATCCTCATCCGTCCATCCATCCATCATCCATCCATCCATCCATCCATCCATCCATCATCCATCCATCATCCATCCATCCATCCATCCATCCATCCAATCCATCCATCATCCATCCATCCATCCATCCATCCATCCATCCATCCCACCCATCATCCATCCATCCATCCATTCCTGATTCCTCCATTCCTCCATCACTCCATTTTCCCCCATCCCCGGAGGATGCCACCAGCCCCCTGGACCCCTTCCCCCTCTCTCCTCTCCCCCTGCCCCCAGTCCCAATCCGTGCAGCCTGTGCCCCGTGCCCACATGCCCATCTCCCCTCTCAGTGTGCCCGTGCGGGGCGGGCTCGGCGTGCACGGCYGCGGGCGAGTGCTGCCACGCCGAGTGCCTGGGGGGCTGCGGCCGCCCCCACGACCGCCGGGCCTGCGTCGCCTGCCGCCACTTCCACTTCAACGGGCACTGCCTGCCCTCGTGCCCGCCCCGCACCTACGAGTACGAGGGCTGGCGCTGCGTCACGGCCGAGTACTGCGCCAGCCTGCGCAAGGTCTCCCACAACCCCCGTGATGCCTCCAAGTTCGTCATCCACCAGCGGCAGTGCCTGTCCGAGTGTCCCTCGGGCTACACCAGGAATGAGAGCAGGTGGGAGCATCCCCGGTGCCCTGGCATGGGCAGGGTGGTGGCACGCTGGCCAGCTCACGTCCCGTCCCTGRCGCCCTGCCCGCAGCATGTTCTGCCACAAGTGCGAGGGGCTGTGTCCCAAGGAGTGCAAGGTGGGCACCAAGACCATCGACTCGATGCAGGCGGCGCAGGAGCTGGGGGGCTGCACCCTCATCGAGGGGAACCTCATCCTCAARATCCGCCGGGGCTGTGAGTGCCAGAGCTGGCCCTGCCAGACCCACCCCGGGTGGGAGAGCTGCTGTGGAGGGCAGGGCGTGTTTTGCCTTGCAGGGTGAGTTAATGGGGAGGTGCCCCTCTCCCTCAGCTCATGCAGTCTGTCATTCCCAGATAACCTGGCCTCGGAGCTGCAGAGCAGCCTGGGGCTCATTGAGACCATCACGGGCTTCCTGAAGATCAAACACTCCTTCGCCCTCGTCTCCTTGTCCTTCTTCAAGAACCTAAAGCTGATCCGTGGTGACTCCATGGTGGATGGGTGAGGATGGTGTGGGATTGGGGGTGACCCGTGGCCCTGAAGGCGCCCTTGCCCACTGCCTCCARCCACATCTCCTCCGCCAGGAATTACACCCTGTACGTCCTGGACAACCAGAACCTGCAGCAGCTCTGGGACTGGAGCCACCACATCCTCTCCATCCCCGTGGGCAAGATGTACTTTGCATTCAARCCCAAGCTGTGCCTGGCCGAGATCTATCGCATGGAGGAGGTGACGGGCACCAAGGGCCGGCAGAACAAGGCGGAGATCAACCCCCGCACCAACGGGGACAGGGCATCCTGTGAGTACAGGGATGGGCACAGCCAGCAGCGCCACGAGCCTCTGCCTGAGCCCTGCCTCCTCCCCACAGGCAAGACCCAGACCCTGCGCTTCATCTCCAACGTCACCGAGTCCGACCGCATCTTCCTCAAGTGGGAGCGGTACCGGCCCCCCGAGTACCGGGACCTCCTCAGCTTCATCGTCTACTACAAGGAGTCGTAAGTGCTCCTCCTGTCCCCATGGTGGAGGGCTTGGGAATGCCATCAGGGACCCTCCCTGATGCCCGGTGTGGGACAGACCCTTCCAGAACGTGTCGGAGTATGTGGGGCAGGACGCCTGTGGGGCCCAGAGCTGGAACGTGCTGGACGTGGATCTGCCACTGAGCAGCGAGCAGGAGCCAGGGGTGACGCTGCTCAACCTCCGTCCCTGGACCCAGTACGCCATCTTCGTGCGTGCCATCACCCTCACCACGGCCGAGGAAGGACGCAACTACGGGGCCCAGAGCGAGGTGGTTTACATCCGCACCATGCCAGCGGGTAAGGGGCTGGCACGGGGCTGGCGATGCCCGTGGAAAGACTGACAGGAAAGACTGACCACCCCTGTGTCATCCCAGCCCCCACGGTGCCCCGGGACGTCATCTCCATGTCCAACTCTTCCTCCCACATCGTGGTGCGTTGGAAGCCGCCCACGCAACGCAACGGCAACATCGTCTACTACCTGGTGCTGTGGCAGCAGCTGGCCGAGGACATGGAGCTCTACATCAACGACTACTGCCACAAAGGTGAGGCCAGGCAGGCCAGGGGCAGCACAGCAGCCAAGGACATCGGCAGAACAAGGTGGTGCCGCTGAGCCAGGCTCTGCCAGCCCTGCCCGTTGCTGCCCACAGGCCTGAAGCTGCCCACCAGCAGCGCAGACACGCGTTTCGGGTTTGGGGATGGCCCCGAGGGGGAGCAGGATGCCGAGGAGAGGTGCTGCCCCTGCCGCCCCACTGARGGGCAGCTCCGCATGGAGGGCGAGGCCGAGTCCTTCCAGAAGAAGTTTGAGAACTTCCTCCATAATTCCATCACCATCCCCAGGTGCCATCTGGGGGGGTTCCCTGCTTTGGGGGGCTCCCTCAAGCTGGGTGCGTGGGTCTGCCTGGGTGGGGGGTTCCAGTGGCTGCTCCTGGCAGACCCTTTAACTGATTTCCTGCTGTCTCAGGCCACCCTGGAAGGTGACATCCATRAATAAGAACCCACAGAGGTGAGCTGGGGGATCTCCCCTCGCCTGACCAATTCTGGGGGACAACCTCGGGGCCTCAACTCCCCACCACACCCTGTCCCCATGTCCTGCAGGACCCCAAAGCAGCGCAGGGACGTGGTGGCKGTCACACCTGCAGCCAACACCTCCTCAGCAGAGCCGCTGGCCCCGAGCCGGCCCGGAGGCGAGCCCAAGCCTGACTTCCAGATCTTTGAGGACAAGGTGGTGCGTGACCGGGCGGTGCTGTCGCGGCTGCGCCACTTCACCGAGTACCGCATCGACATCCACGCCTGCAACCACGCCGCGCACACCGTGGGCTGCAGCGCCGCCACCTTCGTCTTCGCCAGGACCATGCCCGAGCGTGCGTGCCCGGCCCTCCAAACCCCACCCCGGCCATGCTGGGGTGTTGTTGAGATGAAGGTTGGGGCCCAGGGGGTGCCCCCAGGAGCTGATTCCCACCGTGCCCCTCTGCAGTGCAAGCTGACAACATTCCTGGCAACGTGACGTGGGAGCCYGCTGGCAAGAACAGCGTCCTGCTGCGCTGGGAGGAGCCCAGGAACCCCAACGGGCTCATCCTCAAGTATGAGATCAAGTACAGCCGGGAGACTGAGGTGAGAACCTTCTGTGGCACCCGCTGCCCAACACTGCCAGGTCTGGTTATAGGGGCACAGCACCCATCTCCATCTCCGTCATCATCTCCATCCCCATCCCATCCCATCCCATCCCATCCCATCCCATCCCATCCTCATCTCCATCTCCATCTCCATCTCCATCTCCATCTCCATCTCCATCATCTCCATCTCCATCCCATCCTCATCTCCATCCCAATCCCATCCCATGCCATCCCATCCCATCTCCATTTCCATCCCTATCCCATCACATCCTCATCTCCATCCTCATCTTCATCTCCATCTCCATCCCATCCTCATCTCCATCCCAACCTCATCCCATCCCATGCCATCCCATCCCCATTTCCATCCCTATCCCATCCCATCCTCATCTCCATCCTCATCTTCATCTCCATCTCCATCTCCATCCCGTCCCATCCCATCCCTCTCCCACATCTCAATCTCCATCATCTCCATCTCCATCCCATCCCATCCCATCCCATCCCATCCCATCCCGTCCCATATCCATCCCATCTCCATCCCATCTCTCTCCCACATCTCAATCTCCATCATCTCCATCCCATCCTTCTCCCAAGCCTTACATATGTCTGGGGGGGGTGAATCCCCTTTGCCACCCCCARGTTGTCCCCTCCAGGAGGTCACCACTGTTGTCTGCGTCTCACGCCACCGCTACTCCAAGTATGGGGGTGTCCACCTGGCTCTGCTCCAGCCAGGCAATTACTCAGCCAAGGTCCGGGCCACCTCGCTGGCTGGCAARGGCTCCTGGACAGGGCTGGTCAAGTTTTACATCCTGGGGCCAGGTACCTGCAGGGGACAGGGGGACATCAGCAGGGACCTTGGCGGGCAGGGAGGGGGCAGCTGTGGGGTRGGGGAGCTGGGGCTCACTGGGGAATTGGGCTGTGCTGCTGGGATGGATGTGTGGGGTCAGGGGATGCTGCTGGAGGTGGGAGTTGCTGCTGGACTGGGAAGTTGAGGGGTTGAGGGATGATCTTGGCCTGAGACACTGGAGCATCACAGAGTCACAGAATCGTTTGGGTTGGAAAAGGCCTCCAAGTCCAAATGTTCCCTCAGCACTGCCAAGGCTGTCTCTAACTGATGTCCCSAAGTGCCACATCCACACCTCTGTTAAATCCCCTCAGGGACAAAGACTTCACCAGTGCCCTGGGCATCCTGCTCCAATGCGTTCCAGTTTTCCCCAATATCCAATCTCCCCTGGCCCAGCCTGAGGCCATTTCCTCTGGTCCTGTCCCTGTTCCCTGGGGCAGAGCCTGACCCCTCACAGCTGTCCCCTCCTGTCAGGAGTTGTGCAGAGACACAAGCCTCCCCCTGAGCCTCCTTTTCTCCAGGATGAGCCTCCCCACTCCCCTCAGGTGCTCCTGGTGCTCCACACCCCTCCCCAGTTCTGATCCTTCTCTGGTCACATTCCAGCCCKGCTTTCTTGTCATGTGAGGTCCAAAASTGACCCCAGGATTTGAGGRCCCTCAGCWGTGCCCAGCACTCACTTTCTTCTCAGCTCTCCCTTGGGTACTAACGGATTTWTAGAAACYTTTTTTATTGTCTSTCATGGCAGATTCAGTTCTAGTTGGGGTTTGGCCCTTCTAACTTTCATTCTTGTCCAGAGCTCCCTCAGATCCTCCTGAACTTCCRGCCCCCTCTTCCAAAGATCAGAGCCTCTCCTTTCTSCCTGAGTTCCAGCCAAAAACCTCTGCTCAGCCAGGCTGGTCTTCTTCCCATCCTTCATCCAAGGATGCTGCTGGATTGAGGAGTTGGGAGATTGAGGAGTTGGACACTGGGACAAAAAGGGTTGAGGGATGCTCTGGGAAAGGGATCAGAGGGTGCTGCTGGTCTGGGGAGCTGSAGGCTCCCCCTCTGCAGCCTGGTGGTGGGACAGGTGTCCCATGTGAGCTGGGATGAGTGCCCAGACCCTGATCCATGGGCACCTGCTCCCGGCAGCCGAGGAAGAGTCCAGCAGCTTCTACGTGCTGCTCACCGTCACGCCCGTGGTGCTCATGGTGCTCATCTCCTGCCTGGCCGTCTTTGTCTTCTTCTACAACAAGAAGAGGTAACGACCCCCCTGCCCCCCAGGGCTGGGCTGGGGTTGGCAAACCAGGGCTGGGCAGGGCTGGGGGGCAGCAGCTCCGAGCCCTGCCCACCCCTGCAGGACCACGACGGGTACCCCAGCGGGACCCTCTACGCCTCCGTCAACCCRGAGTACTTCAGCGCCTCGGACAGTACGTGGGGACTTGGGGACAGGCAGGGGCCACCCCAAAGGGCCACCGAGCCCTTTCTGTGCTGGGGTCACACTGGAGGGGATGGGGATGGGGTGAGAATGGGATGGCATGGAGATGAGTACGGGGGTGGGGATGGGAATGGGATGGGAATGAAAATGGGACGAAGATCAAGATGGGGATGGGAATGGGATGGGGATGGGGACAGGGAGGAGGATGGTGATGGAATGGAGATGATGGGATGGAGATGGGATGAAGACCAAGACGGGGATGGGGATGGAAAAGGGAATGGGATGGGGATGGGGACAGGGAGGAAGATGGTGATGGAATGGAGATGAGAATGAGAATGGGATGAAGATCAAGATGGGGATGGGGATGGGAACGGGATGGGGATGGGGACAGGGAGGAGGATGGTGATGGAATGGAGATGATGGGATGGAGGTGGGGATGGGAATGGGATGGGGACAGGGAGGAGGATGGTGATGGGATGGAGATGGGAATGGGAATGGGAATGGGATGGGGATGGGGACAGGGAGGAGGATGGTGATGGAATGGAGATGATGGGATGGAGATGGGATGAAGATCGAGATGGGTATGGGGATGGAAAAGGGAATGGGATGGGGATGGGGACAGGGAGGAAGATGGTGATGGAATGGAGATGATGGGATGGAGGTGGGGATGGGAATGGGATGGGGACAGGGAGGAGGATGG
>NDFG01000183.1:161231-197587 GCA_002167245.1 Sporophila hypoxantha
TGTGGGATGTAGATGGGAATGGAAAATGAGATGGGAATGGGAATGGGATGGGGATGGGACGAGGATTGGATGGATGATGATGGGGAGGTGGAGGGATGGTGGAGGAATGGAAATGGATGAATGATGGAATGGGAATGGGAATGGGAATGGGAATGGGAATGGGAATGGGAATGGGATGGGGACAGGGAGGAAGATGGTGATGGAATGGAGATGATGGATGGAGATGGGGATGGGAATGGGATGGGACAGGGAGGAGGATGGTGATGGAATGGAGATGATGGGATGGAGGTGGGGATGGGAATGGGATGGGGACAGTGGAGGATGGTGATGAGATGAGATGGGAATGGAAATGAATGGAATGAATGGAATGGGAATGGGAATGGGATGGGGACAGGGAGATGGATGGGATGGAATGGTGGATGGAGAGGGATGAAGACCAAGATGGGGATGGGGATGGAAAAGGGAATGGGATGGGGATGGGGACAGGGAGGAAGATGTGTGGAATGGAGATGAGAATGAGAAATGGGATGAAGATCAAGATGGGGATGGGGTGGGTACAGGGAGGAGGATGGTGATGATCTGGAGATGGTGAATGAGAAAGGCATGGAGATGAGGATAGTGGAATTGGTTGGAGATGGGAATGGGGATAGGGACTAGGATGGTACGACATGGAGATGAGGATGGGGATGCAGATGGGGTTAGTCACAGCAATGGGGACGGGGTGATCCACTCACCCCCAGGTACATGCCTGATGAGTGGAGGTGTCCGGGAGAAGATCACAGTGATCCGGGAGCTGGGACAGGGCTCCTTTGGGATGGTGTATGAGGTGGCGCTGGGCTGGTCACGGAGGAGAGGAGACCAAGGTGGCCCTGAAGACAGTCAACGAGCTGGCACCATGCGGGAGCGCATCGAGTTCCTCAACGAGGCCTCCGTCATGAAAGCCTTCAAGTGCCACCACGTGGTAGGTGGGCAGCTGAGGGGAGGGAGGGGACACGGGGGGTCTGGCCACTGACATGCCAGCCCTCTTTGTCCCTGCAGGTCCGTCTGCTCGGCGTGGTATCCCAGGGCCAGCCAGCTCTGGTCATCATGGAGCTGATGACACGTGGTGACCTGAAGAGCTACCTGCGCTCACTCAGGCCTGAAGCCGAGGTGAGGAGCTGGTCAGTGCCAGGCAATGATGAAGGGACACTCACCCTGTGCCCAGGGTGGTCCTGGCGTGCCCTGCCCTCCCTGAGTGTGTGCACGGTGCAGAACAACCCCGGGCTGCCTCCACCGTCGCTGAAGACATGATCCAGATGGCGGGGGAGATCGCCGACGGCATGGCTACCTCAGCGCCAACAAGTTCGTGCACCGGACCTGGCTGCCCGCAACTGCATGGTAGTCTGAGGACTTCACCGTCAAGATTGGAGGTGGGCATGAGAAATGTGCGAAAATTCTCAAACCTGACAGAACCGTGTCCAGTTCTGGCCCCTCGTTTGGGAAGGATGTTGGGATGCTTGAGCGCGTCCGAGGAGGCAAACGAGGCTGGAGAGGGGCTGGGAACACAACACTGTGAGGAACCACTGAGGGAGCTGGGGGTTTCAGCTGGAGAAAAGGAGGCTCAGGGGTGACCTTATCACTCCCCACAGCCCCCTGAAAGGTGGTTGTAGTCAGGTGGTGTTTTCTCCAGGAACTGACAGAACCAGAGGACACAGCCTTAAACTTCACCAAGGGCTGGATATTCAGGAAAAAGTTTCTCATGTAAAGAGTGATAATTTCTGGAATGGTCTGCCCAGGGAGGTGGTGGAGTCACCATCCCTGGTGGTGTTTAACAAAGCCTGGATGTGGCACTGGGTGCCAGGGTCTGGTTGAGGTGTTGGGGCTGGGTTGGACTCTGTGATCTTGAAGGTTCTTCCAACCACTGAGGGAGCTGGGAGTGTTCAACCTGGAGAAAAGGAGACTCAGGGGTGAACCTCATACTCTCTTGGTCTGAGGACTTCACCGTCAAGATTGGAGGTGGGCATGAGAAATGTGCCGAAAATTCTCGAAACCTGACAGAACCGTGTCCAGTTCTGGGCCCCTCCGTTTGGGAAGGATGTTGGGATGCTTGAGCGCGTCCGGAGGAGGCAAACGAGGCTGGAGAGGGGCTGGGAACACAAACACTGTGAGGAACCACTGAGGGAGCTGGGGGTGTTCAGCCTGGAGAAAAGGAGGCTCAGGGGTGACCTTATCACTCCCCACAGCCCCCTGAAAGGTGGCTGTAGTCAGGTGTGTTTCTCCAGGAACTGACAGAACCAGAGGACACAGCCTTAAACTTCACCAAGGGCTGGATATCAGGAAAAAGTTTCTCATGTAAAGAGTGATTAAGTTCTGGAATGGTCTGCCCAGGGAGGTGGTGGAGTCACCATCCCTGGGTGTGTTTAACAAAGCCTGGATGTGGCACTGGGTGCCAGGGTCTGGTTGAGGTGTTGGGGCTGGGTTGGACTCTGTGATCTTGAAGGTTTCTTCCAACCACTGAGGGAGCTGGGAGTGTTCAACCTGGAGAAAAGGAGACTCAGGGGTGACCTCATCACTCTCTACAACTTCTTGAAAAATGGTTGTAGTCAGGTGGGGTTGGTGTCTTTCTCCAGGAAGTGACAGAATCAGAGGACACAGCCTTAAGCTTCACCAAGGGTTGGATATTAGGAAAAAGTTTTTTACAGAAAGAGTGATAAAGTTCTGGAATGGCTGCCTGTGGAGGTGGTGGAGTCACCATCCCTGGGTGTGTTTAACAAAGCCTGGATGTGGCACTGGGTGCCAGGGTCTTGTTGAGGTGTTGGGGCTGGGTTGGACTCCATGATCTTGAAGGTTTCTTCCAACCACTGAGGGAGCTGGGAGTGTTCAACCTGGAGAAAAGGAGACTCAGGGGTGACCTCATCACTCTGTAGAACTCCCTGAAAGGTGGTGGTGCTCAGGTGGGGTTGGTCTCTTTCTCTAGGAACTGACAGAACCAGAGGACACAGCTTTAAGCTTCACCAAGGGTTGGATATCAGGGAAAAAATTTCTCATGTAAAGAGTGATAAAGTTCTGGAATGGCCTGCCCGGGGAGGTGGTGGAGTCACCATCCCTGGATGTGTTTAAAACAAGCCTGGACGTGGCACTGGGTGCCAGGGTCTGGTTGAGGTGTTGGGGCTGGGTTGGACTCTGTGATCTTGAAGGTCTCTTCCAACCACTGAGGGAGCTGGGAATGTTCAGCCTGGAGAAAAGGAGACTCAGGGGTGACCTTATCACTCTCTACAACTTCTTGAAAAATGGTTGTAGTCAGGTGGGGTTGGTGTCTTTCTCTAGGAACTGACAGAATCAGAGGACACAGCCTTAAACTTCACCAAGGGTTGGATATCAGGAAAAAGTTTTTTACAAAAAGAGTGATAAAGTTCTGGAATGGCCTGCCCAGGGAGGTGGTGGAGTCACCATCACTGGATGTGTTTAAAACAAGCCTGGGTGTGGCACTGGGTGCCAGGGTTTAGTTGAGGTGTTGGGGCTGGGTTGGACTCGATGATCTCAAAGGTCTCTTCCAACCACTGAGGGAGCTGGGAGTGTTCAACCTGGAGAAAAGGAGATTCAGAGGTGACCTTATCACTCTGTAGAACTCCCTGAAACGTGGTGGTGCTCAGGTGGGGTTGGTGTCTTTCTCTAGGAACTGACAGAATCAGAGGACACAGCCTTAAGCTTCACCAAGGGTTGGATATCAGGAAAAAGTTTTTCACATAAAGAGTGATAAAGTTCTGGAACGGCCTGCCCAGGGAGGTGGTGGAGTCACCATCACTGGATGTGTTTAAAACAAACCTGGATGTGGCACTGGGTGCCAGGGTCTCGTTGAGGTGTTGGGGCTGGGTTGGACTCCGTGATCATGAAGGTCTCTTCCAACCCAGTGATTCTGTGATTTCTGTGAGAAGCCTCACATAGTGTGTATCTGTATACAAATCTTGAGATAAGGTACTAACTTAGAAATACCATGGAATAAGACAGACATTGTTGAGAGAAAAATTGAACTAGAAACAAGTTTCAAAAGATGGCCTTACAAAAAAGGCTAGATACTTTAGAGAAATAAAATTATGAAAGATGCATTGTAGCAGGACCCACAAAAAGTAATTTTAGATGATTAGCTGCAAGGCATTTACAGCATGGTGTACCCGAAGGTGATAGGCCAAAAAACACTTAGAGTGTATTGCAATTAAGAAATCATTAGCTTCTGATTGTGATGGCATGAATTATAACATCTGTATTGTCTCCCCCTTCGCACGAGACTGAAAATAGAATCAAAGTTTTTAAAACACCTCTCAGTTGCCCCATCTCTGGGTCAGAAAAGGGCGACAGTGGGTGGGCAGTGGCGGTGCCAGCCCTGTCTCCTTCCTCCTCCTCTTCCTCCTCCGCCAGATTTCGGCATGACCCGGGATATCTACGAGACGGATTATTACCGCAAGGGGGGCAAGGGGCTGCTCCCCGTGCGCTGGATGTCGCCCGAGGCGCTCAAGGACGGCATCTTCAACACCCAGTCCGACGTCTGGTGGGTGCCAGGGTGGGCACAGCCGGGGGGATCTGGGGACCCCCGGGCTGAGCAGAGGTGCTCTGGCAGGTCCTTCGGCGTGGTGCTGTGGGAGATCGCCACGCTGGCCGAGCAGCCCTACCAGGGCATGTCCAACGAGCAGGTYCTGCGCTTCGTCATGGACAACGGCGTCCTGGAGCGGCCTGAGAACTGCCCCGACGAGCTGTGAGTGCTGGGGACAGCCCCGTGCTGCTGTGGGAGAGGCTGCCYGGGGAAATCCTGCTCTCTGCGGTGCTGGGGGGGGCTGTTGGGAGCCCCCCAAAGCCAGCGGGTGCRCTCTCTCCGCAGCCACGAGCTGATGTGCCTGTGCTGGCAGCAGAACCCRCGCCAGCGCCCCTCCTTCGTCCAGCTCCTGGAGCGCATCAAGGACCACATGGCGCCTGCTTTCCGCACCCTCTCCTTCTTCTACAGCCCCGAGAACGGCCATCACGGCTCGGGAGAGGCCTCCAGCACCGAGACAGACCCGTGCCCCGAGGAGGATGAGCCCCCCGCATCCCCCCTGCCCGCACGCAGGGACCACAGCCCAGGGCAGCTCCCCAACGGGWCAGCCCTGCTCTGACCCCGGGCTGTCCTCGGGACCCGCTGGACTCTGCACCCCACGCCCCTCTCCAGCCACCCCCCACTTGCTGGGACCCCCCCCTGCATTATTTATTGCTTCCAAGGGCCCAGCCGAGGCGTGGGTGCCTTGGGAGGAGGGTGGCAGCAAGGCAAGGATGTRCCGTGGGATGCATTTCCCCCTGAAAATAAACTGGGGGTGCTCCAAGTCAGGGGGAGGGAGTGGGGACGAGAACGCCCATTTTTCCTTTTTTTGGGGGGTGGGATAATGTGGATATGGGAATGGGTAGCAGGGTTTGACATTTGGGGTCCCCCATCAATCTGCTCCCCAGGTCAGCAACCCCTGTGATCCCCACACCTTTCCCAGGTGGGGAAACTGAGTCACGGCACTCACTCAAGCCTGGGGTTGCCCTGATGTCTCTTCCCAGAGGCCGTGCTGATCCAGGGAAGGGGCATCACTGCCTGATGTGAGCTCGAATAAAGGGGATGAAGCTCAGCTGCAGCAGTGCCTGGCTTTGGGGGGGTCGCGGGGGGGGCAGCACAAGGGGCTTCCCACTCCCCACCCCCCCCAGCCCTATCTGCGTCCTGTGGCTTTGCCCTGCGGTGCCCAAACCGGGGGCGTTTCTAGAGAAAAACGTCAAAGCAGTGGAATTTAGGAGGATGTGGCAACAGCCACGGGCCCGCTCTGCCGGGGGGGGGTGCTGGGGTGTCCAGTGGGGCCCCACGGGAGGTGACCCCAAAGGAATCGGGGTCCCGTGGGGCCCCACGGGAGGTGACCCCAAAGGAATCGGGGTCCCGTGGGTGCCGCTGGGGGCTGGCGGTGGGGATGAGCCTTGCGGGATGAGAGAACGTGCAGAACTCAGCGCTGGGATGAGCCACCCCCGGCGGGCTTCCCAGCGAGCTCGGGGACAAAACAGGGTCCGGTGGGGATGGGGAACCCTGTCCTGTCCTGCCTCACCTCGGGGAGGAGGATGAGGTGGGTCCTGGTCGGAGGGGACAGTTGGGGACAGGGCCGCTGTGCCACCAAACGTGTCCCCATCTCTGTGCCCCCGGCGTGCTGGGGAGAGCTTGATCCAGGAGAGGCCGTCATGCCTCGAGATTTGGGAGGTTCGACAGCTCGGGGGACAGTAGGTGYCCCCCGGGATGGTGACAAGCCCTGTCCCTTGTACTGCAGCCCGCCCTGAGCCGGGTCCTGGAGCGGGTGTGGTGGTGTCTGTGTGTACACGGGAGTGCCCCGGGAATTTTGGGGGTTTGGTGGGAATTTTGGGGGGTTTGGTGGGATGGATCTGCTTGGTGGGGCTGGGGGTGCAGGTGTAGGGTGCCAGGCGTGCGGGGAGGATGGCGGCAGGGCACAGATAGGGCACAGGCAGGGCACGGGCAGGGACCGGGCAGGGCACCGGGCAGGCACAAGCAGAGCACAGACGGGCTCCATGGTCGGTGCCAGTGTGAGGAATCCCCCTGTCCCGGCTCGGAGCCTTCCCGGTGCCGGTGAATCACGGCCGGGGGTGTCTCGGGCCGGGCCGGGGGCGGTGCCGGTGCCGGCCCCTCCCGGGAGGCCGGTCCGTGTTTGTTGCTTTTAAGCCCCGCACGGCCCCGTGCTCGGGCTGCCGGGCAAGTGCGAGGGAGGGCGGCATCGGCAGCACCGGCACCGGGACCAGCACCGGCACCGGGACCGGGACCAGCACCGGCACCGGCAGCACCGGCACCGGCAGCGGGACCGGCCCCGCGATGCCGCCGCTGCCCGCCTGGCTCTGCCTGGCCGCGCTGCTCCTGCCGCTGTCCCCGGCAGCCCCCGGTGCCTGCCCCCGGCCCTGCCGCTGCCCCGGGGCCGGGATATTGCTCTGCCGGGAGCCCGACACCGTGGGCAGCCTGGCCCCGCTGCTGGGAAGCGGCGGCTTCACCGACGTGTGAGTGGGGCCGGGGGTCGGGGGGATGGAGCTCAGACACCGGGTACGGCCACCGGGAGCGATGGGACAGCGCGGTGGGGCTGGGAGGGGACACAGCTCGGGCTGGGGGGGGGACACAGCTCGGGCTGGGGGTGACAGAGCTCGGGCTGGGGGTGACAGAGCTCGGGCTGGGAGGGGACACAGCTCGGGCTGGGGGTGACAGAGCTCGGGCTGGGAGGGGACACAGCTCGGGTTGGGGTGACAGAGCTCGGGGAGCAGGCGGGGGAGCTGGGGGTGATGGGGCTGGGGGATGCAGCATGGGGCTGAAGCCGCGATGGAGTTGGCGGTGACCGAGCTCGGGGACGGAGCTGGTGGGGTTGGGAGCGATGGAGGTGATGGGGCTGGAGCGATGGAGGTGATGGGGCTGGGAGTGAGGGATTTGGGGAGCAGGCAGAGGGGCTGGGAGCGATGGGGATGGTGGCGGTCCGTGGCCGGGGCAGCAAGAGCTGCTGATGGGGAATGGAGGTGATGTGCTCGGGGGCTGCATGGGCTGGGATCGCTGTGGGGAGAGCGCCTGCTGGCTGGGAGGCACTGGGGGCTGCAAAATGGGGTGTGGGGGGGTGCAGCATCCCCCCAGGGAGCAAACGAGGGGCTGGGGGCAGCTCTGCACCCCCTCCTGCGGCGATGCCAACGCGCTGAGGGCGCAGCTGGGAGCACCCATACCGTGCTGGGCAGGGCAGGGCTGTGCYGAGCCGCTTGTSCCCATSCTGTTGGGGCTGTCGCTGTGCCCTGGGGCCTGTGGGTGGGCATGCTGGGGGGACACACCCCAAATTCGCTGCTTTGGGGCGTCTGCTGTGCTCCCARTCCTTCCCCTGCTGCAGGATGTGTGCTGGGGCTGGAGCGAGCAGAGACAGGAGGGTGCTGAGGGCACAGGGGCACGGGGTGCTGCAGGACACCCAAGTGCCCCAATTGCTGGGGTTTGCCCCCACCCCAGAGCCCTGCCCGTGCCGCATTGCTGGGGCCTGGCTGCGGTGTCTCCGTGCCTCAGTTTCCCCCACGTGCTGCGCCACCGGCGCTGCCAGCTCTTTGTTCGCTGGCTCGTGGGGTGGGGTGGCGTGGCTGGTGGTGGGGATGGTGGTCCCTGACAGACCCCCCAGCCATCCCACTGCCCCAGCTGCTCTCGTCCCATCCTCACCGGGGTCAGGGGCACCAAAACCCCCTCGGTGTGGATCTGAACCCCAATTCACTGAGCCCTGTGATTTGGGGTTCACAGGAGTGGGGTGGGGCAGGGAGCTGCTCCTGCAGCTGCTCCCAAAGGGGCTTTTCTTCATCTCCTGCCTGGAGAAAAGGGTGTGGGCWCAGTGACAGCCGTGTCCCTGTCACAGTGCACACCCTGGCGTGAGACACAAGGTGGGGACCCAAAGGGCGAGGGGGGCTGAGACCCAGCAAGCTGATTCTGTGTGGGCTCCGGGTGGTGGCTGAGCCCTGACCCCGCACAGCTCGCACTCACCGGGGGCTCGGCACCATCGGCATCACCCYCTGCCATCCCCCCTTCTTCCCAGCTCATCCCAGGGGAAACTGAGGCACGGTGGGGCAGCACAGCTCCACCTCGTCCCCATCCCCGGCTGTGGGCACAGCCTGGGGGCTGGAAGAGCTCGCACCCCACGCTTTGGGGCATGAGGGGTGGTGGGCTGCCACCCTGAGCCCCCTCCTCTGGCTTCCAGCGTCATTGAGAACCAGCCGGAGCTCACCACCCTGACCCGAGCTGACACAGGGCACTGGCGGACTCAGGAACTGTGAGCACCCGGGTGGGGTCCTGCACGGGGAAATGAGGGGCGTGGAGGGATCCCCAGAGCTCCATCCACTGCAAGGAGTGCAAGGGGTGCTCCCAGTGCAGGGAACCCGTGAGCAACCCGGAATGGGGGTCCCTGCACGGGGAAATGAGTGGAGTGGTTGGGGAGTCCCCAGAGCTCCATCCCATTGCCAGGGGATGCTCCCAGAATGGAGAACCTGTGAGCCCCCGGGTGGTCCCTGCACAGGGATTGAGGGGCATGGAGGGTCCCCAGAGCTCCATTCCACTGCCAGGAGTCACAGGATTGCTCCCAGAGCAGACACCTGTGAGCACCCTGGAGATGGGTCCCTGCACAGAGAATGAGTGGGGTGGAGGGGGGGTCCCCAGAGTCAATCCCACTGCAAGGAGTCGCAGGGATCACTCCATAGTGAGAACCTGTGAGCACCCCGGGTTGGGGGTCCCTGCATGGGAAATGGGAAGAGGGAAGGGCTGGTGAGGGGGGATGCCCAGAGCTCATCCCACTGCCAGGAATTGCGGGGGATGCTCTCAGAGCAGGGTCTGAGAATTGAAGGGTTCTGAGAATTGAAGGAAAGGGAAGGCTGGTGGAGGGGGATGCCCAGAGCTCCATTCCACTGCCAGGAGTCACAGGGGATTAGCTCCCATAGTAGAGAACCTGTGAGCCCCCGGGGGTGGGATCCCTACACAGGGAATTGAGGGGCATGGAGGGTCCCCAGAGCCTCCATCCCACAGCCAGCAGTCTCAGGGATGCTCCCAGAGCAGGGATTCTCACAGGTGCCCACCCTTGCCCTCCTTCCAGCACCATCTCCAGGTCGGGGCTGCAGCACATCTCTGCCGATGCCTTCCTGGACACCCCCAGGCTGAGCCACGTGTGAGTGTCCCTTTGCCCACTCCCGTTGGTGCCCCGGGGGCTGTGCCCACTGCACGGTGGCCTGTCCCCGTGTCCCCGTGCCCAGGCAGGATCGATGGTGTCCCATCACCRCCCCCGGGCACATCAGCCCGGCCGGGGGGGCACGGGGGCTCTGCTGCTGAGTGGGAAACCGTCGATGTGGGCAGGAGAGAAGCAGTGCTGCCCCCCCGGCAGCTCTGTGCTGCCCCAGTGAGGGTGGGGTCCCCCAAAAACGGGGGGGGGGACCCTGTTCTGGGGTGCACGGGGCTCCCCCCTGAGGGTTGGTGGCACGCCTGGCACAGCTGGTTTTGCTTGGTCACGGTGTGGCAGCCCCGTGCCACCAGAGCCCGTGTTGGATGGGAAGGGGTGGCTGATGGAGGCTGTCCCGACAGGAATCTCTCCTCCAATGCCCTGCAAAGCCTTTCCTGGAAAACCTTCTGGCATCTGCCCCTGCAAGAGCTGTGAGTGATGAGAGAGAGGGGAGGGAGGTGGGTGTGGAGCATCTCCCAGTGGGGATGTGCCCCTGCAGGGACACGGAGCTGGGCAYGCAGTGAGAGGSTGAGGGGCTCAGTGGCTCTCACATCCCCGGCTGTGGGGACAGGGGGGCACACGGGGCACGTGTGACACAAAGCTGGAGGCTGGCAGTGCCCACAGCCTTGGCCGACTCTGCTGGGACACACACACGGACGTGTGGGGCCTGGAGTCCTTTTGAGTTCTCTTCCCTGCTCCGTCTCAGCATCGTGGTGGGAAATCCCTTCAACTGCTCCTGCGGGCTCCGCTGGCTGCAGCTGTGGCACAACAGCAGCCGGGCCGAGCTGGGCAACCAGTCCCTGCACTGCTGGGAGGGCAGCGTGCCCGTGGCCCTGGGCAGCCTGCCTCTCCACGCCTGCGGTACGTGCCTGGCCATGGCTTTGGCCCCTGTCCTGAGCCTGGGCACGGCAGGGACACGCGTGGCTCACCCTTCCTGCCCCCGCAGACCCCCCGAGCGTCCGCATCGAGCCCCCCGAGGTGGCGCTGAGCCAAGGGGACAGCGTCAACCTCACCTGCCGCGTCAGCGCCAGCCCGGCGGCCACCGCCGAGTGGGTGGGAGCCGAGGTGGGACCCGAGCTGCTCCCTGCCACCAAGGCAAGCTCAGCCTCCCAGGGGTCCGGCCCCAGCAGCGCTGACCCCCCCAGCATCCTCTCACCGGTGGGGTGGGCACGGGGGGATGCAGGAGCTGGTCAGGCTGGGGAGGTGGCATTTACTCACCCCTGGTGTTCCCTGCAGCTCTCGGACTGGGAGATCATCCTGGAGATCAGCAATGTCTCCTCGCAGCTGAACCGCAAGGAGCTGGTGTGCCGGGCGGAGAACGCGGCGGGGCTGGCCGAGGACAGCGTGCTGCTGAACGTCACCTGTGAGGAGGCCAGGAGGGGCTGGGCTGGGGGCTGGGCGGGGGTCTGAGCTCAGGAAACCCACCCAGGCCTGTCTGTGCCAGTTCCCCCCGTGATCCTGCTGCTGGAAACAGCCATCCCCCGGCATTCCTGGTGCATCCCCTTCTCCGTGGATGGCAACCCCGTCCCCGACGTCCGCTGGCTCTTCAACAGCTCGGCCCTCAAGGAGGGGCCCTACATCCACACCCTCATCATGGAGTACGAGCACAACTCCACCATCCTCCACGGCTGCCTCCAGCTCAACCGTCCCACCCACGTCAACAACGGCAACTACACGCTGGTGGTGGAGAACGCCCTGGGCTCGGCCTCCCGCAGCGTCCAGGTGCGCTTCATGGACAACCCGTTCAGCTTCAGCCCCGAGGAGCCCATCCCCGGTAGGTGCCAGCTGCCAGGGGCTGCCCAGGCTGTCCCCTGCCTCACTGTGCCACGCCTGGCGTGCAGGACGGGTTGTACTGGGCTCTGCCTGTTGTCTACACGAGCCCTGGTGTGCCTCAGTTTCCCCCGAGGATGGGAGGGGGAAGGATGGGCTGCTACCGCCTGAGGAATAACGAGTGTTTCTCCTTTCTCTCCCTTTGGGCTGCTCCAGTGTCTCTGTCCCCACTGGGTGAGTGGCCAGGATTGCTGCCCCAGCCCCCCTAAACTGGGCATTCCACCCATCCCGGGGTGTCCAGGTCCTTCCAGGGCCATTTTTGGGGGGATGGGGACCCCACACTCACCCTACACCTTCTCCCTGCCCCAGGCACCAGGAACAGCTCGCTGGAGGGGCCTGTGGAGACAGCAGATGAGCACACATTTGGGGTGAGGAGACGCTCTGCAGCGTGGGATGGGGGGACCAGGACACCTGCAGCGGTGGCATCATAACCTAGAGACTGAGTGTGATTGGTTTCATATGGAATGAAGGACAGAGTCCTCAGTCGACCTCAGTTTCCCCTCTGGCACCTCCTGAGGATTGCCGCCCGAGCTCAACATTTTGGTTCCCTACCACGGGGTGAGAAAAGGACCTGGTGGGACCTGCTTATCTCTTGTCCTCATGCTGCCAGCATGTCTCAGTGGCCAAACCAGTCACTCAGGGATGTGGTTATGACGATTGGGGATGAGACAATCTCCATATGCTCAGTTTCCCATGTGGCACCCCCTGAGATTGCCAACCATCATGGTTGTTCCCATCCATTGGCGGGTGAGACCAGGACCTGGTGGGACCATGGCTGATCTCTGGTCCTCCGCTGCAGCAGGTTCTCATTGCAAACACATTCAAGGTGCATGTTGGTTATATGATGGGGAATAGGAAGCGGACAAACTCTCATGCCGTCTAGTTTCCCCTGTGGCCCCGTCCTGGGATTGTCACCAATTCTCACAAGTTTGTTTCCCATCCGTGGGCTGAGAAAAGGGACACTTGGTGGGGACTCTGTTGGGACCTGGTTTCGAGCTCTGTCCTGGCTGCCAAGCGAGTCTTGGTGGCCAAACAATCACTCAGGGGACGTGGTATACCGATGGGTGGATGAATGATACAAGAGTCTCAGTGCTCATTTTCCCCATGGTGGTACCCTGAAGGATTTGCCACCAATCTCATGGGGTTGTTCCATGCCCGTGGGTGAGAAAAAGGAACTGTGGCCCTGGTGGTAACTGGTGGACCGACTTGGCTGATGCCTGTCCGCGTGCTGCCAGCATAGTCCTCAGTGGCCAAATACACATCAGGGGTATTGGTTTATACAATGGGGGGATCGAAGGATCGAAGCTGCAAGTGGTATCAGTTCCCTGTTGCACCTGGCTGGAGCTCTGCAATCCATCTCAGGGTTATTCCCATCCGTGTCCTTGAAAAAAGGACTGTGGGACTGGTTCTGAGCTTGTCCTTCGTGCCGCAGGTCTCAGTGGCCAACCAGCACTCAGAGGATCTGGGTTTTACAATGGGGATGAAGGACAGAGTGGTCAGTGCCTCACGTTTCCCCTTGTGGCACCGGTCCCTGGGCTTGTCCACCATCTCATGGGGTTGTTCCCATCCTCCGTGGCTGAGAAAAGGACCTGGTGGACCTGGTGGGACTTGGTGGGACTGGTGGACCTGGTTGATCTCGTCCTCGCTCGCCTATGCATGTCCTCTGTGGTCGTGCTCTGGCTGTGTTCGCCGCCGCTCTCCTCTCTTGTCAATGTCTCCTCCTGGCTCAATCAATATGCGGTGCGCCGCTCAAAGTTGGCATTAAACCGTGACGTGCCTAGCTGGCGACTCAATAACCGGGGCTGTGACACGTGGGACAGCCCGTCCCCACGTCCTGTCACCTGGCTGGGTCACAGGTGTGGAAGAGGGCTTGTGGGTGCGGGACACCGTGGAGAGTGTGCTCCCCGGGAGGCGGCAGCAAGCTGCTAATTCACTCCTGAATGGATTCACCTCTAATGTTGTATCGCAGCTGCCCCGGCGGATGAGCAGTGTTTCTGCTCGCAGAGCTGGCACGGCTTCACATGGCCGGGGGGAGAGGAGAGCGGGGGACCGTCCCTATGGTCTTGTCCCTTGGTCCCCCAAACAAAGCTCAGGCCGTGCTGGCCCAAGAGATTACCTGGCCATTCCCTAGCCTTCATGAACCTGCCAGCAGCCCCTTCTCTGCGAGAGCGAAGCTGAGGCCTCCAAGAGCACCTTCATCGAGAACCCCCAGTATTTCTGCCAACGCCTGTAAGGCTGGCTGGGGTGTGCTGCCGAGCGACGCTCCTCAGTGCTCACACCCGAGCCTGGGGGGCCTGAAGGGTCGGGCTCCCCCCAGCGGGCTACCACTTCAGAGGAGGGACAATTCGGTTCTCCAATGAGCTGGGCGAGGCGCCTTTCGGCAAGGTTTTCCCTGGCCGAGGCTACAACCCCCCCGACAGAGAATGATGCTGTGGCCGTGAAGCGTGATTGAAGCGGCAGGGATGAGGGGGTGGGGGTCCGTGGCGTGTCACTGGGATTTCTGCCCGCCCGGTCCTCACGCGCTGATAGATGCGACGGATAATCGGCGCTTGGATCTTCTCAGCGCGAGGCCGAGCCTGCTGGAGGTGCTGCAGCTACGGGCAATCGTCCAAGAGTTCTACGCGTGGTGCACGGAGGGCCAGCCCCTCATATGTCTTCGGAGTACATGAAACACGGCGAACTTCAACCGCTTCCTCAGTGGACTGGGGGGGGTGGCCATGAAGCCCCCCACCTGCCTCTCCATCAAGAGCAGCTCAGCCTGCTCCCTGCTAACATCCTAGCGCTCTTGCAAATATTGATTAGATATGCTGTCTGCACGAGGCTAAATAGACGAGAGATTTGCCATGCAGCTGGAATATAAGCAGAACTTTTCGATATGCCTCCCCAGGTATTGCTGCAGAGCGGGGGGGGCTGCAGAGGCGAGTGTTTACGTGCCGCTGCGGAGGAGTCTGAGACTGGCTTTTAGATTATGTTATGGAAGTTGGCAAATCACGTGGTTCTGCCGAGCAAAGCTCCCCCACCCCCCTACGCCTGCCCCGGCCGGCTGTCACCGGCCGCTCACTCGGCATCAAAAGGCACGAAGGCTGCGGGCGGCGAGCCTCGGTGCCCGCCGGTGCTTCGCAGTCGCCGCGCTTGGACAAGGCCTGCTTTCACACCCTCCGTCGCCCTGCACGCTGCCTTGCGCCCTGGCACGCCACCTGGCACCCTGACACGCTGCCTTGCACTCTGATACACCAACTCTTGCCACGCCAACCACTGCCTCCAGCCTGACTCTCTGCCTTCTGCAGGGCCCCATGTGTGTGCAAGGTGTGCGTGCCCTCCTTTTTGTGTGTTGTGCACAGGTGTGTGCCCTCCCTGTTGTGTGCACAGGTTCGTCCTCTGTGTGTTGTCTACAGGTTTGTTGCCGCTCCCGTGTTGTGTGGTGCACAGGTTTGTGTGCTCTCGCTGTGGTGTGTGCACAGGTTGTGCCTTCCCTTGTGTGTGTGCACACACGTGTTTTGCCCCCCGTGTGTCATAGTTTGGTCCTCCCTGTTGTGCCCGCTGTTGGTTCCCTCCATCTTGTGCACATGTTGGTCCCTCCCTGTGTGTGCACAGGTGTGTTGCCCTCCCTCTGGGTGTGCACAGTTGTTGTGTGCCTCGCTTTTGTGTGTGCCCTCCCTGTGTGTGCACGGTGTGTGTGCACACGTTGTGTGTGCCTCCCTGTGTGTGTTGTGCAACAGAGTTGGTCCTCCCGTTGTGCACAAGGTGTTGTGCTCTCCTTGTGCACACGTGTGCGTCCCTCCCTGTGTTATGTCACAGTGGTGTGCCCTCCATGGTGTGTGTGCAACAGTGTGCATGCTTCCTTGTTGTTGTGTTGCAACAGGGTTGTTGCGTGCTTCCCGTTGTGTGTGCACAGGTGGTGTGCCTCTCCTCTCGTGTGTGCACAGGTGTGTGTGCCCCTTTTGGTTGTGCCTCTGTTGTGCACAGGTGTGTGGCACAAGTGTGTGTTGCCATCCCCTTTTGTGTGTGTGCACATGTGTGTGCCCTCCTGTGTGCACAGGTGGGTTGCCCTCCCTGTTGTGTGTCACATTTGTGCATGCCTTCCTTGTTTGTGCCCCCTGTGTGTGTGCATCATTGTGCGGCCCTCGCGTGTGTGTTGTGCCTCCCTTGGTGGTGCACACTTGTGTGTGTGCCCTCCCTGTGTTGTGGCACAGGTGCATGGCCTTCCTTGTTTGTGCACAGGTGTGTGTCCCGCATGTTGTTCCCTCCATGTGTGTGGTGCAGCAGGCTTTCATCGCCTCCGTGTTGTCACCGGTGTGTGTGTCCTCCCGTATTTGTTGCCCTCTGTGTGTTCATAGTGGTTGCCTCTCCTGTGTGTGGTGCAACAGGTGTGTGGCCTCCATTGAGTGTGTGTGTGCACAGGGTGAGTGGACCCTCCTTCTTTGTGTTTGGTGCACCGGTTGAGTGCCCTCCATGTGTGTGGTGTGCCCTCTCATGGCTGTGTGTGTGTGCACTAGGTTGTGATGCCCTCCTCCAATGTTGTGCCTCCCGGGTGCACACGCTCTGTGCGCCACCCACGTGCACACACTAGGCGCGCACACCACTCACACCTCTCCCTGCTGACAGTGTTAACCCCCTGGTGACACACACCACACACGTTGACCACATTTCCTCCTTCTTGTTTCCTCCCGTCCACGCGTGTGTCGTGTTGGTGCTGTGGCTCCCTTCCTGGAAACCTGGGCAACCTTGCCACGCCTCTCCGTGCGTCTTCGCCGTGGCCAGGGAGGATCTACACACACATGTTGTGTGTATTGGTGTGGTTCTGACCCGGTGGGGGTCTCCTCAGACCCCCTTCTCTGGCACCATCAGCCCTTCCCACCACCCCCCCTCATATTATGCATATTTATTGAGCCGAGGACTTGGGTGCTCTTCCCCACCGTGCACACAACACCATTTCACACCTGTTGTGAACACCGAGTCTTTTGCGCCACGCCCTGACACACAGGAGCACCTCTCCCCACGTGCAACCTTATTTTACCTTCCTTCCCATTCCAGGGAGTATTGAATCAGGCATGCCCATTGTGGTGAATAATTTAGCTCTGACTCTGTGATTCACAGTTCTGAACAATCTTGCTTTTATTAAGCTATAATACATAATCTCACTTAATTAATCATACAAAAAGAAAAAAAAAATTATATATTTTATATATTACATATTTTCTACATATTTCTATATTATTTAATTTTAATATATTTTAATATTTTAATTTATTCTTATATATTTATATATTTTTATATTTCCCCTTATTATTATATATTTATATATATTTAATAATTTTATATATTTCTATATATTAATATATGTTTTTCATATTTGTCTCTATTTATATATATATAATAATATATATTTTATAATATTTAATATTATTATATTAATATTTATATATTAAATATATTTGTATATATTGTAGTATTATTCCCTCTATTTTTATATATTTATATATATATATATTTATATTTTATATCTATTTATATATAATTATAAATTTTTCTATATATTATATATTTACTAATTAAATAGATATATTACTTTATATCATATTATTCTCTGCTCTTCCAAGATAAACTCGTTTGACTCTTTCCAACATCAGTCAGACACAACTTTGAGTGACTGTCTAATATCAACCAACTTTCAGATCCGGTCCAATATCACTTGGTAATACATCTCCATACATATTATCCCACGGTGTTGCGAAAACATGCATGTGAATAGGATATCAGAATTATTTTTCTTTCCTTCTCTTTGTGGTGCTGGAATCACCATCCTGGATGTGTTTTAAACCAAGCTGGAGTGGCACTGGGTGCAAGGGTTATTTGAGTGTTTGGGTGCTGGGTTTGGACTCATGATCTTGAAGTTCCTCCAACTCAGTGATTCTGTGCCTTCTCACTGGCCTTCAGGATAAAATGGGAATTTTTTGGTAAAATTTTGGAAAATTGTGCCTCGCCTGCTCTTCTTGCCAAGCAGCACAGCCTCTTTCTGACTACCACCTCCGTGCTCCAAGCAGCCTTCCTGGTGGTCCCAAACAATCCCACGGCCCTGATTTTTGTGCCTAATGATCCCTGTGACCAGTAGTCAGGGCACTTTGTGGCTCTCTTTTCAGGAAAATGGGATTTTTTTTTTTTTGGAAAATTGAGGAGTTTGTGCTCTCTCTTCCAACCACCACATTCTTTCCTAAGCTTAGTTCTCCTCTTCCCCTCGCTAATCCCCTCACGGCCCCCGATTGCTAAGTCATCCTTGGATTGCAGGGCTTACTTGCCTTCCCTAGAAAATATGGGAATCTTTTTGAAAAATTTTTGAGATAGATTTGCCCCGCTGCTCTCTGTGCCAAGCAGCACAGCCTCTCTGCCTACCACTGTTCTCCCCAGCAGCCCTGCCCCACAGAGTTCCCACGCCCCAATGCTCAAGATCCTGAAGAATGGCGCGGGACAGTCCGCAGGGCTCAACTGCCTTCCCCAGACTAAATGGGAATCTTTTTGGTGAAATTGGGAAGTTGTCTCTCCCCATCCACCCCACACTCCAAGCACTCCTCTGCCCCGCAGCATCCATGGCCCCGATGCCATAATCTGGAGCAGGCAAACGGGGCCAGTCCGGGGACCTTCCACTTGCTTTTCCATGATAAAATGGAAAACTTTTTGGAAAATTGGGAAACTTTGTTTGACAAATGTGGCGGAATGTGCTCTCCACCGCCACCCTATTCTCCAACAGCCTCTGTGCCCCACAGATTCCCAATGCCCTGTATCAATCTGGAGAGGCAATTGGGGCAGCCATGGTACTTCACCTGCCTCCCAGGAAAAATGGATTTTTTTTTTTTGGAAACTTGAGAAGTGTGTGCCTCGTCCCACCCACCCTGTTTCCAAGCAGCGTCCTGTGCCCCAACAGATTCCCAACGGCCCCGATGAAGATCCTGATCAGGCACGGAGCATTCCGCATGCTCCTAGCCTTCCCAGATGATAATGGGATTTTCTTTTGAAAAATTGGAAATTTGTTGGAAAATTGGAACTGTGCCTCTCTCCCACACCAGCCCATCCTCCCATAAGCAACCTCTTCCCATCAGATCCACGCCCCCGATGCCAAAAGACCTGGACAGGCCTCAATTGCTCTCCAGGAAAATGGGATTTTTTTTGGAAAATTGGGAACTTGTGCTCTCTTGCCAGTCCACCCACACTCCCACAGCTCCTGTGCCCCCCAGATCCCCAAACGGCTCTGAATGCCAAGATCACTGGTGAAGGGCAGTGGCATGCCGTTGGGCTCTCTGCTCTCTCCAGAAAAATGGGATTATTTTTTTTGGAACAAATTTGCGGGTGGTGCGCTTTCTCCCACCACCCTTTTCTCGCAATGCAGCCCTGTGCCCCACAGATCCCATGGCCTCTGTGGATTCCAGACCTAGGAGCAGGCGTGGGCGACCATGGGCTCATCTGCCTTCCCCAGGAAAAATTGGGAATTTTTTTTGGAAAATTGAGATACTTTTGGAAAATTTGGAACTTTTTTCTCTTCCTCCACCCACCCATACTCCAAGCAGTCCTGTGCCCGCAGATTCCACAGCCGATAGCCAGATCTGGAGCAGGTGCAGGGCATCCGCGCTCTCTCTTTCTCCAAGGAAAAATGGGAATTTTTGAAATATTGGGAACTTTTTTGAAAATTGGGAACTATTTGCTTCGCCACCCCCTCCCAAACTCCAAGCAGCCTGTCACACAGTCCCACGGCCTCGTGCCAAGATCTGAGCAGGGCGCGGCAGGTCGCGGGGGCCGTCTGGCGCTGGGCATCATGCTGCAACATTCGCCACTGTCAGATCGCCTTCGGGCATAGTCTATCTGGCCTCCCTCCTACTTCGTGCACCGGGCCTGCCCGCACTGCCTCGTGGGCACGACTGGTGGTGGAAATCGGGATTCGGATGTCCCGGGAATCTACAGTCCGACTATTACTGTATCTGCTCCCTTCGTGCGTGGGTTGGGTTCGGGAGGCCACACTCGATTTCCCTCGGTTGCTTGCTCTCACTCTCTGCTCCTGTCACTCTCATATTTAATCACAAAATGGGTTGGGAACAAGGTGATTCTGGGAGCATGACATCTACAACCTGCAAGGAGTGCTTTCTCAAAAGAACAGGTTGATCGCTTCCGCTAAATCCGGACCTTGATGTACCTCCAGGGATGGGCAACGCCTCAAAGCTTCTTCTGGCCATCAATGCCTCAGAGTTAAAAAATTTCTCTCACATCAAAACCTGGGGATTTTAAAGGGATGAGTGAAGGGAACAAGTGAGGGTCCCTGAGGTGCCTCTGACGAGCCTGCTGTTGGGAAGTGGGTGGTGCAGACATGCTGCCCATCCGCTTGATTCATCCGAATAGCAATCCTGTACCGTAAATTTCACCACGAGAGCGACATCTGTACTTCGGCGTGGTGCTCTGGTAGACTTCTTCATCGCCTACGTGAAGCAGCCCTGGTACGACTCTCCACACTGAGTTGAGCAGCGGGGGAAGGAGGATGGTGTAACACACCCTGGGACTCCAGATTTGGTAATGTAGGATTGTATACTAGCCCCAGAAGAGTCAAGGAGATGTTAAAAGCCCTGGTGGTACCAGAGCGGGCAGGAGGATGGTAACAGCACCCTAGGGCTACCAAGGTGGGCAAGGGGAGGTATGGTAACTACACAAGAGCAGGAGGATTGGTAACAGCCCAGAGTAGGGCAGGAGGATGGTAACAACCCCTTGGGGTACCAGAGCGGGGCAGGAGAATGGTAACGACCCCTGCGGGTACCTTCAAAGTGGGGCAAGACAGGGTTGTAACAGCCCAAGCAGGTCAGTGGATATGATGGTAAAAAGCCCCTGGTTAATTCCAGAGTGGGGTAGGAGGATGGTGACACCACAGACCAGGTGAAGGAGTATGGTGACACCACGAGTGGGCAAGGGGAGGATGGTAGCACTCCCAGACGCTAGGTCATGATGATTAACAATAGCCCTGGGGGTACCCAGATTTGGGGCAAGGAGATGTAATTAGCCCCAAGGCAGGTGAAGGAGATGTGAAACATCCCCAGAAGCCGGAGCAAGGGAGGAATTGACAGCCCAGAGCCATGGCCAATTGAGATAGTAACACTGCCTAAAAGTGGGTAGGTGTAGGATGGTAACAGCCCCAGAGCAGGGCAAGGAGTCATTGGTACACCCCAGAAGCGGCAGGAAGAATTGTAACAGTCCCCCCCCAGGGTACCCAGTGGCATACGGGATGACGGAAACAGCTCCAGGGGTCCCAGGCAGATGAGTGATACACCTCCCAGAGCAGGGCAGAGAGGACGGTAACACCCCTCCACTAGTTGGGCTCCCATGTCCCCCCCTGTCCCCGCAGGCCATCGAGTGCATCACGCAGGGCCGGCAGCTGGAGCGGCCCCGCACGTGCCCCTCCGAGGTCTATGGCATCATGCAGAGCTGCTGGCACAGGGAGCCCCAGCAGCGCCAGCCCATCAAGGAGATCCACAGCCGCCTGCAGGCCCTGGTCAAGACACCCCCCGTGTACCTGGACATCCTGGGCTGAGCGGGCACCCCCAGGCACCCTCAGCTCCCCGCTGCTGCCCTGCCTGCCCTGCTGCCCGGGGCACGGCTTTGCCCCTCGCAGCCCTGGACTGATGCCCCGAGGAGGGAGAAGCCTGAAATGTTATTTACAGTGCAAAATGCCAGCCCACTCCTGGGGAGGGAGGGCTGGGCTGGGCTGTGGCACCCCCGTTTGGCTCCTTGGCACTGCCACAGCGCCAGGATGGAGGCTCTTGTTGGCTCAGGGGGGGCAGAGCTGGGAGAGCCCAGCACGGGGAGGAGCTGGGGGGGCTCAGCTCTGCCAGGGGAGTTGGGATTGCCCCCTGCCCGCCTGCTCTGCAGCAAAACCAGTCACTAATAAACCGTGTCTGCCCCGCACTCCCCCTGTGTTCTGCGGGGTGCCAGCTGGGCAGGAGGGATGGGGGCATTTTGGGGTGAAAAAGGGGTTTTTTCACATCAGGGAAGCTGCTCCTGGCTGGGGGAGAGGAGCTGGAGGGGAGGTGCTGTGCCAGGGTGTGGGTCAGGGCTCTCACATGCCCGGGGTGCTGGGTTTGGTGCCCAGGGCAGGGATGGTGTCCCCATCCCCAGCACACACAGGGATGGTTTTGGCTGTGCCACGAGGATAATTTTGGGCAGCATCCAGGGATCCATCCCTGACAGCATCCAGGGATTCTCGTGCCACACCCTGGCCTGGGGACTCTCCTTGCCAAGGTGGAGGATGGCACTTTGCAGCACCCATCCCCCCCAAAAGAGTGACACCCCCCCTCGGCTGTTGTAGGAGCGGCAGGGGGTCTCCTGCACGGTCGGGACGGACGGAGACGAGAGATCTCTGAGGCTAGATCGTGGACATGCAGTTTATTACAAGGGCGTGGGTGCAGGGCCCTGCTGGGAGCTGCCAGCCGCAGCTCAGAGCAGGGCCGAGAGAAGAAGAATGCGAAGAAGAGAGAAAAGAGAGAGAGAGCTAAAAGGAGAGCTTAAAGAGAGCTCTAAAGAGAGGGAAAAAGAGAGAGAACAAGAGAGCTTAGAAAGAGCTGAAAAAGAGAGAACGAGAGAGCGAAGTTCCTGTTACAATACTTTAAATCATCTTCTGTGTTGAATATTCTGATTCTCACTAACCAATCTAATACAGTATACAAATCCTATAACATTTACATACAGCCTATAGGAATCACTACATTACCATATTGTGTTACACCTTAAACCCCAAAAACGACTCTTGAGACCCCTCCTGCTGCGCAGGTCGGGTCTGCTTCCTGACCCTTGGGCTTGCCCGCAGGCAGAGGGTATTGTTTCATCAACGAGGGGATTACCTGCTCGGCCACACCATTGTTTTCCTGTTGTTCAGTAACTAGGAGATCTCAAAGGTTGCCTTCATTTCAATCTCATCTATATTTTCTGTATTCTCTAAATCTTTCGCCAGGCAATCATATTTATAGGGCTTCCCTGTTCCATCCTCACCAACAGGCTGTGTCCTCTCCTCGGCACCAGGGGTTATCACAGGCCCTGGAGCATCCACTCCCTCATCCTCCCCCAGGCTCTCCAGCCGCCTTGGTAATGGTTGAGACCTGGATTTGGACCATAATGGAGCTGAATTGATTTCATCTGGATAATTAGGCAGCGCAGGCAGAGCCCTGGCAGCTCCTTTGTTACCCCCTGTGACCCAAGATAAGCGAGGGGGGAAGCGAGGTCGCGGGGGAAACTGAGGCACGGCACGAGGTGGGAGCGGTCTGGGGGGGGCTGTGGTGGGGTTTGGGGCTGCCATGGCACCTGGCTGTGCCCGCTGTGCCCTGTGGCACAATAAGTGGGGGAAATGGGACTCCCAGCCTGTAATTCACCCCAGGTCAGGCCCCTCTGGCTCTCCTGGAGCTTTGCTGAGGGTGCTGCCCTGGCAAAGGGGCACCTGGCATGGGCAGCCCGGGCTCTGCTGGAGCTCAGCCCGCCTGGCAGAGCCCCCCACCTGCTTCCTTGGGGTCTCTCATCGCTGCCCACGCTGATTTATTGCCTTTTTTCCCCCCTCTTATCTAATTTGAGGAAGGAACTAGATTACAGCCTTGAGCTTTTCCAGCCCCGCGCTGGAGATTGCCGCAGAGCAACGCCCCAAAAGCACCGTGTGTGGTGGTGGCACCCCCTCTCCAAACAGGGTGGGCTTCCCTGCCTCCATGGCGCGGCCGTGCCTCAGTTTCCCCCTCGGAGCGGTCAGGGAAGAGTTAAGGTTCACCCCGCCATCGATTTTATCCCCGCAGCCCCTCCCTCCTGCCCAAGTTTCTCCATTTCAGCGCTCCGGGGGGAGCGGTAATGGACTCTGGCAATGAGGTAATTAACGGCTCCGCTCCCTGGCGAGGCTGCCGCCCCAGCGGCACCGGGGCCCGGCCCTGCTCACCCGGTTTCGGCGGGGCTGGGGCTCCCCGGGCCCGATTCTGCTTCCTTCTGCTCTGCTGGTGATCCTGCCCTGCCTGTGCCACCCTGTGCCACCAGCAATGAGCATGGCAGGGTTGGCATTGCCCTTTAGAGGGTCCCACTCCATCCCAAAAGCTCCTAAGAGGCTCAGCGATGTGTTTGGGGTGCCCTCCTGCCCCATTCTGCTTCGTTCTGCATTGCCCCTCACACCCTGCCCTGCCTGTGCCACCCTGTGCCATCAGCAATGAACATGGCAGGGTTGGCATTGCCCTTTAGAAGGTCCCCCTCCATCCCAAAAGCTCCTCAGGGGACCCCAAGAAGCTCAGCGATGTGTTTGGGGTGCCCTCCTGCCCGATTCTGCTTCCTTCTGCTCTGCTGGTGATCGCCCCTCACATCCTGCCCTGCCTGTGCCACCCTGTGCCACCAGCAATGAGCATGGCAGGCTTGGCATTGCCCTTTAGAGGGTCTCCCTCCATCCCAAAAGCTCCTAAGAGGCTCAGCAATGTGTTTGGGGTGCCCTCCTGCCCGATTCTGCTTCGTTCTGCATCGCCACTCACGTCCTGCCCTGCCTGTGCCACCCTGGTGCCACCAGCAATGAGCATGGCAGGCTTGGCATTGCCCTTTAGATGGTCTCCCTCCATCCCAAAAGCTCCTAAGGGGACCCTAAGAGGCTCAGCCATGTGTTTGGGGTGCCCTCCTGTCCCATTCTGCTCTGCTGGTGATCGCCCCTCACACCCTGCCCTGCCTGTGCCACCCTGTGCCACCAGCAATGAGCATGGCAGGGCTGGGTTTGCCATTTAGAGGGTCCCTCTCCATCCCAAAAGCTCCTAAGGGGACCCCAAGAGGCTCAGCGATGTGTTTGGGGTGCCCTCCTGCCCCATTCTGCTTCGTTCTGCATCGCCACTCACACCCTGCCCTGCCTGTGCCACCCTGGTGCCACCAGCAATGAGCATGGCAGGGTTGGCATTGCCCTTTAGAGGGTGCCACTCCATCCCAAAAGCTCCTAAGGGGACCCTAAAGGCTCAGTGATGTGTTTGGGGTGCCCTCCTGCCCCATTCTGCTTCGTTCTGCATCGCCACTCTCATCCTGCCCTGCCTGTGCCACCCTGTGCCACCCTGTGCCACCAGCAATGAGCATGGCAGGGCTGGCTCGGGTGCACTTTGGGAGGTCCCCCTCCATCCCCAATAAGCTCCTAAGTGGACCCTAAAGGTCAGCATGTGTTTGGGGTGCCCCCTGCCCCATTCTGCATATATTTCTGCATCGCCCACTCACATCCTGCGCCTGCCTGTGCACCTGATGCCACCCCTCGTGCCACCAAGCTCTGAAGCAGGTCAGGCTTGTGCATTGCCCTTTAGGGGGTCCCCCTTCATCCCAAAAGCTCCTAAAGCCCAGCCATGTGTTGTGGGTTGCCCTCTGCCCGGATTCTGCTACGTTCTGCATCGCCACTGTTCACATCCTTGCCCCTTTTGGGGGCCCCCCTGTGCCCCCCCCCCCCCCCCCCCAAAAAACCCCTGGGTGCCCACCAGCTCTGAGCATGCAGTGGTTGCATTGCCCTATTATGGGTCCCACTACCATCCCAAATATAAGCTCTCTTTTGTGGGTATCCCGAAACGCGCTATACAGCCATGGTGTTTGGGTTTTGTGCCCTCCTGCTTCATTCTGCTTCTATTCTGCATCGCCACTCACCTCTCTGCCCTGCCTGTGGCCACCCTGTGTCCACCAGCTCTGAGCTGGCAGGGTTGCATTGCCCTTATAGAGGTGCCACTCCATCGCCAAAAGCTTCCTAAGGGGACCCTAAAGGTCAGTGATGTGGTTTGGGGTGCCCGTCCTGCCTCCATTCTGCTTCGTTCTGCATCGCCACTCTCATCCTGCCTGCTCTGTGCCACCCTGTGCCCACCCTGTGCACCCAGCAATGAGCTGGCAGGGCTGGCATTGCCCTTTAGAAGGTTCCCCCTCCATCCCACAAAGCTCCTAAGGGGGACCCTAAAGGCTCGAAGCATGTGTTTGGGTGCCCTCCTGCCCCATTCTGCTTCGTTTCTGCTCTTGCTGTGTGATCGCCACGTCACATCCTGCCTGCCTGTGCCACCCGTGTAGCCACCAGCAATGAGCATGCAGCGGTTGGCATTGCCTTATGCAGGGTCCCACTCCATCCAGAAAGCCTCTAAGGGCACCCCAGTTCCGCTCCGAGGGCGTTTGTGATGGGTTTGGGGAAGCTGAGGACGCGTAGGCGCTCTGCGCAGCCCAAGCGCATCAAAGCGCACTCGGGGGCTCTCGTCTCTCGCCTCTGGGGTCCCGGGCGGGGCTTGCAAAGGCATCTCAGCACTGAAGTGCCCCCGTCAATGTCCCCGAGCAATATTTCCCTCCTCCCTGCCTGGAGGAACGCCTTAAAAAAGCATTCGCAGGAGGGCTCGCGCTCCCCGGCAGCCCACTCAGCTCCGGATGTCCCCATGTCCCCAGCCCGTCCCATCTGCAATCATCCTCTTCCCAATCCCAGGGACCCCCTGCGTTCCCATTCCCACCCCCGCTGCCTGGTAATACGCCGTTTTTGGGCAGCTGCGGGTGGCTGGAATCCTAATGGAGACCCCGGCAGAGAACGGCGAGGAGGGGCGGCAGCCGAGTTCTCCCTGGGATGCGCAAATCGTATGTGAGTGATTAGAGCTGTTCCTGTAACGGAGGGAGCCAATTAAACGGCGCCTCCGGGAGCCGCTTAATGTGTGCTGGGGGTGGGGGCAGCTTGGCAAGGGGGGTCCCGTGGTGGTGCTGAGCTGCATGGCCGGGGGGTCCCGGGGTCGGCGGGACACGGGGGGGGGACACTGTGGAGGGAAGGTGGTCAGGAATGCGGGATTTGATTGTGGGATTTGGGAGGCCAGGGTGGGGGATGGCTGAGAATCCGGGGATGATGCCAGGGTGCGGTGGGGGGTGATCCCATGGGTATGGGGGTGATGCCAGGGCGTTGTGGGGTAGTGTGGGGTTGATGCCAGACGGTATGGGGTGATGTGTGGGGGTGATCCCAGGCCTGTGGGGGTGATGTGTGGGGTTATCCCAGGGGTATGGGGTGATGCCAGGTAGTGGGGGTGAATGCCGAGGGTATGGGGTGATGTGTGGGGGTGATTTGCCAGGGTATGGGGTGATCCAGGGTATGGGGGTGATCCCAGGGTGTGGGGGGGATGTGTGGGGTGATCCCAGAGTGTGGCGTGATGTTGTGGGTGATGCCAGGCTGTGGGGGTGATGTGTGGGGGGTGATGCCAGTTGCTGGGGAGGGTGATTCAGGGGTATGGGGGTATCCCAGGGTCTGGGGGTGATGCCAGGGTTATGGGTGGTTGATGTGTGGGTGATGCCAGGGTATTGGGGGCGTGATCTCAGGGTGTGGGGGTTGATGCCAGTGTGTGGGGGTGATGCCAGGTTATTGGGGGTGATGTGGGGGGATCCCAGGACGTGTGGGGTGTATCCAGGATTGGGGTTGGGATGTGTGGGGAGATGCCAGGGTATGGTGGTGATGTGTGGGGTGATTCAGGCTATGGGAGGTGAATCTCAGGGATATGGTGACCGAGGGTGGATCGGGTGGGGTGATGTGTGCTCAGGAGATCCTGGATGCAGGGGCAGAAACACAGCCAGGGACCTGGCTGTCTGGATAGGAGTGACTCGGCCTGCAGGCCCTGGGGTGTGCCAGGATCCTAAAATGTGGAGATGCTGTTTGCCCCGGAGTGTGGTGGACCACTGTTGCCCCGGAGTGTGGGGACACTGTGCCCCGGAGTGGCATTGGCGACACTGTGCCCGAGGTGTGGGGACACTGTGCCGAGATGGGGGGACCTGTGCCGGGATGGGGGACCAACTCGTTGCCCCGCGGCTGGTACTGGGGGGACACTGTGCCCGGAGTAAAGGCGTCTTCTGCGGGACACTGGGCCCGGAGTGTGGGGGCACTGTGCCCGGAGTGTGGGGACACTGTGCCCGGGATGGGGGGACTACTTGATGCCCGCGGTATGGGGGGACACTGTGCCCGGGATGTGGGGACACTGTGCCCGGGATGGGGGGACACTGTGCCCGGGGCATTGTGGGGGACACTGTGCCTCCGGATGGGGGGGACACTCTGCCCCGAGAGTGTGGGGAGATTGTGCACCTGATATTTGGGGTGCAGTGATGAGGTGTCCCTGTGGATGCATGGTGTGCTGTGCCAGGGATGTTGGGATGCAGGGATTATATTCTGGGATTGATTGGGAAAATATTTATCCTGGGATGCGGATAAATCTGGTGGGGCCCATGGGGATTTTTATGATTTGTCCCTGGGATGCAGAATGAGTGCCAGGGATGTTGCGCATGCAGGGATACTGTGCCTAGCGTGTTGGGATTAAGGCGATGCTGTCCCTGGGGATACAGGGATGCCTGTCCCTGGGATACAGGGATGATGTCCTGGGATACCAAGGATTGATGTACCAGGACATTGGGATTGGCAGGGGATGATCGTTGCCAGTGGATGCTTGGCGATGCAGGGACATTGTGACCCTTGGGATGCAGGGAATGCTGATTCCTGGGTTGTTGGATACAGGGATTGCTGTCCTGGATACAGTATGGTGTCCTGGGATGCAGGCGATGACATTCTGGGAATGCAGGGACGCTGTGCCCGAGGATGTGGGGAATGCAGGGATGATTGTTCTCGGATGTACAGGAATGTATCCTGGATGTTGGATGGCAGAGACCATGTGACCCTGGCGATTGCAGGATTGCTGTCCCTGGGTTGTTGGGATGCAGGATGATGTCCCTGGGAACAGATAGATTGTCCCTTGGGATGCAGGCGATGCTGTCCCTTGGCGTTGTTGGGATGTCAGGATGCTGTCCCTGGGTTTGTTGGGATGCAGGCATGCATGTGTCCCCAGGATGCTGGGCACCAACCCCGGAGCCTCTGCTCTGCTGCAGCTCTGAAGCCAGAGGACCCCCTGGTCCCCAACATTGCCCCTCAGCACAGAGCAGCTGGCCCCTTGCTCAGGGGGTCCCTTGAGCTTGCCCCAGCCCTGGGGGAACCCCGGCGTTCAGGCCCTGAGGGAAAGGGACACCCGCAGCACCAGGACACCCCGAGGGGCTGCACCAGATGTCCCCACAGACCCCTCCCCATCCAGTGCTCTGTGAGGAGCAGTCCCGGCGCTGCTGCTCTGGCCCAAAACCATCTGGTGTTCTGGACAGAAGCGCAAAAAAAAAAAAAAGAAAACCAAAAAAAAATTAAAAAAAAAAAAAAAGGAAAAAGAAAAAAAAAACTAATTAAGGGGACTATTTTTTTCATTTTTCCCTTGTTCCGTTAGAGTTGACTCCACGTCCAAACTTTCCTGAGAGACAGCCTCCAGACCCTCCCTCCGCTTCGACGGCTCGCCGCTGCGGCAATCCCGCGGGCCAGGCCAGCCCTGCCCCTGGCCCCTGCCACCGCGGGCCCGGCAGGTGAGTGCCACTGTCCCCAGCGGGCACCCCGGGGGGTGGCACCGTGTGCCAGGGGACGGTGCCCATCGCYCTGGGCGACACGGGAGGGCGCAGGTTCCAAGGGGAGGGGACAGCGGGTGGGACAGCGCTGCGACAGCCCTTTGGTGACCCCAAAGCCGCCCCTGTCCCTTTCCGTGTCCCCCTTCGCCCTCCGCAGCCCCATCCCTGCGGAGGAAACGCGTCAGCCCCCGGGCTGCGGCAGAGGAAGCGCTTTGGGCACAGATAGCGGCCGCGGGGCGSTCAGCGCCGTGTCCCCCGCGGGGCCAGGGCAGGGCAGCTCCCCTGCCCTCACCCCACACGCTCCGTTCAGCCCCACCAGCCGCGGGATGCTCCTCATGCCACCCGGGGGGCTCTTGGGGCACAGCGGGGAGGGCAGTGCTGGGGCTGGGGGTGCCTGTTGCGGTTTTGGGGGGGCTGAGCCCCGCGGTGAGGAGCAGATGGGACGGGCCGGCAGCGTTTGATGACTCCTTGCTCTTCCTGGCAGCATCTGCCCGTGGTTCCTGTTTTTCCCAGCRCTGCTGGGACCCCCCTGGTCCCCCCACCTTGCTGGAAGAGGGGGGTGAGGCTGGGGATGAACTCGGGGTTCCTCTGAGGATCAGGCTGGGGGTGAGGTTGGGGTTCCCCTGGGGATGAGGATGAACTCGGGGTTCCCTTGGGGATGAACTCGGGGTTCTGAGGATGAGGCTGGACATGAACTCGGGGTTCCCTTGGGGATGAGGATGAACTCGGGGTTCCCCTGAGGATGAACTTGGGGTTCTCCTGAGGCTGGGAATGAACTCGGGGTTCCCCTGGAAATGAACTCGGGGTTCCCCTGNATGAACTCGGGGTTCCCCTGAGGATGAACTTGGGGTTCTCCTGAGGCTGGGAATGAACTCGGGGTTCCCCTGGAAATGAACTCGGGGTTCCCCTGAGGATGAACTTGGGGTTCTCCTGAGGAAGAGGCTGGGCATGAACTCGGGGTTCTCCTGAGGATGAGGATGAACTCGGGGTTCTGTGAGGATGAGGCTGGGGATGAACTCGGGGTTCCCCTGGGGATGAACTCGGGGTTCTCCTGAGGCTGGACATGAACTTGGGGTTCTCCTGAGGATGAGGCTGGGGATGAACTCGGGGTTCTCCTGGGGATGAACTCGAGGTTCTCCTGAGGCTGGGATGAACTCAGGGTTCTGAGGATGAGGCTGGGGATGAACTCGGGGTTCCCTTGGGGATGAGGATGAACTCGGGGTTCCCCTGGAAATGAACTCGGGGTTCCCCTGAGGATGAACTCGGGGTTCTGTGAGGATGAGGCTGGAGATGAACTCGGGGTTCCCCTGGGGATGAACTCGGGGTTCTCCTGAGGCTGGAGATGAACTCGGGGTTCTCCTGGGGATGAACTCGGGGTTCTCCTGAGGATGAGGATGAACTCGGGGTTCTCCTGAGGATGAGGATGAACTCGGGGTTCTCCTGAGGATGAGGCTGGGGATGAACTCAGGGTTCCCCTGGCTCTCCCCCCTCGGCAGGGTCCATGGGAGGGAATTCTGGCAGCGGCTGAGCAATTCATTCCTCCCTGCCGGCAGTTGAAGGGAAATGGGGGGAAACTTTCCCACTGACACTTTTTCCACCCCGAACCGGATGCTCTGGCCCCAAAACGCAGCGCGGGCTCTGCTGAGGGGGAGAACGAACCTTTGGGGTATCCTACGGCTGGAACAGCAAGGAAGCCCCGCTAAATCCAGCTGTGCTGACCAGGAAACCTCTGTTTCCTCCCTGGCACACGGCAGCCCTGCCCCGAAACGCTGATCCCGGTAAACAGCACGGCGGGCTCGGGGGTCGCCGCCGCTCCCAGCCCGGCCCCCAGGCTGGAAATGCTCCCAGAGCCGCCCCGGCAGAGCCAGACCCTCTCTGGGTTGAGCAAGAAGCTGCTGGATCCAGGAAACTCAGCTGGGAATAAACACAGAGCGAGTTGAAGCGGGGCCACGCGGCGCCGTGCCAGGGCTGGAGGCGCCGTGCCCGACCCCACCCTGGCACCCCGGGCATCCCCCACTTCAGCATGGGGTGCCCAGGACAGGTCGGGGTGATGCTCCAGATGTGGCCAGAGGTGTCTCAGCATGCTGGCATGAGGCTGGTGGGACCACCCAGGCTGCCGAGCGGCCGTGCCTCAGTTTCCCTTTGGCACAGAGCAGCGCTCGGGGAGCAGCGGGGCCGGGGCTGTTTTTTTGGGATGGAGGAATGCGAAGGCAGCCCTGCAGGGAGGTCGGATGTGGAGCCGGGCCCGGGGGCGGTGGGTGGGGAGCGGGAATGTGCGGAGGCACGGGGCGCAGCCGCTCTCTCTCCGCGCAGGATGCTGCTGCGGGCCGCGGTGCTGGCGGTGCACGCCGGGCTCCTGGCTGCCCTCCGGCCCGGAGACCCCAACGTCTGCAGCTACTGGGAGAGGTAAGAGTGAGGGGACAGGGCRGGGGSACAGCGACAGCCCTGGGGTCTCCCAGGACCGGCGGTCACCCCGAATTCCCCCCCACCCGCAGCTTCACGGCGCCAGTGAAGGAATCCTACAGCAAACCGCACGTGGTGCCCTCCAGCCAGCCCTGCCCCGGGGCGCTGGGGCTCCCCCTGCCCTGCCCGCAGCAGAGGTGGGAGCGCCCCCAGAGCCCCTCGGGGAACCCAGGGTGTCCCCAGGGCCGTGGGGGGGTGGAGGGGGACAAGGAGAGTGAGGGGGCTGGAGGGGAATGTCCCTCTGCAGGGTGTCCCCAGGGTCATGGGGGGCTGGAGGGGAATGTCCCACTGGAGTGTCCCCAAGGCTATGAGGGGTTGGAGGGAAATGTCCCACTGAAGTGTCCCCAAGGCTATGAAGGGTTGGAGGGGGACTGTCCCACTGCAGGGTGTCCCCAGGGCCATGGGGGGCTGGAGAGAAATGTCCCACTGAAGTGTCCCAAAGGCCATGAGGGGCTGGAGGGGAATGTCCCTCTGCAGGGTGTCCCCAAGTCTGTGGGGGGGTGGAGGGAAATGTCCCACTGAAGTGTCCCCAGGGCTATGAAGGGTTGGAGGGGGACTGTCCCACTGAAGTGTGTCCCCAAGGCCATGAGGGGTTGGAGGGGGACTGTCCCATTGAAGTGTCCCCAAGGCTATGAAGGGTTGGAGGGGGAATGTCCCACTGAAGTGTCCCCAGGGCCATGAGGGGCTGTCCCACCCCAGGGCATCCCCAAGGGTTTGAGGGGCTGGAAGGGGACAAGGACAGTGAGGGGGCTGGAGGAGGGGCTGGGGGGGTGGTTGCCCCAAGCTCAGGGGGGCTGTCCCCATGCCGGTGTCCCCAGGCTCATGGAGGGTCTGTCCCCAAGGCCAGGAGGCTGCAGGTGCCAAGGGGCCATGGGGAGCTGGAGGGGAATCATCCCAGCACAGCGTGTCCCCAAGGCCCTGCGAGGACTGGAGGGAGGCTGGGAGGGCTGTCCCAGTGCAGGTTGTCCCCAAGGGCAGGAGGGACAGGGACACTGGGAGGGCTGTCCCAGTACAGTCTGTCCCCAAGGGCAGGGGGACAGGAGGGGACCAGGGGGGCTGTCCCGGTGCAGGGTGCCCCCAAGACCCTGGGGGGACTGGAGAGGGGCTGGGAGGGCTGTCCCAGTTCAGGCTGTCCCCAGGGCCAGGGGGACAGGGGGACTGTCCCAGTGCAGGGTGTCCTGAAGTCCTGAGATGACTGGAGGGGATCAGGGGGTCTGTCCTAGTGCAGGCTGTCCCCAAGGGCAGGGGGACAGGAGGGGACCAAGGGGGCTGTCCTAGTGCAGGCTGTCCCCAAGGGCAGGGGGAGAGGGGGACTGGAAGGACTGGAGGGGACAGGGACACTGGGAGGGCTGCCCCAGCTCAGGCTGTCCCCAGGCCCTGGCAGACAGGAGGGGACCAAGGGGGCTGTCCCCGTGCAGGGTGTCCCCAAGGACAGGGAGGACTGGAGTGGGGCTGTCCCCAAGGCCAGCGGCACAGGGACACTGGCAGGGCTGTCCCAGCTCAGGCTGTGCCCAAGGCCAGGGGCACAGGGACACTGGCAGGGCTGTGGGCACAGCGGGTGGCACAGCTGGGCAGTGTCGCCACAGCTGGGTTGAACAACAGCTGGGGTGGGAAACAGCGGGAGTGGCACATTCTGTGGCACACTGAGTGGGTGGCACAGCTGTTGCTTTTTTTATTTTTTTTTTTTTTATTTATTTTTTTTTTTCTTATTTTTTTTTGTTTTTTCTTGTTTCGTGGGCACAGCTGGAGTAGGCACGCTGAGAATGTTGTGGCACAGCTGGTTGGCACAGCTGTATTGGGCACACTGGTGCACAGCTGGTGACACAGGCTGGGGGGCCACAGCTGATGGGCACCCCCACCAGCGGGGCAGATGGCTTCCCTCAGGCTGGGCACCACGTGGCGGCACCCCAAGGGGTTAAATGGGATGGTTGGATGGGATTGGGTGGCCGAGCGCGTGGATGAAGTGGAATGTGGGAAGAGAACGATGGCTGGGATGCCATGGGATGGGTGGGACTGGGATGGGATGATCGGATGTGGGATGGGATGGATGGATTGAGGATGAAACTGGATGGCATGGCATGGGATGCATGGGATGGCATGCATGCATGATGGATGGATGGATGGATATGGGATTGAATTGAAGATGGATGAGAATTTGATGGAGGAATGGGATGAAGAATGGGATGCTGGATGGATGGATGATAGGAGGAATGGGATGGAGAATGATGGCTGGATGGATAGAGATTGGGATGCGTTGAAAAAGGGATGAAGATTGGGATGGAGAAGAGGATGGAGCAGGGTAGGATGGATGTGGGTTAGAAATGGGATGAGGATGATTGCGTAGGTGGATAAGATAGAAAGACTGATGGGAATGACATAGATGAGATGCGCGGGAAAGTTGCATGCATGGCATGGGAAGAGGACTGACATGGGAATGTTACAGCAGTTGGGCAATACATGGATGGGATGGGATGGGATTGATGGATTGGATGGATGGATGCGGCATGGATGGCATGTGATGGAGGGATGGAGATGGGATGGGATGGATGGGATGGGAATGGATGCATCATGCATGGCATCCATGGATGGCATGGGATCGCTGGAAACAGAAGCACCACCCCTGCTCTCCCCATGCAGAGTGCGAGATGAGCATTCCTGGGCCCGGACTGTGGCCAGCGCTGCCCCTCCACCATCTGCCCCTTGTGACCCCTGACCGCGGCTCTGCTCCTTCCCCCCGGCTTCACCGACCCCTGTGCAGCCGCCGTGCCCACCTGCACTAGGGCAGAGCTGCGCACCGGTCCTGCCCCTGCCACCACGGGGCCCCCTGCAAACACCTCCACCGGCCCTGCCGTGCCCCCGGGTGACGGCCCCCTGTGAGTTTGGCACCCTCCCTCTGTGCCCTTCCGCCCTCCTGTTTTTTTTTTTTTCTGGCCAGCCCCAGCAGGCCCTGCTCACCCCTGCCCCCAACAGCTGCGGATGCCCTGCGCTGAGGGATTCCTGCTGCCCACCCCTTGTCCCTGCCAGAACGGGGGCATTCTGCCACCCCTCCCAGCAGCGCACTGCGTCTGCCTCACGGAGGATGTATGTGGCTGTGCCCACTCTCCGAACGCCTCGCCTGCCTCAGTTTCCCCCGCTGACCCCGTGCTCCTTTGCAGGGGGAGATCTGCTCCGGCCTGCCCCCCGGGCGCTTTGCGCCCGCTGCCAGGGCCGGTGGTGCCACAACGGGGCACTGCTGACCCCCACGGGGCAGTGCCAGTGCAGCCCCGGCTTTCACCGCGCAGAGCAGTGAGGGGGAAAATGGGCAAAAATGGGCAAAAATGGGGCAAAACGGGGCATGGTGAAAAATGGGATGGGGGGAGGGCACGAGCAGCACCTGGATTGTGGGGCACTGGGGTAACATTTTGGGTTGGGAGGGAGTGAGGGCTGGGGGATTGGGGTAGGGTGGGAAGGCCGAGGGATGCTGCAGGGGAGACTGGGACAGGGCGTTTTTGGTGGGGGTCCATGATCTGGGAGCATGTGGAGTGACCAGGATGGGCACCAGGGACCAAGGCACAGGGGATGGCAGGGATGTGCACCTAGGGATGTGTCACACGGAGTGCACACGGGGATGTGGCACACGGGATGTGGCCACACAGGACAAGCCACCACAACCCACTGGGCAGAGGGAGCGGACACTTAGGACAAGGACAATTTTGGGTGGGGGTCCATGGTTTGGGAGCAGGTGGGTGGAGGTCACGGGGAGGGGGCATCAAAGTTACAAGGCACATGGGATTGCAGGGGATTGCACATGGATTGGCACCTGGGGATGTGGCACCTGCGGATTGGCCACACGGGATGTGGCACACGGGATGTGCACCTGGGATGCACACAGGACAAGGCCAACACACCCCACGCACGCATGCCAGGCACCCCCACTCCCCCGGTGTGGCAGCAATGAGCTGAGCCCTCAGCCGGGGCTGGGGGAGCCAGGGCACCCCAGCTCTCGGCAAGCTGTGTCACCGCTGTGCCCCCCGCAGGTCCAGGAGAGGTGCCCGCGCGGCGCTACGGGCGACTCGGGAGAGCTGTGACTGCTGCAACGGCGGCGATGTCTTCACGTGACGGCTGCCTGTGCCAGCCGGTTCCAGGCAGCCGACTCGAGGAGCGCACGCCGCCCGGCCCTTAGGGCTGCCTGCGAGAAGCCGCTGCCGTGCCACCCGCAGCACAGCCTCAGTACTGCAGCCCCGCGTTCCCAGCCAGCCCTGGCATCCCCTGCGGCACCCCAGTCCCCATCCCCACCCTGGCATCCCAGCCGAGCCCTGCATCCCCTGGCACCCCCAGGATCCCGTCCCACCCTGCATCCCCAGCCACCCTGGCATCCCCTGGCACGCCAGATCCCATTGCCGACCCTGGCATCCCCAAGCCCATCCCGGGTCATTCCCTCCAACCTGCTTCTCCATGCCACCCCCACATCCCTTCAACATCCTGGCACCCCCAATCCCACCCTGAATATCCAATCCCACCCCAACATTCCCATTGCACCCCAGTCCTCCAATCCCAACCCAACACCCCCATTTCCAGCCTAGCACCCCCAGCCCACCCCAGCATCCAATCCCACCCGACATTCCAACCCAACATCCTCAGTTCCATCCTGCACCCCAATCCCGCCCCAACACCCCAATCCCACCCCAGCATCCCAATCCCACCCACCAACATCCCATCCCACCCCAGCATCCCAATCCCACCCAAGCATCCCAATCCCAATCCTGGCACCCCCATCCCACCCTAGGCATCCTCTTCTCATCCTGCACCCCCACCCACCCGAACACGCCCATCCCCATCCATCATTCCACCCCCCCCCAACACCCCAGATCCCATCCTGGCAATCCATCCCATCCTGGCACCCATCACACCCGGCATCCCCAGCCCACCCCAACC
>NDFG01000183.1:230294-240832 GCA_002167245.1 Sporophila hypoxantha
TGGATGTGAGGAGCTATCCCGACCACGTCGGGAGCCGAGACCCCCTCGGGGGGCTCAGAGACTTGCATGATGCCCGGAACACTTGGTGGTTGGACTTTGATCCTGCAAAGTGAATTGCCAGTTGGTATGAGGCTGGAAGACCACGGGTTAAAGGGTGTTTTTATAAGGTGTTCACAGGGTGAAAATGTAGATTTTAAGATTTTAGTATTAGGGTAATGGGGACAATGGAGGGAACAGGGCGTGTCTCGTCCTTCTTCTTTCTCTTCTTGTTCTCCATCTTCTGCTGTGATGTTGGCACCTGGGGATTGGTTTGGGATAGAGGTGCACTGTCTAACATGGGTGATGGGTATTGGAAAGTAAAGGTAAATATGATTATACGTAATTTGTAGTATAAAAGACGAGCACCTCGTGGGAGGGGGAGAGCGTTGTGGCTGCTGTGCTGGACAGACCTCTGTCTGGCAGGAGAAATTTTGTAGATAAGATAAATAAACAACCTGAGGACCGAGAAATGAAGAGCCCTGACTCCTTCTTCAAGCGCCGGGCTGGGAAAGAGACTTTCGAACTTTTCTCAGGGTCACTCTGACCACCAAGAGATCCCCACACTCCACGCAGAAGCTCTGGGGACTCTGCCAGCCTTTCTGCAGGCCAGATGGCCCCTTCTTCCTTCTGGGGCACTTCAGGGCTCTCTCCTTTGCCTGGGTGTCATGCAGGGCCACAGGTAGCAGACCGCCACTCTGCACTTCCGCTGCACTGCCACACTTTGAGTAGGACAAAAGGCTTTTGTGTTGCCACTCTGCCCACCCTGGAGAGCTGGGGGAACTCAGAGCAAGCCTCGGACCCCACCAGCCTCCCCTTCCTCCCAGAGCTGCACGTTCCCTGCACAGACAGTGCCCACCACGCTGAACATCAACACCAAAACCCCCTTTATTCAGCACCCTCTGGGACAACAACAGTCCCAGGGTATTCCAGTCCCCACAGGAGCACCTCTCCCCAGAATGCTCACTGGCTCCAGCAGCAGAGCTTCTGGGGCTCTGCCAGCCCCTCTGCAGGCTCCTTCTTCCTCCTGGGCACTTCAGGGCTTCTCCTTTTGCCTGGGGTGTATGCAGCCCACAGGTGAGCCCACTCTGACCTCCTGGATCTCTCTTCCTTTGAGTGATGTGCAGAGTTCCCACAATGGAGCTCACTGAGCCCTTTGGGGGGAGCAGGTGCTCCTGTGGGCTGGGCAGAGCGTGGGGAGGWCTGCAGCTGACTCAGAATAGGGCAGCAGCTTGTGTGGACGTGGACAAGGCCCAGCAGAAGCCACAGTGCTCCTGGGAGGGAGCAGGGTCCACTCTGCTCTGTGGAAACTCCATCAGATCCCACTGTGGCCACTGGGAAGGAGCAGGGGTCTGTGTGATGCCATGTGTAGGAACTCTGCACATCACTTCGGATGTGAGGAGTATCCCGAGACCACGCTGGGAGCCGAGACCCCCTCGGGGGGCTCAGAGACCCTGGCATGATGCCCGGAACACTTGGTGGTTGGACTTTGATCCTGCAAGTGAATTGCCAGTTTGGTATGAAGGCTGGAAGATCACACGGGTTCAAAGGGTGTTTTTATAAGGCGTGCACAGGGTGAAAATGTAGATTTTAAGATTTTTAGTATTCGAGTAATGGGGACAAGATGGAGGGAACAGGGCGTGTCTCGTCCTTCTTCTTTCTTCTTCTTGTTCTCCATCTTCTGCTGTGATGTTGGCACCTGGGGATTGGTTTGGGATAGAGGTGCACTGTCTAACATGGGTGATGGGTATTGGAAAGTAAAGGTAAATATGTTATACGTAATTTGTAGTACGAAAGACGACGCGGCCTCGTGGGAGGGCGGAGAGCGTTGTGGCTGCTGTGCTGGACAGACCTCTGTCTGGCAGGGAGAAAGTTTTGTAGATAAGATAAAATGAACAACCTGAAGACCGAACACCAGAGAGTCCAGTCTCGTTCTTCAGAACCTGGGGCCGTTCCCTGGACCACCCAGCACACCTCGGGGGCAGAGAACAAGCAGCCGACCCCGAGAGCCATGGAAAGTTCTGGGCACCTTGGGAGGGAGCGGGGATCCCAGAAAGTCCAACAAAGCCTGTGCCACAGCCTGGGAAGGAGAACAACCCCTGCACAGCCCAGCTGGGCCTGCCATGGAGCAGCAGTGGGAGCAGGGACCTGCATTGTCCCACACCCACTGGGGCTCATCGGGAACTGGAGTGACAAGACAAGGAGGAAAGGCTTCCAGCTGAGAGAGAGCAGGGTTAGGTTAGAAATTCTTCCCTGGGAGGGTGGGGAAGGTTGCCACAGGTTTCCCAGAGCAGCTGGGGCTGCCCCTGGATCCCTGGAAGTGCCCAAGGCCAGGTTGGACAGGGCTTGGAGCAGCCTGGGATGGTAGAAGATGTCCCTGCCATGGCAGGAGGAGGAATGAGATGAGCTTTAAGGTCCCTTCCAGCCCAAACCATCCCATGATTCCATGATTCTGTGACTCTACCTTCAGAATGACTTTGGCCCTGGGGTTTGAAGCAGGTTTCTCTGCCAGAAGTGCAATAAYGAGACACCAAAGGCTCGGGGAAATTCAGCTTGGCAAGTACAAGCTGTGAGCAGCAGGACTCGATGTGCTCCTGGAGAATGAAACCYGTGGCTCAGCAGGCTGTGGAGATGACACTGCAGAATTGCATCAGAGTCAGAAACACCGATTAAAGGAACAAGGGATGTGTGAATATTGAATTCACCAGTGGGGAATGCTGGGTCCACAACGCTGCTGCTTCCATGGAAGGAGCCTGAGCCAAGGTGAACAAAAGTGCTGAGCAAATGTTGGTTTGGTGGATGGAGTCTTGAAACATGAGTGAAACTTGCAAAGGAGAAAAGGAAAAGGAAAGGAAAAGGAAAGGAAAAGGAAAGGAAAAGGAAAGGAAATAGGAAAAGGAAAAGGAAAGGAAAGGAAAGGAAAAGGAAAGGAAAAGAAAGGAAAAGGAAAAGGAAAAGGAAAGGAAAAAAGGAAAGGAAAAGGAAAGGAAAGGAAAGGAAAAGGAAAGGAAAAGGAAAGGAAAGGAAAGGAAAGGAAAGGAAAGGAAAGGAAAGGAAAGGAAAGGAAAGGAAAGGAAAAGGAAAAGGAAGGAAAGGAAAGGAAAGGAAAGGAAAGGAAAGGAAAGGGAAAGGAAAGGAAAGGAAAGGAAAGAAAGGAAAAGGAAAGGAAAGGAAAGGAAAGGAAAAGGAAAGGAAAGGAAAGGAAAGGAAAGGAAGAAAGAAAGAAAGGAAAGGAGGAAGGAAGGAATTGTCCTGGTGTTTGGGCCTCTGGGGCTCCCAGGTGGGGAAATGGCTGATGCAAATATGGAGTGATGTGTCAGTAGGATTTATATTATTTCTATTCCTAAGGATCTGCGTTGCTGTTATTCATTGTAGAATTCCTCATTCGCTCTCTTGTATCTCATCTCTTCCTTCTTGTTTAGGCCGTAGGAAGCACCGAGCTGGAGAAACTCCCAGGAAGAGATTGAAAGGCTCGGAGCCACGCGGGGGTGGTGTTGTCCCAGATACAAGCGTTCTTTCACCCAGCTGTGCGAGAGGCCGAGCCACACGCAGGGCAGGGCATTTTGATTTATTTACTGCTTCTGTGCAGACAGCAGGGCTGGGCAGCCTGGCTGGAGACAACGGAGAGGGGCTGGAGGTGAAATGTGAGTGCCTGGGAAGGGCAGGAGGGGCTTCCCTGGGCCGGGTCTGCATCTCTGCCCGAGGAAAGGAGAGCCGGTGGGGTGTGGTTTGGTGAAAGCTCAGATCTTGCCCCGCCACAGCTCAGGGACTTTGAAGACTCAGTTCGAGGGAAAAGGGGTGATCCCAGCAGCTGAGCACAGCCAGGAGAGTGAGCACACCACGGGATCCAAGGGCGGGCACAGTTTTTGTTTTTCTTCCTTCTTTTTTCCTTTTTCCTTTCCTTTTCCTTTCCTTCCTTTCCTTTCCTTTCCTTTTCCTTTCCTTTTCCTTTCCTTTCCTTTCCTTTCCTTTCCTTTCCTTTCCTTTCCTTTCTTTCCTTTCCTTTCCTTTTCTCTCTCTCTTCCTCTTTCCTTCCTTCCCTTCCCGTTTCCTTTCCTCTTCCTCTTCCTTTCCTTCCCTTCCTTCCCTTCCTTCCTCTTCCTTCCCTTCCCTTTCCTTCCCTTTCCCTTCCCTTCCCTTCCTTCCTTCCCTTCCCTTCCCTTCCCTTCCCTTCCCTTCCCTTCCCTTCCCTTCCCTTCCCCTTCCCTTCCCTTCCCTTTCCCTTCCCTTCCCTTCCCTTCTCCTTCCCTTCCTTCCGCTTCCTCCCTCCCTTCCCTTCCTTTCCTTCGTCCCTTCCCTTCTTTCATCAGTGCCAATCCAAGTCATCTTCACTTGTTGCCAATAACTACTGTTCTATTTGCAAAGACCTCTGGATAACCACTATTATCCCTCTCATTACTGCACAGAGATGGAAAACAACCTCCTCCCTTTTCYCCTGGCTGGGAGTGGGGTGGGCAGGGATTGCCAGACATGGGAGGGGGCTGCACAGGCAGCTGAGAGCTTCTGCCCCCCAGCTATGACTGAGAGACCATTTCCAGCACCTGGATTTGCCAAATGCATTCAAAAAGTGCCCATGCCCCTCATCAGCCACCATGCCTGCCCATGCAGTCCAGGTTCCTCTGCCAGGTGATGTGTGGGAGCCATCCCCTGACCCTCGAGGGGCACAGTGATGCCTGGGGATTCCAGCTCTGCTGCCACCATCCCCTTCCATCCCTGCAGCCAAGAACTGCTGGTGCAAGGAGAAGGTCCCAGGGGACTTCAGCTCCAGGTGAACAGCTCCAYACACAGCCCCAGCCAGGAATTCAGGGCCAGCATCCTCTACTAGGTGTGTGCCCGAGCACTCTGTGGGTGCCTGTCCCTGTGCCCAGGAGCAGGGTGGTGATCAGATGTGACATTGGAATGTTAAAGGCTATTAACCCAAAACTGACCTTTCCAAAAGCAGCAGGTGCTCCACCTCCATCATCCAGTGCAGCAGAGACYCCACCTTCAGCATCACACCCCCAGACCCCACTTCACACCGTGCACAGGGGGGGGKTTGAAACATTTATTCCCAAGTACCTTCATCCCGCATATCCCTGCTCCTCCTCATCCTCGCTGCTCTCCCGAGCGAGGTCGGGGTCTGCAGGCCCACAGGCGAGGCAGGTGGCCCCCATCACCCTCCAGCAGGACTCGCAGTACAGGGCAAAGCAGTCGGGGTTGGGGCAGGGCTGGTGCTGGGGGGTCTCGGGGGTCCCACACAAGGTGCATTTCAGGCGCAGCAAGCGGCGCAGCCGGGGCCAGCGCCGGCGGCACCACCGCAGCACCACCGTGCCCTGCAGCGAGGACAGGCCCGTGTGGGCTCAAGGGACAGTGGCAACCCCACGTGGCAGCCCCGTGTCCCTGTCCCCACTCACCAGCTCGGGCGGCAGCCGGGCTTGCCGGGCTACGCGCCCGCGCTGCAGGTGCAGGAAATTCCTCCTCTGCCGCAGCAGCTTGTTGTACAGGAACAGCACTCGAGCCTTCTCCCTCTGTGCCAGCACAGACCCTGAGGGTCAGCAAAACCCACCCCRGAGCCACCCCCAGGCTGTGCCCAGCCCTCGGGTTGCTCACCTTGGGGAAGTAGTGTTGCGGTGTGATTTCAGGGTTTACCTCAGAACCCCGGGTTCCTCCCCTGATAATTCCCTCCCAGGTGTGTCAATCACCTCTCCTTTCCCCACCCTGAACTCTGCTGAGTACTCTCTGTCAACCCTGGAATTCCAGAAGGGCATCAGGTGATTTGGCAGATTCAAAGGATGCCCTCTACCCCTGGGGGGCACTGGGCCATCCAGGTGTCCTTTGTCCCTTGAGACCTCCCCTCCTGTCCCTGCTTGGTGGCTCCCTACCCCTTCCCTGCCCCTCTCCCCGGGGTTAAAGGAGCAGCAACCACGGGCTCAGGGAGTTCTGTTGGAGCTGGTGCTGCATTCAGAGGCTGTGGGCCAGAATAAAGCTCTGGATCCAAACCCTCCATCAGAACCGACTCCTTTCCTTCACCATCGCCTTAAAGCTTCTCTGGCAGAGGGAAACCTGAGGAGCAGCCCCTGTTATGGGGGGAAGCTCCATCCCAGCACCACCAGAGCTCCTGCAGGCCTGGACTTGTCTCCATGTGCCCAGCTGCAGCACCTAGCCAGCCAAAAGTGTCTGTGGGGTGAAACACCACACACCCAACCAGCCAAAAGTGTCTGTGGGGTGAAACACCACACACCCAGCCAGCCAAAAGTGTCTGTGGGGTGAAACACCACACACCAGCCAGCCAGAAAGTGTCTCTGGGGTGAAACACCACACACCCAGCCAGCCAAAAGTGTCTCGGGGGTGAAACACCACACATCCTACAGCCAAAAGTGTCTGTGGGGTGAAACACCACAGCTGACACTATTTGGTTCAGACTCAGAGGCCAGACAAGCCAAGGCACGTCCCTATTGGCTATATTGGTTATATTGGTAATACCAATATTTTGGCACCCAAACGTGTGGCTGGTCCACCAGCTAAGACCATGAAGGTCAGCAAAACCCCCTCCAGAGCCACCCCCAGGCTGTGCCCAGCCCTCGGGCTGCTCACCTTGGGGAAGTAGAAGGCGGCGATGGCGCGGCGCAGGCGGAACGGGTACACCTGGGCCACGCAGAGCAGGGCCAGCAAGCCCAGGGGCAGGCAGGTGGTCAGGTACTGCTGCCTCGTCATCCCCGTGGGCCGTGGCAGGCAGACTGGGGACAGGGCACCGCTGTGAGCCCCCCGTGGCAGCCCCTGGACAGTTGTGGGGCTGGCTGGGGGGGCTTACCCAAGTTGGAGGTCTCCACTTCRGACTCGAAGGAGGTGTTGAGGGCCCCGATGGTGCCCCGCAGCAGCTGTGCCATCAGGGATGTGCCCATCACGTCCACAGACAAGTGGTGGCTGGCTGTGGGATGGGAGGATAGGGAGGTTGAGGAGGGGCTGGGAGGGCTGAGGGGGTCCCTGCATTGCTGAGGGGCATGGTGGGACCACGGGTTGGCCCTCCAGGGCCGTGAGCTCACCTTGGTAGGAATACTCGATGAAGGAATGATTCTGGATGACGAAGAGAACGGTGAAGATGAAGTGGTCCAGGCCACAGACAAAGAGGAGGAAGAGCAGGAGTGGGATGCACCTGATCAGCTCCATCACCTGCAGGGAGCAGGGGAGCTGTCACAGCCTGCTGTCCCCAGCTCTGACCCCCCTGATTACCCCCAGCCCCTCACCATGTGCTGCCGCTCAGGCCGCTGCACGGCCGGCTTGCACGGGAAGATGAAAGACGGGACCTCCTCCTTGAGCAGGGGCAGCAACGTCTGCTTGTTCTGGGTGAGGGGCAGGGGGTGTCTCAGTGCAGCCTCTGGGACACCCCACTGGTGGTGACAGGGCTGCCCTGCACCCCTTTCCCCCTGCCCAACCTGCTCTCTACGCCGGGCATCGATTTGGCGGAAATAGGTGGTGATGTAGCAGTTGTCAAAGCCGATTTTTTGACAGTACTGATGGGTGTAGCGGAAAGACCTGGTGAGAGAGGATAGGTTTGGGGTGAAGGAGGCACTGGGTGCAGCCCCCAGGACCCCTCCCTTGTCTTCATGTCCCCCCCTAGACCTGCTGCCAAAGAAGGCCCCCACCCCTCTGTGCCCCACAGCTAGCACAGGGGTGTCACCCCCACCCCCTGTGCCAGCTGTGACCATCCCAGGGGTGTCACMCCCAMCCCCTGTGCCCCTGACCATGCCAAGGCTCACGAGAAGAAGACGAAGAGGAAGGTGAAGGACAGCAGCAGGCGGAAGAAGGAGACAGCCAGGCCCAGGCGGGCRCCTTCCTGCCGCAGCTGCGAGGTCACATCCTCCCGCATCTGCGCCGCTACCTCGGTGCCCACCAGCATCTCRTGGTGCTCCTCCTGTGGCAGAGGGGCCATGGGGCAGGGCAGGGCCATGGGCACAGGGGACAGGCACCCACAGGGTGCCCAGGCACCCACCTGGTAGGCAACGCTGGCGCTGAACTCCTGGCTGAGGCTGTTGACAGAGCCGTTCACCCGGTCGTACATGTGCCCGAAGTTGCCATCCACGGGGATCCTCTCCTTACACCAGTGCCTCATGACTGCACAGGTGGCACAGGGACAGTGGTGGCTGTGGCTGCCATGCCAGGGGACAGAACTGGATCTACCCCTCCCAGGGAGCATGGGGTCAGGGTCACCTACGTTTGACCGTGTGGCAGAGGAACCCAAACTGCATGGGCAGGCAGATGAGGTGTCTGAAGAGGGGCAACTTCACTCGTTTCATGCATTTATTGTACATTTTCTGGAAGTGGTTTGTGCAGCGCAGCAGGCCCGTATTGATCACAGCTGGGGGGCAGGAGGAGCCCTCAGCTGCCTGTGCAACCCACTGCCCCAGCCCCCAACCCTGTGGGGACAGCAGTGGGATCCGGGGCAGCCCCCTCCCCACGTGCTGCCAGTCTCTGCCCACCCCRCTCACTTTCACAGCGAAGTTTGGTCTTTGTCTCGTAGAGCTGCTGGGTGCTGGACTCTTTGCCTGTCTCTGGGCCTTGCTTCAGGTCATAGCCGTCCTCGCTGGCCACCTGCTCATTCAGCTCCATGAAGGCTTCGGAGATGTTGTGAGTCTCGGCGTTGAGCGTCTCCGCACTCTTCTACCAGGGCACACACGCACACAGACACAGGCAGAGGCTTGGTCCTRCTCCCCCAGCCCCCCAGCAGCCCTGCCCAGAGCCCTCCTCACCACCAGCTGGTCCATGACTTGGCGCAGGGGGGCTGTAGATGCGTGCCAGAGGAGTCCCGTGTGGTTCACCTGGAGCTCCACCACGCACTCCATCGAGCGCTTCGTCTCCATCAGGTTGTACCAGAGGTTGGCCGCGGGTCCTGGTGGCAGCAGGGGTGGCTCAGAGCCCCCCAGCTCCCAGGAGCCCACTGAGGGACACAGGGATATGGAGGGCACCCTACCGTTGTAGACGGCAGCGAAGACAAAGGAGAGAACGTAGAGCCGACCYTCCTTGCCCAGGAACTTGGGCACCATGAGCAGGTTGGCACAGCGGAAATGGGGGGACGTGGCCCAGCCCAGGGCAGTCACCACTGTGCAGAGCAGAGAGCTGAGCCCATGGTCCCACAGAGAACCCCCTTCTCTGGGGGTTCTGATGGTTCTCAGATGGGTCCCCATGCCCTCAGTCCCCTCCCTGCCCCATCCTCACCTATCAGCCACCAGGTAAGCTTCACCTTCAGCTTCTCTGATATGTCCAGAGGCATGATGAGGAAGTGGCAGAGCCCTGGAACACCCAACAATGTTCCTCATTCTTCCTAATGTTCCTAATGTTCCAATTCTTCCATTCTTCCAATGTGCCTAATTCTTCTTCAAAGACTTAAAAAACTGACCAACAATTTGCCAATAGTTGGTAACACAAATCTTATTTCCAGCTCAAAACTCCAGCACAAACAATAATCACACATTACATAGATAATCTACTCATTACAGCACCAACACGCACAAAAATACAAAAGACTCGTGACAGCATAATTACAGAACTTCAAAACACAAGATTAGAAGTCTCTACMTCAAAAGTCAAAAAAATCTCACCATAGAAATACTTAAAATTAAAAAAAATCACAAAACAAACAATTAAGCCACAAAATATAAAACTCAAAACCAATGTCAACAATTTACAGGATTTAAAAGAAATCAATTAGATCAGGCCAATTTTAGAGATCACCAATGACAAACTTACACCACTTTTCAACTTAKTAAGAAGAGACTATGACATCAAATCTCCCAGAACCCTCACACCTAAGGCCTAAAAAGCCCATAAGAAAATTACTAAAGCCCTTCAGCAAAAACAAGCACATCATTGTGCAATGCCACAACATGTACAAAATGTACAAAATGTACAAAAAAATTTTTTTTATGTACAAAATCACAAATGGGATGGGGCTGCTGTGGAATGCATCTTGAGCTGTTTATTTTCCAGCATCACTCTCATTMCATGRTTATGACAATGGGAAGATGCCAGCAGCTCACATCCCAGGCAGCAGACCAAGAACWTAATGCYACAACTCACTTTAAAAGTTTTTGGACCAATCACACAAAGTAAAAGCATATTGACAGTAGTTCTATCCAAGCACTATAAGCACAGGTACCTTTGGTTAAACAATGCTTGCTTATTTGTGAGTGGGAATCCCTCGGTCCCAGGTTTGGAAAGCTCAAGAAGGCAGGTCTCAAGAGACAGCAAAACTGCCTATAAATTTTCCATGTTAATAGATTATACAACCTCTTCTATATATCTTATAACTATCGTCTATATCTATTATCTAATATAGTCTATAACTCATCTATCTACTATCTAATTACTACTATCTATGCTACTATCTAGCATCTATCTATCGTATACTATCCTATCTATATCCAATAACATATCTCTACTATACTGGATCTATATCCTGGACTTAATATAATATCTATACTATATCTATTATATTGCAATCAGTTAATTAGATATGTCGTCGGTCT
>NDFG01000183.1:272106-290976 GCA_002167245.1 Sporophila hypoxantha
ACAAAACTCATAAGTTTACACTTTACTCATTGGTCAGGAAAGACAAACAAAATGCTTATTGGAACAGGTTTCTTTTATTTATCCTTCTTTCTTTCTTGGTTTCTATGTCAACGACTTTGGTAGAAAATTCTTTCAGAGGCAAACACTGATCCTCTTCTCAAACTCCTCTCTGGCTCACAGAAGTCACTGTAAAACCTCTTCCACATAGAAATAGTGAACAGTTTGCTCATTTGGGGTTGCAYTGGGGATTGACCCCTGCACAGAACTGAAGATCAGTCAAACCCCTTGGCTGTGGCTGGGATTGTCCTCTCGCACACCAGGGAGAGGAACCCATTTCAGGAGAACATTTTGGTGACCCAGACGGGCCATAAAGCCTTGCTTGGTTCATCTTCCTRCTCCCAGAAATGGAGGATGGGATGGAGCAGGACTCCTGTGGTGTCTCAGAGGGGGGTGGCAGCTCGTGTCACAGACCCCAGGCTCCTGCAGGACAGCAGCAATGCAGGCTGCAGCCCCATGCATGGCGTGAAATGGGGTCTGTGGGGTGCATCTGCCACGGGGTTGAAAGAAGATACAGGGAAGATGGAAGTGGGGGCTTCTTCTGTGTGTAAAATCTGATAAACAGAGGAAGGAAACTAACATCTGTTTCTTTGCTTTAAATAGTCCTTTTTGTTGACGGTAGTGTTTCATAATAAAGTTTTCTGTGTGGAAAAAGAGGGGAAGAAAGCTTAAAATGAAGCAACCTCCCTTGACAAAAACCAGTCACAAAGAAAAAAAAAAAAAAAGACCTGACACAATCTTTTCCTCAATCTTTTTCTTAGTCTCCTTACTTGTATCTGGTTTTAAAAAGGTGAAGGTGGGGCTGTTTGGTGTCTGGCTTGTGAAGGTGGGGGTCTCTGCTGTCTGGGATGATGAAGGTGGGGGTCTCTGCTGTCTGGGATGATGAAGGTGGGGGTCTCCATTGCACGAGGAGATAAAGGCAGGGCTGGTGACGCTGGGGGATGTGGGGGTCTCTCCTGCCCTGGGGGATGCAGGCAGGGGGCTCTGCCATCCGGGGTGGTGAAGGTGGGGGTCTTCAGTGTACAGGATGATGAAGGAGGGGTCTCCAGAGCATGAAATGATGAAGGTGGGTGCCTCTGCTCTCCGGGGTGGTGAAGGTGGGGGTCTCCGGTGTACAGGATGATGAAGGAGGGGTCTCCAGAGCATGAGATGGTGAAGGTGGGTGCCTCTGCTCTCCGGGGTGGTGAAGGTGGGGGTCTCCACTCTACGGGATGATGAGGGCAGGGGTCTCCAGAGCATGAAATGATGAAGGTGGGTGCCTCTGCTCTCCGCGGTGGTGAAGGTGGGGGTCTCCACTCTAGGGGATGATGAGGGCAGGGGTCTCCAGAGCATGAAATGATGAAGGTGGGTGCCTCTGCTCTCCGCGATGGTGAAGGTGGGGGTCTCCACTCTAGGGGATGATGAGGGCAGGGGTCTCGGGATGGGGAGGCATCCCACCCGCAGCAGCACCAGCGGYACCCCGGCCACCACCAGCCCCTCCCGGCGCACAGGGACCCACCCCCGCTCCGCCCCGGCCTGGGCGGTGCCGCAGGAGCGGAACGGGGCCACGGCGCTGGCAGGGAAGTTCCGCCCCCGGGCCGGGCCGGGCCGGGCGGGGTCGGTGCCGGTGCCGGTGCCGAGGCCATGCGCGACGGGAACCGGCGGGGGCGGCCGCGGCGGGGCAGCGAGACCCGGAGCGGCCATGGGGGCGATGGGGCCGCGGCTGCTGCTCGCCGCGGGGCTGCTGCTCGCCGCTGGCACCGGGAGCGCTGCAGGTCAGCGGGGAACCGGGGTCCCGAGCGGGATCGGGGGGGTCGGTGGGGAGCGCGGCTCGGACCCGGTCGGGGCATCGCGGGGATACCCACGGGAGGACCGGGGTGGGAGCGGGAGTCGTAGCCCCTCTGGAAGCTCGTTGCCACCTTCCCAGGATGTCCGGTGTGTCCTCCCGGTGCGCTCGGTGCGCCCCCCGGTACGCTCGGTGCCCCCTCCCCGGGATGCTCGGTGCCCCCTCCCCGGTACACTCGGTGCCCCTTCCCCGGTACACTCGGTGCCCCCTCCCCGGGATGCGCGGGGATCCCTCCCCGGTACACTCGGTGCCCCTTCCCCGGTACGCTCGGTGCCCCCTCCCCGGGATGCTCGGTGCCCTCTCCCCGGTACACTCGGTGCCCCCTCCCCGGTACACTCGGTGCCCCCTCCCCGGGATGCTCGGTGCCCCTTCCCCGGGATGCTCGGTGCCCCCTCCCCGGTACGCTCGGTGCCCCTTCCCCGGTACACTCGGTGCCCCTTCCCCGGGATACACGGGGATCCCTCCCCGGTACACTCGGTGCCCCTTCCCCGGGATACGCGGGGATCCCTCCCCGGCATGCTCGGTGCCCCCTCCCCGGTACGCTCGGTGCTCCCCCGGTACCGCGGTTCTGTCCCCGGCGCTCCCCGGGCTGGTGTGGCCGTGCAGAGCTGGGTTCGGTGCTTTCTCCAAACCCCATCCCGGGGCCCTGGGCGGGCAGGAGTTCCCCAAAAGCTGGCGGGAGGGGGGGGTCTGAGTCAGCCCAGCCCGGCTCCCAGCCCTGCCCAGTCTCTGTGCTGGTTGTACTGGGCAGCCGGCCGAGGTGATGCAAGGCTTGGCCGAAGAGCCCATCCCGTCCTCCTGCAGCCCCCAAACAGGGGGGTTCCCCCCAGGCTGAATGTGAGGGTCCCTGACACTGCTTCCCACCTGTCCTGGGGGGCTGCAGTGGGTGACGGCTGGGGGGGCTGTAATGCCTTGGGTGACCAGACTTGGGTGGGTGACCCAGAGGGTCCAGGGTGCAGGCTGGGGATCCAGGGTGTGATGGTTGACCTTGGGGGTCTGGGGTGTGATGAGTGACTGAGGGGGTCTGGGCTGTGCTGGGTGACACAGTGGTGAGGGCCCTGTGCAGGTGACACAGTGGTGAGGGCCCTGTGCAGGTGACAGCTTGCAGCAGCAGCAGCAGCAGCAGCAGCTCAGTGAGGAATTAGGACACTCCTGGTCAGTGACCCCGCGGGTGCTGTGGGATAACCGGACACTCAGCTTGGCAGAAGCCACCCAGGTGAGCCCCTGCTCGCATTCCTGGCGTCCCCCACACTTGTGGCAGTGCCTRCACCCTGCCACCTCCCCCTGCCCTCTTCTCAGTGCAGGACATGTCCTGGTGCCTCATCCCCGGGGTCCCCAGCACCCAGAAGCAGTGGGGAAGGGGGCCCCCAGCAAATCCCCCTTCCCCTCCTGATGCTGGGAGGAACCTTTCTGGGTCGGGGTCCGCACCCCGCGCCCCTCCCGGGCGGGGCGGAAGGGCCCAGCCCACCGCAGGGAGTCTCTCCAGTGTTTCCGCAGCGCTGCACCGGGCAGGAAGAGCGGGGGGAACGGGGTGGGGGCCCCGCTCGGTCCAACCCCCCCTTTCCCCGACACAATGAGGCCGGGAGGGAGGGACGCTTCCTGCGGGGCGGGCAGGGCATCCCTTCCGACCGCTCCCTCCGGGCACGCGGCAGGGCCGGGCGGGTCCCGCTGCCTCTGGGGGCGCGTGGGGAGGGGGCAGCTTGGCTCAGGGGGTACCCCCTTAACCGCGGCCTGTGCCAGGGGGGGTTCCCCGCCCGTCTGACAGTCCTGCTGGAGCTGGAGGGGGTGCGGCTGCTGCTGGAGCTGGAGCAGAACTGGTGAGTCTGTGGTTCTGGGGGCAACAGCACGGCRTGGGATGGAGCTCCTGGACCCGCGCAGGGTGGGGGTCCTCCTGGGACCCTGAGGCTCTGCCTCTGTCCATAGTGCACTTAGAGTGGGGGTCCCTTATTCCCTGTCTCCATCCATGGCACAGGTGGGGTGGGGGCCCCAGGGTGCACCCACAGCAGGGACATGGGAGGTGCTGAGTCCTCCCTTCCTGCCGGGGTGYGCTCAGGGCAGGGTCAGCTGGGGGTTCCCGCTGTGGGTGACACGAGTCTCTGGCAGGGAGCTGGTGCAGGGCACTGGGGCACTGCTCTATTACCTGCCCGATGGCACACGGGTGATCCAGGAGCCCAGAGAGCAGGTATGGYCTCCAGCATGGCTGTCACCTGTGCTGTACCCAGGCTGGGGGCTGTCACCCCCCTGTCCCCCCCAGCCTGGGGCTGGATCCTGAGCCCCCYTCTCTGCTGCAGGAGCACTGCTGCTACCAGGGGACAGTGCAGGGCTTCCCTGGCTCCTGGGCCAACCTYTGTGCCTGTGCTGGACTCAGGTGAGCCCTGAAGCCCAGTGGTCCATGAGCCCACTCCCACTGTGCTGATGATGGGATGGGCTCCATATCCCAGCTCCTCTGTCCTTCCCCAGTGGTCGCCTCTGGCTGTCAGACACCAGGAGCTACACACTGGAGCCAGACAGCAGCAGCCCAGGGCAGCACGTGGCATCCCAGCTTCRGCCAGAGCCACAGAGCTGCAGGCAGGGCTCCCAGCCTGGGGCAGAGGCAACAGAGCCCCCCTGGCCACAGAGGGTAGGTCACCCAGGGGTCTTGCCCCACAGAGTGTCCGTGTATCAGCACTCTGACCCCTCTYTGTCCCCAGGGCAAGCGGGCAGTGGCAGAGCAGCGCTTCGTGGAGCTGGTGATGGTGGTGGACCAYGCTGCGGTGAGTGCTGGGCAGTGTYCCCACAGCAGGGGCTGCCCTTCCCACAGCCACCCCTCTGACCCCTCTCCCCRTTTCCCCAGTTCCAGAATTACCCCAACCTACAGCGTGTTCACACCCGGACCCTGGAAATCGCCAACCAGGTGGATGTGGTGAGTCACGGTYGTGTCTGTGTGTCCCAGCACAGTGCCCAGCTGTGCCCCTGCCTCTGCAGTGCTGGGGGGGCTCTGACCCCTCTGTGCCCCCCCAGTTCTTCCGCCCGCTGGGAGTGCGGGTGGCCCTGCTGGCCGTGGAGGTCTGGAGCGAGGGTGACAAGATCGCGGTGGGCGGCAGCGCCCGGGCCGTGCTGGAGCGGTTCCTGCGCTGGCGCCGGGAGGAGCTGCTGCCCCAGCTGCCCCACGACAATGCCCAGCTCCTGACGTGAGTGGGGGACAGGCTGGGGACAGGGGGACAAGGCCATAGCAGTCCCCCAACCCGCTGTGCTCTCTCCCCAGGGGTGCCCACTTTGATGATGTCTCCGTGGGGATGTCAACTCAAGCCTCCGTGTGTTCCCCCACGCGCTCTGGAGGGGTCAGCATGGTCAGTACCTCTGTCCCCCCACCCCGTCCTCCCACCAGCTGCCCTCTCTGACCCTCCTGTCCCACAGGATCACTCTGTCAGTGTCCTCGTTGTGGCCTCCACTGTGGCCCATCAACTGGGGCACAACCTGGGCATGCGCCATGACAGCGCCGGGCGCCTCTGCGACTGCGGCGACCTCCGGCACGACCGCGGCTGCATCATGGCACCGCCCACGGGGTGAGGGCAGCGGGCAGCCCTTCGGGGAGCTGGGGCCAAGCCCCTTCCTCACCTCACCTCACCTCACCTCACCTCACCTCACCTCACCTCACCTCACCTCACGGGCCCCTCCTGCCTCTGCAGGTTGACACCTGGCTTGAGCTTCAGCAACTGCAGCCGGCAGGACCTGGAGCGCAGCCTGCAGCAGGGCCAGGGCTGGTGCCTCTCCAATGTMCCCGAGCCCCAGGTCCTGACTGGAAGCCCCACCTGTGGGAACCACTTTGTAGAGCTGGGCGAGGAATGTGACTGCGGCCTCAGCGTGGTACGGGGGGCTCTGGGTAGGCCTGAAGCCCTGGAGCCACCCCATTTCTCCATGGCTCTGCCCTGGGGTGTCTGGGGCTGGCAGGGTGGTTTGCAGTGCCCAGTGCTGGGTGCTGGTGGCACCCGCTGACTGCAGCCCCCCCACCTCAGGAGTGCACCGATCCTTGCTGCAACAGCAGCTCCTGCCAGCTGATGCCAGGGGCCGTGTGTGCCACCGAGGACGCCTGCTGTGAGGACTGCCAGGTGTGTGAGGGTGGGCACCCTTGCCATGGGCACACCAGCCACTCCCCGTGGTGGGCGAGTCCCCCACTCACCCCATTTATTTGACCATGTACCCCCACTCACTGTGTTTACCTGACCATGTACCCCCACTCACCCCATTTATCTGACCCTGTCCCCCACTCATCCCGTTTATCTGACCATGTCCCCCACTCACCTCATTTATCTGACTGTGTCCCCCACTCACCCCATTTATCTGTGTCCCCCACTCACCCCATTTGTCTGACCCTGTCCCCCACTCACCCCATTTATCTGTGTCCCCCACTCATCCCATTTATCTGACCATGTACCCCCACTCACTGTGTTTATCTGACCATGTCCCCTCACTCACCCCGTTTATCTGACTGTGTCCCCTCACTCATCCCATTTATCTGACCATGTACCCCCACTCATCCTGTTTATCTGACCATGTCCCCCACTCACCCCATTTATCTGACCATGTCCCCCCACTCACCCCGTTTATCTGACTGTGTCCCCCAACTCATCCTGTTTATCTGACCATGTCCCCTCACTCACCCTGTTTATCTGACTGTGTCCCCTCACTCACCTCATTTATCTGACCATGTCCCCCCACTCACCTCATTTATCTGACCATGTCCCCTCACTCATGCCATTTATCTGACCATGTCCCCCACTCACCCTGTTTATCTGACCATGTCCCCCACTCACCCCATTTATCTGACCGTGTCCCCCCACTCACCCCGTTTATCTGACCCTGTCCCCCACTCACCCCGTTTATCTGACCCTGTCCCCCACTCACCCCGTTTATCTGACCCTGTCCCCCACTCACCCCGTTTATCTGACCATGTCCCCTCACTCACCCCGTTTATCTGACCCTGACCCCCACTCACCCCGTTTATCTGTGTCCCCCACTCACCCCGTTTATCTGTGTCCCCCACTCACCCCATTTATCTGACTGTGTCCCCTCACTCACCCCATTTATCTGACCATGTCCCCTCACTCATGGCATTTATCTGACCATGTCCCCTCACTCACCCCGTTTATCTGACCGTGTCCCCCACTCACCCCATTTATCTGACCATGTCCCCTCACTCACCCCGTTTATCTGACNGTTTATCTGACCGTGTCCCCCACTCACCCCATTTATCTGACCATGTCCCCTCACTCACCCCGTTTATCTGACCGTGTCCCCCACTCACCCCATTTTTCTGACCGTGTCCCCCCACAGCTGCGCCGTGCTGGCCACGTGTGTCGGGAGCCGCTGGGCGAGTGTGACCTGCCCGAGTTCTGTGACGGGGTCTCACGGCGCTGCCCCCCTGACACGTTCCTGCAGGACGGGCAGCCCTGTGCCAGTGGGCGGGCACGCTGCTACAGCGGGGCCTGTGCCACCTACGAGGGGCAGTGCCAGCAGCTGCTGGGGCCAGGTAGGTAGAGCAGGGCTGGGGTGGGGTGCTGGCAGCTAAGGAGGGATGCTGAGGGTCTCTGCCCTGCTGCAGGTGCCAGTCCTGTCTCCAGCTCCTGCATGGCCGCCCTGAACACAAGAGGGGATGAACGTGGGCACTGTGGGCAGCTCCCCAACGGCTCCTATGTCACTTGCACCCAGCAGTGAGTGAGATCCCTGTCCTTCCCCATGTCCCCTTTGCCGTGCCACCTGCTCTGACCCCTCTGTCCCTGCAGGGACACCAGCTGTGGGATGCTGCAGTGCCAGCGCAGCAGCTCCCGTGGGAACAGCCCAGAAGGGTCCTGCCAGGGCACCACCCTGCCCGGGGATGAGGATGTGACGGATGCGGCCATGGTGCTGCCTGGCACCACCTGTGGCCCCGGGAAGGTGAGCAGTGGGGTGAAAGGGAAGGGTCCAGGGGGAGTCTCCCAGTGCTGACATTCCATGCCCTGCAGATGTGCCTCCAGCACCGGTGCCAGGATGTCTCCATGCTGGGTGACCAGCAGTGCCAGAGCAAATGCCACGGGCATGGGGTGAGTGCGGGGCTGGGGAGCCGCTCTGGGCAGTGGGGACTTGCCCCTCAGGGGCCGAGCTCAGCCAGTGTCACCCACCCAGGTGTGCAACAACCACGGGCACTGCCACTGTGAGCGGGGCTGGGCCCCCCCAAGCTGTGACAGCCCCGGCGTGGGGGGCAGCCAGGACAGCGGCCCTGCCGGCCTTGAGCGAGGTGAGGGACAAGGCCAGCGCAGAGAATGGGGCTTTGTGCGGCGCCGGGGGGGTGCTGGGCACRGCGGGGGCTGACGTGCTGCTCTCCCGCAGGGGGAAGCGCCCTGCCCACGGCCCTGCTGCTGAGCGTGCTGCTGGGGCTGGCGCTGGCACTGGGGCTGTGCTGTGCCCGCCGTGCCGGCCTGCACAAGCGCCTCTGCCAGCTTGGGAAAGGCACCTCCTGCCAGTACAGGTACCGGGGACAGGGGGGCACGTGGGGGGCACACCGGGGGTACATGGGAGGCACGTGGGTGTCGGCACGCTCGGCTCTGCATGCGCGTGCCAAGGCACACCGGTGGCACGCGGCTGCCACGCTCACCTCTGCATGCGTGTGCCGTGACACACTCACTTCTGCGTGTGCGTTGTGACACGCAGGTGGCACACAACCCTCTCTGCATGCGTGTGCCGTGTCATGCAGATGGCACGCTGGCCCCTGCACACGTGTGCCAAGGCACGCGGGTGGCACACGACGCCTCTGCACGCGTTCGCCGCGGCGCATCAGCGGCCTGCCGGACTCTGCTCRCGCGTGCTGCGACACCCAGGTGGCACGCCCACCTCTGCATGTGGCACGCAGGTGGCACGCTCAAYCCTGCATGCGTGTGCCCTGGCATGTGAGCACACACGCACACGYGTCCCCCGYGGTGGCCGCTCGGGCGCGGTGCACRCGTGTCCCCGCAGAGCGACCGTCCCTGTGTGTGTGTTTGTGCGTCTCCAGCGCAGGTCGCAGCCCCGTCACCCCACATCCCCGCGGCTCCTCTCGCCCCCCAGCCCCGGGCTGAGCCCCCCACTCTTCTCCCCACAGTGCTGAGACCCGGGTGCGGTTCCTGGGTCCCGGAGCCGCAGACGGCTGGAGCGGGTAACGTCACCGCCGGTGCCCGGGCGTGGGGCTGTCCCCGAGCCGTCCTGCTTCGCAAGGCCTCCGGTGCCGCGCTCTTCCCCTGGCAGTGCCCGTRGGGTGCGGGGCAGCCCCGGGGTGCGGGGTGTCGCATCTTCCAGCGCCGAGGGGTTCGTTTCTCTTGGGCTTCTGCTGGTGTCGGTGTCRCTCGGTGGCCGTGCGGGGTCCCCCAAACGCCCAGRGCGAGCAGGGTCTCATCCTGGGTTTTCCCTGCAGGATCTCACAGCCAGAGCCCCCGTCGGGCAGCAGCCAAGGTCCCCCTGCGCGTCCCCGGCCCCCGCAGTGGCGGCAGGCCACGGAGCTGCAGGTCATGCATGGCAGCAAGGTGAGGATGGGGTAGCAGGTGCCCGCTTCTCTCTGGTCCTGGGGTGCCAGCTCAGAGCGTCCCACATGTGGGGATATCCCACTCCTTGGCACGCGGAGCAGCCTGGCAYGGCCACTTGGCACAGCCAGGATTGGAACCCATCCCAGCCAGGGCTGTGCACTGAGGGGGGGTCTCTGTCTCTGCCTGGAGGGAGGGGGGTCTCCGCATGCTGCATGGCTTGCCCCCCCTCTCCCTCTCTCCGCAGCCGGCTGCCCTCGGCTCAGCCCGGCCTGATCCGCCCTCCCGGCCTCTCCCGCCGGACCCTGTGCCCAAGGTAATGCCCGGGCAGGGYGGGGGGCACCCCCCAGCCTACCCCGGACCCGCTGCATGTCTGGCTGCGCTCCAGCTCTCGGGGACCTGTGTGACACGGCTGKCCCCAGACCCCTCCAGCCCAGCGGGAGGCTGGTTCCTGCACCCCTCCACTTGTCCCCCGCTGTCACACTGTCCCTCTCTCTCTGCCCAGGCCCCCCCCTCGGACAGGCCGCCCCCCCCCACACGCCCGCTGCCCGCAGACCCTGTGCTGCTGAGCGCTCAGGTAACGGCAGCAGCACCTGCGTGTGGGGCTGGAGGCGATTCCAACCCCCGAGCCTGTCGGGGGGTCAGCCCCTCACTGAGCTTTGACCCCCCCATGGCCTTGCAGCCCCCAGGTCCAGCCAAGCCCCCCCCACCGCAGCGGCCGCTGCCCTCACACCCCCCGGGCCCTTCGGTGTCCCGCAGCGAGACCCCTCCTGGGCACCCCTATGTCACCGTGATTCCTGCCAGGTGAGCACGGGGGGGACAGCACGGGGCTGCGAGCTCCGGGGGCTGTAAAGGGGCCATGCGGGGTGTGAGGGGGCGATGGGGAGTGTGAGGGGGCGATGCGGGGTGTGAGGGGGTGATGGGGGGTATGCGGGGTGCCAGGATGGGGGCCTGCAAAGGCCTGAGGGGAGAGGGGGCGATGCGGGGTGTGAGGGGTTGATGGAGGATCGCTCTCACACTCTCCTCGCCCTCCTCACAGCCGCGCATCGCCCCTCACACTCGCATCGCCCCTACACCCGATGCCCCTCACACCCCGATCCCCTCACATCGCCATTCGCGTCTCACCACTCCGCAGCATCAGCCCTCACGCATTGCCACACCCCAGGATCAGCCCCCTCACACCCCGCATACACTCTCACACCCCGATACCTCACCGATCCACACTCAACCCATTGCAGGCACCCCTCGCACCCATACTCACACCCTCACACCCCCCAGGAGCTCTCACACCCACGCTAACGCCCGCTCACACGTCAATCCCCGCTACACGGATCCAGATGCGCACCCCTCACACCCCCAATCGCCCCCTCCACGCACCAGCATGGCCCTTTAAGCCCCCGGATGCTCGCTAACGCCCCGTGCTGTCCCCTCCCGTGCTCAACTGGCAGGATCACGGTGCATAGGGGTGCCAGGGGGGTTCTCTGCTTGGGACACGGGGTGCCGGGGGTGTGAGCGGCGCAGCTGGCCGTGCGGTGGGGCGGGCTTGGCTTTGGACCTGGCGGCATGCAAGGTCCAGTGGGGGGTCAAAGCTCAGGTGAGGGCTGACCCCGACGACAGGCTCGGCAGGGTTGAATCCGCGCTCCGCCCCAACACGCACAGGTAGCTAGCTGCCGTTACCTGACGGCTCAGCAAGCAACAGGCGTCTGCGGGCAGCAAGGCGTGTGGGGGGCGCGCGAGGCCTGTCGAGGGGGGGACTGGGCAGAAGGAGGGGCACAGTGTGACAGCGGAGGGACAACTGTGACGGGGTTGCAGGAACCAGCTCCGCTGGCTGAGTAGGGTCTAGGGGACGAGCGTAGGTCAACAGGTCCCGACAGCAGCTGGAGCGAGAGCAGACATGCAGCGGGTTCGGGGTAGGCTGGGGGATGCCAGCACCGCCTGCGCCATTACATTTGGCACAGGGATCGCGCAGGGAGAGGGCGGAGGGGCGGATCAGGCCGGGCTAGAGCCGAGGGCAGCCGGCTGGGAGAGAGGGAGAAGGGGGGCAAGCCATTGCTAAGCATGCGGAGACCCATCCTCCAGGCAAGCGACAGACCCCCTCACTAGGCACATCGCTGGCTGGGATGGGTTCCAATCCATGGCTTGTAGCCAAGTGGCCGAAGCCAGGCTTGACCTCCGCGTGCAGGAGTGGGAATATCCCCAACATGGGGAGCCTCTGACGCTGGCCTACCCAGGACAGAGAGAAGCAGGGCACCTGCTACCGTCAGTCCTCACCTTGCTTGCCCATGCAAATGACCTGCAGCTCCGTGGCCTGCCGCCATGCGGTTTGGCCGGCGGACGCGACAGTGGACCTTGGCTGCTGCCACGGGGCTCTGGGCTGTTGAAGATCTAGCAGGGAAAACCCAGGATGAGACCAGCTGCTCGCCTGGAGCGTTTGGAGGCGACCCAGCGGCCATCCGAGTCGACACCGACACCAGCAGAAGCCCAAGAGAATACTACCCCTCGGCGCTGGAATATGCGACACCCCACCCCGGGGCTGCCCTCGCACCCTACGTGGCAACTTAGCCAGGGAAGAGCGCGGCACACAGGAAGGCTTGCGAAGCAAGGATCGCTCAGGGCAGCCCAGCCGGGCACGCGGCGGTGACGTCACCGCTCAGCCGTCTCGGCTTCCGGGACACGGACCGCACCGGGTCTCAGCATGTGGTCGGAAAGAGGGGGGTCAGCCGAGGGCTGGGGGGCGGAGGAGCCGCGGGCGACTGTGAGGTGACAGGAGGCATCGCGACTGCGTGGAGACGCACAAACCACCACACAGGGACTCCGCTACTGCGAGGGGACACGTGTGCACCAGCGCCCAGAAGCGGCCGCACGGGGCACCGTGTGCGTGTGTGACTCACATGCCAGGGCACAGCGCATTGCAGGATTGAGCGTCCACCTGCGATGCCAACATGCAGGTGGGTGCCACATGGGTGTCGCAGCAACGCGTCTGCGAGCAGAGTCGGCAGGCCGCTGATGCGCTGGGCGAAGCATGAAGCAGAGCCGTCGTGTGCCACCGCGTGCCTTGGCACGCGTGTGCAGGGGCCAGCGTGCATTGCATGACACGGCCAACGACATGCACTAGAGGGTTGTGTGCCACCTGGTGTTACAACGCACACGTAAGAAGTGATTGTGTCCAAGGCACACGCATGCAAGAGTGAGCGTGGAGCCGTCCGGTGGCTTGGCAGCGGGCCACTTGCAACAAGAGCCGGAAGCGTTTGGCCGGACAACCCACTGCCCCCATGTACCCCCAGTGTGCCCCACGTGCCCTTTCCACGCGTACCTGTATACTGGGAGAGTGCCTTCCCAGCTGGCAAGAGGCGCTTTGCAGGGCGGCACGGGGGCACAAGCAACGCCCCAGTGCCAGCGCCAGCCCCAGACAGACGTCAGACACAAGGGCCGTGGGCAGGGCGCTTCCTCTGGGAGAGAGCAGCACTCGCCCCCGCTGGGCCCAGCACGGCCACGCGCCGCTCAAAACCCATTCTCTGCGCTGGCCTTGTCCTCACCTCGCCAAGGCGCAGGTGCCGCTGTCCTGGCTGGCCCCCACGCGGGCTGTCAACCAGCTTGGGGGCCCAGCCCCGCTCACAGTGGCAGTGCCCGTGGTTGTTGCACCACACTGGGGGGTGACACCTGGTGAGCTAAGCCCCTGAGGGGCAGGTCCACTTGCCACAGCCACTCTGAGCCCGCACATCACCCCGTGCCCGTGGGCATTTTTGCTCTGGATGCTGGTAACCAGCATGGAGACATCTGGCACGGTGCTGAGGCGACATTGCAGGGCATGGAATGTCAGACTGGGGAGACTCCCCTGGACCTTCCTTTTCACCCACTGTACCTTCGGGCCACAGGTGGGTGCAGGCAGCACCATGGCCGCATCCGTCACATCCTCATCCCGGGCAGGGTGGTGCCTGGCAGGACTTCTGGGCTGTCGACGGGAGCTGCTGCGTGGCACTCGCAGCATCCACAGCTGGTGTCCTGCAGGGACAGAGGGGTCAGAGCAGGGTGGCACGGAAAGGGGACATGGGGAAGGGACAGGGATCTCATCACCTGCTGGTGGCAGTTGACATAAAGGGAGCGTTGGGTGAGGTTGCCGCACAGTGCCCAACGTTCATCCCTTTGCGTGTTCAAGGGGCGGCCATGCAGGAGCTGGAGACAGAATGGGCACCTGCAGCAGGGCAGAAGACTCAGCATCCTACTTAGCTGCCAGCAACCCCAAGCCCTTGCTCTACTACTGGCCCAGAGCTGCCTGGCACTGGCCCTCGTAGGTGGACAGGCCCGCTGTAGAGGCGTGCCGCCCACTTGGCAACAGGGCTGCCCGTCTGCAGGACCGTGTCAGGGGGCAGGGCGTGAGAAACCCCCCGTCACAGAATTCGGGGCAGGTACACTGCGCAGGCGCTTCCGACACACGTGGCCAGCACGGCGCAGCTGTGGGGGACACGGTCAGAAATGGGGTGAGTGGGGGGACATGGCAGATAAATGGGAATGCGAGTGGGGGGACATGGGTAATAAACAGGGTGAGTGAGGGAAGGGTAGATAAACGGGGTGAAGTGAGGGACGGGGTCAGATAAACGGGTGAGTGGGGGGACATGGTCAGATAATGGGGTGAGTGGGGGAAGGGTCAGGATAATGAGGTGAAGTGGGGGGACAATGGTCAGGATAAATGGGGTGGAGTGGGGCGCTGGTCAGATAAATGAGGGTGAAGTGGGGGGACATGGTCGATAATGGCATGAGTGAGGGGAGCACGGTCAGATAAATGGGGTGAGTGGGGGACAACGAAAATAGGTGAGTGGGGGACACAGTAGATAAATGGGGGTGAGTTGGGGGAGAATGGTCAGATAAATGAGGTGAGTGGGGGGACAATGGTAGATAAATGGCTATGAGTGAGGGGACACAGTCAGATAAATGGGGTGGAGTGGGGGAACACGGTGCAGCTTAAAATGAGGTGAGTGGGGGAACATATGCTCAAAGGATAAATGAGGGTGAGTGGGGGGGAACATGGTCGATAATGGGGTGAAGTGAGGGGACATGGTCAGATAAATGGGGTGAGTGGGGACACAGTCAGACAATGGGGGTGATGGGAGACAGGGTCAGACACAATGGGGGTTGAGTGAGGGACAATGGCAGATAAATGGCACTGAGTGAGGGGGGACATGGTGCAGATAAATGGGGTAGTGAGGGGACAGGTCAGATAATTGGGGTGAGTGGGGGGACATGGTAGATTATGGGGTGAGCTGGGGGACAGGGTAAGAAATTAAATGGGATGAGGTGGGGGGACCATGGTCAGATTAAACGGGGTCGAGTGGGGGGACATGGTCAGATAAACAGGATGAAGTTGGGGGGGAAATGGTAAAGGATAATGGGGTGAGTGAGGGGACGTCAGATAAATGGGGTTTGATGGGGGACAGGGTAGAAAATTTGGGATGTAGTGGGGGGACTGGTCAGATAAATGGGGTGAGTGGGGGTACATGGTCAGATAAACGGGGTGAGCTGGGGGGACATGGTAGATAAACCAGTGAGTGGGGGTACTGGTCAAATAAAAATGGGGGTGAGTGGGGGACTCGCCCCCACGGGGGTGGCTGGTGTGCCCATGGCAAAGGGTGGCCATCCTTACACACTGGCATGTCCACAGGCAGGCTGTCTCGGTTGGCAACACGGCTGGCATCAGTGGCGGAGCTGCTTGTTTGCAGCAAGGATCGGTGGCAATCTGAGGTGGGGGGGCTGCAGTCGCGGGGTGCCACCAGCACCCAGCACTGGGCATGCAACCACACCTGCCAGCCAGCCCCAGGCGCTAGAGCATTTGGAGAACTGGGGGTGGCTTTTCCGGGGCTTCAGCTACCAGAGCCCCCGTACAGCTGAGGGCCGCAGTCACAATTCCTGCGCCCAGCTTACAAAGTGGGTTCCACAGGTGGGGCTTCCAGTAGGACTGGGCTCGGGTAACATTGGAGAGGCACCAGCCTGGCCCTGCTGCAGGCTGCGCTCCAGGTCCTGCGGCTGCAGTTGCTGAAGCTCAAGCCAGGTGTCACTGCAGAGGCAGAGGGGCCGTGAGGTGAGAGTGAGGTTGAGGTGAGGAAGGGGCCTTGGCCCCAGCTCCGAAGGGCTGCCCGTTGCCCTCACACCGTGGGCGGTGCCAATGATGTCAGCCGCGGGGGTTTTCCGTGCGGGAGGTCGCCGCAGTCGAGAGGCGCCGGCGCTGTCATGGCGCATGCCAGGTTGTGCCTCCAGTTTTTGATGGGCCACAGTGGAGGCACAAGAGGACCTGAACAGAGTGATTGTGGGCAGGGGGTCAGAGGAGGGAGCTGGGTGGGAGGACGGGGGTGGGGGGACAGAGGTACTGAATGCTGACGCTCCAGAGCGCGTGGGGGAACACCGGAGGCTTTGAGTTGACATCCCCACGGAGACATCATGCAAAAGTGGGCACCCTGGGGAGAGAGCACAGCGGGTTGGGGACTGCTATGGCCTGTTTCCCTGTCCCAGCCTGTACGCCCACTTCACGTCAGGAGGCTGGGCATTGTCGTGGGGCAGCATTGGGCGCAGCTCCTCCGGCGTCACAAGCGAGGAACGCTCCAGCACGCCCGGGCGCTGCCGCCACGCCGATCTTTGTCCACCTCGATCCAGACCTCCACGGCAGCAGGGCCACCCGACTCCGCGGGGACGAACTGGGGGGCACGAGGGTCAGAGCCCCCAGCACTGAAGAGGCAGGGCACAGCTGGGCAATGTGCTGGGACACACAGACACGACCGTGACTACCACGTCACCTGGTTTGGCGATTTCCAGGGTCCGGGTGTGACACGCTGTAGGTTGGGGTAATTCTGGAACTGGGGAAACGGGGAGAGGGGTCAGAGGGTGGCTGTGGGAAGGGCCAGCCCCTGCTGTGGGAAACTGCTCCAGCACTCACCGCAGCATGGTCCAACAACCATCAACCAGCTCCACGAAGCGGCTGCTCTTGCCCGCTGCTCGCTTGCCTGGGGACAAAGAGGGGTAGAGTGCTTGGATACCGGACACTCTGTGGGGCAAGACGTGGGGACCTACTCTGTGGCAGGGGGGCTCTGTTGCATCTGCCCCAGGCTGGGAGCCCTGCTGCAGCTCTGTTGGCTCTGGCTGAAGCTGGATGCACGTTGCTGCCCTGGTGCTGCTGTCCCTGGCTCCAGTGTGGTAGTTCCTGGGTGTCCGACATGCCAGAGGCGGCCACTGGGGAGGGACAGAGGAGCTGGGATCTGGAAGCCGCATCCATGCATCAGCACGTGGAGTGGGCTCATGGGACATGGGCTCAGGGCTCTGAGTCCAGACAGGCAAAAGGTTGGGGCAGGAGGCAGGGAAGCCTGCATGGGTCCCCCTGGTAGCAAGAGTGCTCTGCAGCAGAGAGGGGGGCTCAGGATCCAGCCCCAGGTGGGGGGAAAACAGGGGGGTGACAGCCCCAGGCTGGGTACAGCACAGGTGACGCAGACATGCTGGAGACCATTACTGTCTCTGGGCTCCTGATCTACCCGTGTGCCATCGGGCAGGTAATAGAGCCAGTCGCCCAGTGCCCTGCAACCAGCTCTGCCAGAGACTCGTGGTCACCACAGCGGGAACCCCAGTGACCTGCCTGAGCACACCGGCAGGAAGGGAGGATCCACTCCATGTCCTGCCTGTGGGGTGCACCCTGGGGCCCAACACACCTGTTGCCATTTTGGATGGAGACAGGGAATAGGGACCCCCACTCTAAGTGCCTATGGCCAGAGGGCAGAGCTCAGGGTCCAGGAGGACGCCCACTGCGCGGGTCAGGAGGCTCCATCACGCCGTTGCTGTTGGCCCCAGACACAGACTCACAGTTTCCTGCTCCAGCTCCAGAGCAGCAGCACCCCCTCCAGCTCCAGCAGGACTGGTCCAAGACGGGCGGGGACACCCCTGGACAGGCCCGCGGTTTAAGGGGGGGCTACCCCTGAGCAAGCTGCCACTCCAGGCGCCCCCCAGAAGGCAGCGGGACCGCCGCCCTGGCGGTGCCGGAGGGAGCGGTCGAAGGATGCCTGCCGCCTCCGCAGGAAGCGTCCCTCCCTCCGGCCTTAATTGTGTCGGGGAAAGGGGGGGTTGGACCGAGCGGGGCCCTCCCGTCCCGCTCTTCCTGCCGTGCAGCGCTGGCGGAAACATGGAGAGAATCCCTGCGGTGGGACTGGGCTTCGCCGCCGGGAGGGGCGCGGGGTGCGAGACCGACCAGAAGGTTCTCCAGCATCAGGAGGGAAGGGGGGTTTGCTGGGGGCCCTTCCATGTTTCTGGGTGTGGGACCCCGGGGATGAGGCACAGGAATTGTCCTGCACTGAGTAAGAGGGCAGGGGGAGGTGGGCAGGGTGTAGGCACTGGGGCCACAAGTGTTAGGGGGAACGCAGGAATGTGAGCGGGGGCTCACTGGGTGGCTTCTGCAAGCCTTGAGTGTCCGGTTATCCCACAGCACCGCGGGGTCACTGACCAGGAGTGTCTTAATTCTCACTGAGCTGCTGCTGCTGCTGCTGCTGCTGCAAGCTGTACTGCACAGGGCCTCACCACTGTGTCACCTTTTGCACAGGGCCCTCACCACTGTGTTAACCAGCCAACGCCAGACCCATCAGTCCCTCATCACACCCAGACCCAAGGTCAACCATCACACCTGGATCCAGCCTTGCACCCTGGACTCTGGTCACCCAACAAGTCTGGTCACCCAGGCATTCAGCCCCGCAGCCGTCACACACATGCAGCCCCCAGGACGGTGGGAAGCAGTGTCAGGGACCCTCACTTCAGCCTGGGGGGAACCGCCCTGTTTGAGGGCTGACGGAGGATAGCGAATGGGCTCTTCGGCAAGCTTGGGCATACTCGGCCGGGCTGCCAGTACAACAGCACAGAGACTGGGCAGGCGCTGGGAGCCGGGCTGGGCTTACAGACCGCCCCTCCGCAGCTTTGGGGAACTCCTGCCCTCTGCCAGGGCCTCGGGAATGGGGTTTTGGAGAAGAGCCCGACCAGCCAGCTCTGCAACGGCACACCAGCGGGGAGCGCCGGGACAGACCCAGCGGTAACAGGGGGAGCACGAGCGTACCGGGGGAGGGGGCACCGAGCATTGCGGGAGGATCCCGCGTATCCCGGGGAAGGGGCACGAGTGTAACGTGCGGGGAGGGATCCCCGTGATCCCGGGGAAGGGGCACGGAGTGTACCGGGGAAGGGGCACGAGCGTACGGGGAGGGGCAGCAGGAGCATCACGCGGGGAAGGGCACGAGCAATGCCGGGGAGGGGCACCGAGTGTACCGGGGAGGGGGCCACGGTGTAGGGGAGAGGGCACGAGCATCCCGGGGAAGGGGCTAACGAGCGTACCGGGGGAAGCGCGGCACGGAGTGTACGGGGAGGGATTCCGCGGCATCCGGGGAGGGGCACCGAGTGTACCGGGGAGGGGCACCGAGTGTACCGGGGAGGGGGCCCGAGCATGCCGTGGGAGGGGGCACGAGCGTACCG
>NDFG01000183.1:296185-308025 GCA_002167245.1 Sporophila hypoxantha
CCSRGYSYTRSSSASCCCCGGTGGTACCGAGCCCCGGTGRTACCGAGCCCCGGGCAGTACAGAGCCAGCGAGTGCCCCAGCTGGTACAGACCCCCGGGTGCCCACGGGGGGCACTGAGCCCTGAGCACCCCCGGTGCCACCAGGGCAGCGAGCACACCTGGGTGGTGCTCAGCCCCAGGCACTGCTGGTGGCACYGAGCCCCGGGTGGCATCCCGCTCGTGAGTGTGACACCAAGCTCTGRGTGTCCCCACATCAGTGGGCAGCCCTGGTTGCCCCCAGGCCGGTGGGCACTCCTGGTGGCACCAAGCCCTTGGTGGCACCAAGCTGGTGGGCGGTCCCGGTGCTGCCAATCTGCTGGTGGTACCCACCTGTGCTGAGCCTGGCCACCCTTGGTGGCACTGAACTCTGAGCATCCTCTTGTGGCACCAGGCTGGTGGGTGGCACTCTCGGGGCTGTGGTTTCCATGGTGGGGGGCACTCCAGCCCACACCCTGCCATTGGCAGCTTGGCTGTCACCAGCAGGCCAGGGTCTGGCTCCATCCCTCTTCCCAACCTCCTCCATTTTAGGAATTTCCCAGCTCGGGGCTTCTCAGGGAGCAGGAGGCAGGGTCAGGATGCAGAGGCCTCCCCATGGAGGTCCTGGGCTCTGGGCCTGCTGCCCTGGGGCAGACTGGCACATGATGGGCAGGGCTGGGCGTGCAGACGCTGCCCCGCTCCCATGCTGCAGAAGGGAGAGGTGAGACCCCCACCACCCATGGATGCCCAGGAAGGGGGGCTCTGTGTGCCCCTCTGCTGGGTCAGGCAGGGCCCCGTGCCCCTGCCCTGGCCCTGCCCAGGCCCGTCCCAGCCAGCGTCACCCGTGGGATGCTCTGAGTCAGCAGGAGTCTGTGCTCCATCCTGCCCTCGGGGAGCCCCCAGCCTGAGTGGGGTGTGGGGCTTCAATCCCCCCTTGCCAGCGCTGCCATCCCGGTGATGAACATTCTGGATTCTGCCAGAACTGACTGTGAACACTGAGCTGAGGGCTGAGGTCTCCCTGCCAGCTCCTCTTTTCCATCACCAGCCCCAGACTCTCRGGACCAAGCGTGTTCACACGCGTGTGCGCGTTCATGTGCGTGCTACACGTGTGTGTGCCTGCGCAGCTGCTCCAGCCCGGCCTGGCCGCGCTTGCCGTCGGCACAACCATGAGCTCACAGCATCCCCTGCCCGCCCCGTGCCCCCTGCCAGCCCCGTGCCCCCTGCCAGCCCCGTGCCCCCTGCCCGCCCCGTGCCCCCTGCCCGCCCCGTGCCCTGCCCGCCCCGTGCCCCCTGCCAGCCCCGCCGCGTCCCTCCGCACGCTCCCCCGCCGCCGTGTCATGTCCGATCAGCGGCCAGGCGGGTGCCTGGGGCGAGGGGCTTTGTGCCCGGCCAGCGTGGCTGCACAAACCCCCCCGGCCGCGGTGGCCGAGCGCATTCAGCTCCAGCGGCCTGCGCCTAATCCGAGCTGATGCCTGGCTGTGTCCTCTCGGGGTTTTTTTTTGGGAAAAGCCCAGCTCTCTGCTCTGCTGGGGCAGCAGGACACCTCTCCCAAAGGGACCCCCGGCTTGTCCTGCCCGGCAGGTTCCTGCGGGACGACTACTCCATCCAGGTGGCCATCAATGACTACCTGGACATCTACTGCCCGCACTACGAGGGGGCGGTGCCCGCCGGCCGGGCTGARACCTTCACGCTCTTCATGGTGGATCGGGAGGGTTATCGCGGCTGCTACGAGACCCCCGGCGCCTTCAAGCGCTGGGAGTGCAACCGGCCCCGGGCGCCCTTYGGGCCCGTCCGATTCTCCGAGAAGATCCAGCGTTTCACCCCCTTCTCACTCGGCTTCGAGTTCCAGCCGGGGGAGACCTACTACTACATCTGTGAGTCCCCTCGGGGGCTGCGCTGGGCTCACGGCACGCTGGGTGCGGTCCCCGGGGTCAGAATGTGTCAGGGGGGGCTTGAGTGCAGCTCCCCAAGGTTTGGGGTCACCAGGATCCCCMTGGAGCCGAGTTTAGGGCGTGTGGGGGGCCAGGGTACAGCCAGGATGTCCCTGAGGTTGAGGGGAGCACGGGGGCTCTGGGTGATGCCAGGGCTGAGGTGCAGGAGGCTGTGGGTGTCCCAAGGGTGGGGGTGCAAGGGGGTGGGATGCARGGGGTGTYTGGATGCCCTGGGGTGRGGGATTCATGAAGGTATGGGGTRCAGAGGGGTTCTGGATGCCCATGGAGGGGAGCACAAGTGGATCGGGGTTAAAGGGGTTTCTGGATGCTTCTGGAGGGGGGCACAAGGGGATCAGGGTGCATGGGTGGGGTCTGGATGTCCTGGGGTGGGGGATGTGTGGGGAGGTGGAGTGCTGGGTGGGCTCTGGGTGCTCTAGTGGGGGGCACGAGGGGTCGGGGTGCCCCTGGTTTGGGGTGCAGGGTGGGCTCTGGGTGTCCCTGGTTCGGGGTGTCCCTGGTTCAGGGTGTTCCCTGCTCGGGACGTCCCCGGTTCGGGGTGCAGGGTGGGCTCTGGGTGCCCACAGTTCGGGGTGTCCCTGGTTCGGTGTGCCCCCAGTTCTGGGTTCAGGGTGGGCTCTGCGTGCTCCAGAGTCGGGGCACAACGGTTCGGGGTGTCCCCGGTTCCAGGTGCAGGGTGGGCTCTGGGTGTCCCTGGTTTTGGGTGTCCCCAGTTCGGGGTGCAGAGTCGGCTCTGGGTGTCCCTGGTTCGGGGTGCCCCTGGTTGGGGGTGCCCACAGTTCAGGGTGTCCTTGGTTCTGTGTGCCCCCAGTTCTGGGTTCAGGGTGGGCTCTGTGTGCTCCGGAGTCGGGGCACAACGGTTCTGGGTGTCCCCGGTTCGGGGTGCAGGGGGGGCTCTGGGTGTCCCTGTTTCGGGGTGTCCCCGGTTCGGGGTGCAGGGGGGGCTCTGGCTGTCCTTGTTTCGGGGTGTCCTTGGTTCTGGGTGTCCCTGTTTCGGGGTGACCCTGTTTTGGGGTGCAGGGGGGGCTCTGGGTGTCCCTGTTTCGGGGTGTCCCTGGTTCTGGGTGTCCCCGGTTCTGGGTGTCCCCGGTTCGGGGTCCGGGGGGGCTCTGCGCGCTCCGGGCTGGGGGCGCGGTCCCCGCGTTCCGCCGGGAGGGGGCGCCCCCGGCCCGCGCGGAGCCGCCGTCGGGGGGTCCCGGGGGGGCCGCAGCGGAGCCGGTGCCCGCTGACCCCCCCTGCCCAGCCGTGCCCAGCCCCGAGAGCGCCGGGCGATGCCTGAAGCTGCGCGTCACCGTCTGCTGCCGAGGCACCAGTGAGTCCGGCTGGGGGGCGGGGGCTGCGCCCCAAAACTCGGGGGCTCCACCGGTTCCCACTGGGGGACACCGGAGCCTCCACGTAACCCACGGGAGCCGCTCGCTGACCACCGCGGGGTTTATTTCAGCGCCAGAGCCGGTGACGGAGGTGCCGAATTCGCAGCCCCGAGGGCGCGGAGGCCCCGAAGGTGAGTACGGCGGCGGGGCTGGGAGGTCGGGAACCGGCTGGCCCTGACCGCTGCTTCTACCCTGGCAGATGTGGCTCCTGCCCGGGGCACCGCGGTCCCATCGCAGCCCTGCACCCCGTGCCTGGCGCTCGTGCTCCTGGCCCTGCTCTGGATCTGAGCCCGGCGCTGCCCCTGCCGGGGGGACGGGCTCCTCTGCCCCAGCGCCGCTTCCAGACTCTTCCTCCCAGCCAAACCCCCGAGCCCGTGGGGCAGCCCCAGGCCATGACCCGCCTGCTGGACCTCCGCAAAGCCGAGCTGGGGCCGGGAGCTCCGGGCTGGAAGGTGAGGGGCAGCGAGGGGTTCCTGGGCACTGGGTGAGCACCTGCGCGCTGCCCTGAAGCATCCCCGGACGGGGCTCTCTCCCTGCCAGGGCCATCGCATCGCCGCACGCCGGGATCGCCGCACCCCGGCGCTGCCCCACCGGCGCTGGGGTCCCCTCAGCGAACGCCTGCTCTGCCCCACGGCCACCACCTCATCTCGTGCCTTTCCCCACGGACCCCCTGCCCCGGGGCCCAGGGACCCCCGAGCCCGGAGCAGCGGGRCAGCAGCTCCGATGGCGGCATCCGCCGCTCTGCCGTGTCGTCCTGCAGCGAGGACACGCTCATCTGTCTTCTGGGAAGACGCYTTCCTCCGTGCCCTCGGTTTGGTTTTAACCCTTGGTAGTGACTGAGCAATACAATGTTTGCAAGATCGCTGCGGCCCGGCTGTGCAGCCCCCCCGCCGTGCCCCTGCCCGTGCCCCCCAGGCCTGCACGGGTGCCAGGGCGGCTCCTGCAGGGTGTCCCCTCCAGGGTGTCCCCTCCTGGGTGTCCCCTCCAGGGTGTCCCCTCCTGGGTGTCCCCTCCTGGGTGTCCCCTCCTGGGTGTCCCCTCCAGGGTGTCCCCTCCAGGGTGTTCCTGCCCCTCGCTCCCTGCACAGCCCTCATGGCCTTAACTGCAGCAGTTTGCTATCGAGTCGTCAGCTCCTGTCACCGGAGAGCTTTAATTACAGACGAGCWGCTGGTAATTAACACCTGGTGGTGGGATGAGCGCTGGGGCAGGGGGTGAGGGGACAGTGGGCTTGGGGGTCACTCACCCAAAGCCCCCAGCCAGGCACCCTGCTTCCTTTTGCCGCCTTTGGGTGTGGTTGGGGTGCCCACAGAGCAGCTGCTCTCTGTCCATCTCTCCATCACCTATGGAGCTCTGCACCCCCATAAGATGCCAAAAATGGGGGGTGTGGGGAGCTGCAGGGTTCCCCCCTTCCCAAGTGGATCAGTGGGGGCTCATCCCTTGGCACACCCATGTCCCTGTCACAGCCACGGCTCTGCCACACGCCCCAGCCTTGCCAACAGCAGGAGAGTTCCCTGTCGCTCTCAGTCGCCCATCCCACGAGTGCAGCCCCCCACTCACCCTCCTGAGGGGCYCAAACSCCCCCCGGGGCCGCCTGCAGCAGGGCCCCCCAGCCCCTGGCCGTGCAGGCGTTGCCGCAGTGGTGCCGGGCACGTCAGACAGGTTTTATGGCTTCTGGGAGAAAGAAGCTGCTTGGCAAGAGGCTGAGAGAGAAAGCATCGACCGTGCCGCTCCCCTCCCCCCGCTCGGCTGCCTGCCCTTCCCCCACTGCACCCCRTCCTGCACCCCACTGCCCTGCAGGGAGGGGTCCCCATCCCCCTGGGGGGCTGCCCAGTGCAGGGGGCATCTCCTGTGGGACCGTCCCCTCCCCAGGAGGGGGTGAGACCATCCTGGGGGGCATCGTACTCGAGGGACCCCCGTGTAGGGTGCTGGGTGGGGCATCCCCCAAAGCACCCASCTGGGGGGATGCTGGGGGGCGGTGGGGCCTGTAGGGCCGGGGGGTGGGGATGTTGGGGTGATGGGGACTTGTGGGACCCCCGGGCAGGGATTCCAAGGGACAACCATCCCCTGTATGGACCCCCCGGGCAGGGAAATTTGAAGAGGACAACACCATCCCTGTAAGGACCCTCATCAGGGATCCCAGGGAACAACCATGCCCTGTGGGACCCCCATGCAGGGATGGATCAGGGTCTTACTTAGCAGGCCCCCCATGCAGGGTTTCCTAGGGAACAACCATGCCCTGTGGGGACCCCTCAATTGCAGGTTTCCAGGGGGCTGTACCTGTGGGACCCCATCCAGGGATTATCCAAGGGGCGTACCCTGCAGGACCCCCCATGCAGGGATTCGCAGGGGACAACCATGCCTGTGGACTCCCAGTAATAGGGATTCCAAGGGGATGTACCCTGCAGGACGCCCGCATTGCAGGGATGATCAGGGTCTGTACCCTGTGGGACACCCATGCAGGGATTTTGAGAGGACAACCATGCCTGTGGGACCCCCATACAGGGGATGATCAGTGGTCTGTACTTTGCAGGACCCCCATGCACGGGTTTCCCAGGGACCAACCATCCTGCCAGACCCCCATGCAGGGATTTGAGAAGAACAACCATCCTGCAGGACCCCCATGCCAGGATGCCCAGGGGGCTATACCCTGTGGATCCCTGGCAGGGATTCAGGGGCCTTTGTTACGCTGCAGTCTCCCAATGCAGGATTTTGAGGAGGACAACCCAGGCCTGTGGGGACCCCCATGCAGGGATGATCAGGGTCTGTCACCCTGCAGGCCCCTAACAACAGGGATTCTAGGGGGCTTGTAGACGCGTGGGAACCCCAGGCAGGGAATTCCAGGAGGGCTTGTACCCTATGGGCCCCCCGTGCAGGGATTTGAGAGGACAACCAGGCCTGTGGGACCCCATGCAGGATTCCAAGGGGCTGTACCCCTGTGGACCCCCATACAGGGATTCTAGGGGCTGGTACCCTGTTGGTACCCCCGGGCAGGGATTCCAGGGGGGCTGTACCCTGCAAGGTCCCCCATGCAGGATTTGAGAGGAAAACCATGCCTGTGGGACCGCCCCATGCCAGGGAATTCCAGGGGGGGCTGTAACCTGCCAGGACCCCCATCTCAGGGGAATTCCAGGGATACAACCATGCCCTCAGGACCCCATACAGGATTGAGCGGGCTGTAACCTGCACGGACCCACCATGCAGGGATTCATGGGTCTGGTACCCTGTGGGACCCCCATACAGGGATTCTATGGGGGCTGACCCTGCAGGACCCCCATTGCAGGGATTTGAAAGAGGACAACCAGCCCTGTGGGACCCCCATGGCATGGGAATTTTGAGAGGAACAACCATCCCCCATTGACCCCCATGCAGGGAATCCCAGGGCGACAGACCAAGCCCTGTGGCCACCCCCATTCCAGGATGCTTGAAGTGCGGGCATCCCCAAAGACCCCCATACAAAGATGCTGGGGCACAGCTGTGCCCTGCAGGCCGCCTGTGCAGGGATGTTGGTGGGCTGTGCCTTGCAGGAACCCATGCAGGGATTCCAGGGGTGGGCACCACCCCTTCCCCAGACCCTCAGGCATCCCCAGACAAAGCCAAGGGGTTCCTGTGAGACCCCCAGAGYGGGTGCTAGGTCTGGGCCCTGTCCTTGAGCTGGTGTTGTTTGGTATGCAGGAGCTGCCACCAGCTTCAAATCCCATCGACTTCCAATGAGCAATGCCATCAATAACGGCTAATTGATGGCGCGGCCGCTCCAAATCAGATTCCCCGTCCCCTGAATCCAATTGATGGCTCCGCACCCCGCAGCCGCCGCGGCAGAAATTGAATCTATTCAAGGAAYGGGCTCCATTAGCCCATCCCTTCTGTCTCGCCACCCCCCCCACCCTCCCCTGTGCCACCCTTACCAGCCCCGGGGTGCCCRTGGGGAGGAGCGTGGGGTGAGGATGTGGGGTGCCCCAGGTGGGTGGGAGTKAAACCTTCCCAAAGTGGGAAGGAAAAATTTATCAGCTGGCATAGCGAGCGATGGGGAATGGTAATAGGCAGCAGGGAGATGGAGAGCAGGATAAAGAGCTGTGTCGTGCCAGGGGCTGGGAGCTGCAGCGGGCACTGAGGAGGGAGCACAGCGTGGCCGTGCCCACCCCGTGGCCTGGCTCACTGTCACAACGGGGATTGTGGCACCAGGAGGAGCCTGCTGGGCACAACCCCTTTATCTCTGGGGTGTTCCCGTGCCTGGCACCAGATCCCTCACCCAGCCACGCTGCCCACACCCAACCCTGCCATGGCCCCAAACACCCCTCATCACCCCAGCACAAGGTTCTGCTGCCATCCCGGGGTAGCCCCAGGGCACACAGGGGACACAGGGCACRGTGCCCCTCCCCGAGGGCTGACAGGGGGGAGCACAGCCCCCCCAGGGCAGTGGGGCCCATCTCTGCCTGTTCCCGAGGGCAACGGCGGCAGCGCCCACCCCGGAGCTGTCGAGAGCATCCCGGAGATGGGAAATGGCTCCGTGTCACCATGGAAACGGGGCCACCGGCTCGACATGCCGAGGGGACACGTGTGCTGGGGGGACACGCACGCTGAGCCCTGAGGAGCAGGGCACTGGGAACGCCAGGCATTGGGCACGATGCACTGGGCAGCGGGCACCGGGCACAGGGCCCTGAGAGCCCATCACCCACCTCGGGCCAGCTCCCTCATTACCCGCCATCCACTCTCAGGGGTGCCACCTCTTCGTGGTGCCACCTCTTCGTGGTGCCACTTCTTCATGGTGCCACTTCTTCATGATGCCACCTCTTGGTGATGCCACCTCTTGGTGATGCCCCCGTGGCCGGGCAGCTCCAGAGCCCCGCAGCAGGGCTGAGCAGGGGATGCAGGGGCCGGAGCAGCCCTTCCCCGAGCAGCCTCCCGATGATGTGCATCGTCAAGGTTATCATCGAGCAAAACACTCAGCGGGGGCTCGCAGGGAGCCGGCCCGCGCCGCTTAATTAACCGGAGCTGCACGCGCCGAGCCCGCTCCTGCCATAGCAATGAGGGCACGGGCACKGGCACAGGCGGGGGCTGGCGCATCCCACCCGCATCCTGGGGGGCTGGGAGAGCAGCTGGCCGGTGCCTGCTGCCAGGTGTGCCCGCTCCAGGGGCCAGGGTGGCAGTCGGTGTGTGTGAGACAGCCTGGCGCTGGTGGGTGCGCGCGTGCAGGGGTGGAGGCGCAGATGTTGCCTGTGAAATCACCGTTCTAGGCCAGGGTGGCTGTTTGTCCGTGCCTGTGTCCGTCTGTCCTGTCATGCCTGTGCCCTTGCACGTGCTGGAGCGTGATGTAATCTTGCTGGACAAGAATCCTGCTGGACAATGTCAGAGCAGGGATGGGCAGGAGCTGCCCTTGSTGCCAGCTCTGCTTGGAGCTGCTGCAGACTGAGGGGCCTGCATGGTCCCTGCTCTGGGACAACCTCTGCATCCCTGGGGAGAATGATTCAATGGGTGGGTGCAAATGACACGTGGCACCACCCCAACACAGTGTCCCTGTCTCCAGGGCAGCCACACAGTGGGGGCAGAGGCTGGGGCAGGTGCCCACCCAGGGCAGCACACCCTAAGGGTGCCTGAGTGGATGCTGAGGTGCTCTGTGCCAGGGTGCCACCGGGCTCACGGCCTCTCCAGCGGAAGGATGCTGTGGGGATGGTGGAGGTGGAGCCCTGGAGTGACTTGGGCCCTGCTCCCCACATCCACCACGTGCCCTGTGCTCCTTTGATCCTCGAGCYGCTAACGAGCTTCCCTGGCAAAGAGCTCCTTAGGCAGGGCAGAGCCTGAGCTGCCTGAGCAGCACCAGGGCAGTTCCTCGGGTGCCTGCAGTCCCAGCCCAGGGCCAGGGACAGGCCAGGCCAGTCCCAGCAGCTGGCAGGAGGACTGGCTGGTGTGGCCAGCCCATGGCCAGAGGCAAGTGCAGCACAGGGGGGTGGATGCTCTGAATTCCTGAGCACAGGAGCACAAAGTGGCTGCGACRGCAACAGCGGCGTGGGGGGCATGGGGCCATGCTCACAGCCAGCCAYGGGACCCCCACCCAGCCCAGATGGGGCAGCTGGACACTGCCAGGCTGTAGGGGCACTGTACCGACACAGGGCCCTCTGCCACCCTCGGGTGGTGCTGCAAGGCAGCAACAGGGCACCCACACCTGCCAGCCAGCACAGGGCATACCCCATGCGAACCTGCTGGCAGCACAGGGCACCCCACACCTGCTGGCAGCACAGGGCACCCCACACCTGCCAGCACCTCCTGGTGCTCTCCTGGCTATCCCCAGCGGTGCCCCCAGCACCTCCTGCTCTGTCCCCTGTCCAGCACCCAGCTCCCATCACCTGGCCAGCAGCGCAGGCCTGGGGCAGCTGCAGCCAATGGAGGGAACCCCCATTTCTGGTGAGCCAGAGGAGGGAGCCCCCATTTCTGGTGAGCCCATGGAGGGAACTCCCATTTCTGGTGATCCAGTGGAGGGAGCCCCCATTTCTGGTGATCCAGTGGAGGGACCCCCCATTTTCTTTGTGCCCCCAGCCCCTCTGGTGAGCCATCTCTGCTGAGCCAGTGGAGGGAACCCCCATTTCTGGTGAGCCATCTCTGGTGAGCCAGTGGAGGGAACCCCCATTTTCTTTGTGCCCCCAGCCCCTCTGGTGAGCTAGTGGAGGGCACCCCCATTTCTGGTGATCCAGTGAAGGGAACCCCCATTTCTGGTGAGCCATTTCTGGTGAGCCCATGGAGGGAACCCCCATATCTGGTGATGCAGTGAAGGGACCCCCATTTCTGGTGAGCCCATGGAGGGAACCCCCATTTCTGGTGACCCAGTGGAGGGAACCCCCATTTCTGGTGATCCAGTGAAGGGAACCCCCATTTCTGTGACCCAGTGGAGGGAGCCCCCATTTCTGGTGAGCCGTTTCTGGTGATCCAGAGGAGGGAACCCCCATTTCTGGTGACCCACTGGAGGAAGCCCCCATTTTCCCCGCGCCCCCAGCCCCTCTGGTGAGCCATTTCTGGTGATCCAGTGAAGGGAACCCCCATTTCTGGTGAGCCAGTGGAGGGAACTCTCATTTCTGGTGAGCCATTTCTGGTGAGCCCATGGAGGGAACCCCATTTCTGGTGATCCAGTGGAGGGACCCCCCATTTCTGGTGACCCAGTGGCGGGAGCCCCCATTTTCTTTGTGCCCCCAGCCCCTCTGGTGAGCCAATTCTGGTGATCCAGTGGAGGGACCCCCCCATTTCTGGTGATCCAGTGAAGGGAACTCCCATTTCTGGTGAGCCCATGGAGGGAACCCCCATTTCTGGTGACCCAGAGGAGGGAGCCCCCATTTCTGGTGAGCCATTTCTGGTGAGCCAGTGGAGGGAACCCCCATTTCTGGTGATCCAGTGGCGGGAACCCCCATTTTCCCCGCGCCCCCAGCCCCTCTGGTGAGCCATTTCTGGTGAGCCGTTTCTGGTGATCCAGAGGAGGGAGCCCCCATTTTCCCCACGCCCCCAGCCCCTCTGGCGAGCCGTTTCCAGCCATGCATTATTGAAGCCCCGCCGTGCCATCGCTCGCGGCCGCCGTGACGGCAGGCGCCGCCTCAGCCCTGATGAATATTTCAGGCCCTGAAATCTCCTGCGCCTGCACGCTTAGCCCCAGTCCCCCCCTGCCCCCCCAGCTCATCGGCTCCTTTGTTTCCCTGTGCTTCTGCCCGGCACCAAGGCAGGGGCACGGTGTCACCCTGCCCTTCTCCCTGGGGACAGTCACGCATGGCCTGGCATGGGATGGGAATGGGCTGTTCCCGTGGGCACTGCTGGTGGTAGAACCAGAGCAGCCCCATGCTGCCAAGCTCAGTGCCAGCTGGGGGTTCCTAGGATGGCTCCTGTGCTCCCTGTGCCCATGCCCAGCCCTCATTTGGGCCTGAGGGACTGCAGGTCCCCTGGCAGCATCGCCTGCAGGGTCAGGGCAGGATGGGGACAGCCTAGAGCGCAGCACACTGTGGGTCTGTCCCTGGCACCTCCCAGTTCACTGCCACCTCTGCCAGTGCTCCCAGATGCTGATTGTGGCATGATCTGTGTGCAGTGGGAGCAGGATATCGATGCTGCTTGTCACTTCTTCATCAGATTAACATCACTTACACACCACCAGACACCTCACAGGGGACACCAGGGTGGCACATGGCCGGGATGAGCAGAGCATGTTCCAGAGCCAGTGGGGAGCCAGGTACTGTGGCTGGCAGCCACAAACCCATCCCTGTGTCCTTGTCCCTTCCCCAGAGAGCTGTGGCTGCAGTGGGGCCATGTGCCAGCCTTGCCCTACCCAAGCCTCCCACCTGGCACACCCTCCAGCACATCCACGCCGTGGTCATGTCCCAGCAGCAGGGGACAGGAGTGAGGCCGGGGATGATATTGGAGTGATCTTGAGGCCGGGAGGGAGGTTTGGAGAGGAGAGGAGCCGGCTGAGTCACCCGGTGCCGGCTGCTGACTCAGGCGCTTCCTGCCAGGTAACCTCCACCGCCGGCGTGGGCTGCTGGGAC
>NDFG01000184.1:25155-40098 GCA_002167245.1 Sporophila hypoxantha
CCTGGGGACAGTGACAGGAACATTGGGGACATTGGGGGACATCATTGGGGGACATGGGACAGGTGATCAGACATCGATTTGGGACGATGGTGGGTACAGTAGACAGGGACATTGGGGATGTCCTGTCGGTCTGCAGCGATGGACCATGTTTCCACGGTGGGGCTCTGGGGACAGTGGACAGGGAGCATCAGGACAGCCATGGACATTGGGACAGTGACAGGAGCATTGGTGACAGTGACAGGACATATGGCCATTGGGGATGTCCTCGGTCTGCAGCAGTGGCATAAAAGTTCCACGATGGCGCTGGGGCAGTGACGGGGAACATTGGGACTAGGACAGGACGGATTGGGAGCAACATGGGACATGTGACGGAGTGACATTGGGACAGTGACGATGTGGACATTTGGCCGATGTCTCGGGTCGTGCAGCGGGGATTGCGCCATGTTCCGATCTGTGCGGGACATCACTGGGGACATTGGGGACATGGGGACACTGGGGACATTGGGGACATCACTGGGGACACTGGGGATGCTTGGGGACATTGGGGACATTGGGGACATCACTGGGGACATTGGGGACACTGGAGGACAGTGCCAGGGCCATGGAGATGTGACAGGCAGGATGTGGGGGGCGGTGGCCCTGTCCCAGGGGAGGTGACAGTGCTTCTTAGGGTGGTGACACTGGTTCTGGGGTGATAACAGGGATTTTTGGGGTGTCACCCACCACGTGGTGCAGCCCCTCGCTGACGGGCCGGTCCCGCGCGTACACCAGGTTGGTTTTGGGGTGATTTTTGGGGAGGTTTCAGTGATTTTGGGGTGATTTTTGGGATTTTTGGGGTGCCACCCACCACGTGGTGCAGCCCCTTGCTGACGGGCCGGTCCCGCGCGTACACCAGGTTGGTTTTGGGGTGATAACAGGGATTTTTGGGGTGATAACAGGGATTTTTGGGGTGATAACAGGGATTTTTGGGGAGGTTTCACTCATTTTAAGGTGTCACCCACCACGTGGTGCAGCCCCTCGCTGACGGGCCAGTCCCTGGCGCACACCAGGTTGGTTTTGGGGTGATTTTTGGGATTTTTGGGGAGGTTTCAGTGATTTTGGGGAGACACCCACCACGTGGTGCAGCCCCTCGCTGACGGGCCGGTCCCGCGCATACACCAGGTTGGTTTTGGGGTGATAACAGGGATTTTTGGGGAGGTTTCACAGATTTTAAGGTGTCACTCACCACGTGGTGCAGCCCCTCGCTGACCGGCCGGTCCCGCGCGTACACCAGGTTGGTTTTGGGGAGGTTTCAGTGATTTTGGGGTGATTTTTGGGGTGTCACTCACCACGTGGTGCAGCCCCTCGCTGACCGGCCGGTCCCGCGTGTACACCAGGTTGATTTTGGGGTGATTTCACAGATTTTAAGGAGTCACTCACCACGTGGTGCAGCCCCTCGCTGACGGGCCGGTCCCGCGCGTACACCAGGTTGATCTTGGTGCCCTGCACGGCCACGGGGCTGCGGGCGGCGATGGCCGAGGCCACGCCCAGCGCCACCTCCAGCAGCGTCTCCTTGTCGGGCAGCACGCGGCTGGGGACAGGGAAATTAACCCCAAAATTAACCCCAAAATACACCAAAATGTACCCAAAATATCCATCCCCAAAATCCACTCCTTGTCGGGCAGCACACGGCTGGGGACAGAAAACCCCGAAATTAACCCCAAAATACACCAAAATGTACCCAAAATATACCCAGATATCCCACATCCACTCCTTGTCGGGCAGCACACGGCTGGGGACAGGGAAATTAACCCCGAAATTAACCCCAAAATACACCAAAATGTACCCAAAATACACCAAAATATACCCAAAATATCCACCCCAAAATACACCAAAATATACCCAAAATCCACTCCTTGTCGGGCAGCACACGGCTGGGGACAGGGAAATTAACCCCGAAATTAACCCCAAAATACACCAAAATATACCCAAAATATACCCAAAATATACCCAAAATACCCACCCCAAAATACACCAAAATCCACCCCAAAATACACCAAAATTTACCCAGAATATACCCTAAAATATCCATCCCAAAATACACCCCAAAAAAATTCCCCCAATGGACCCCAAAATCCACCCAAAATTCACCAAAAAGTCACCCAAAATCCACCCAAATTACCTCCAAAATTCACCCAAAATCCCCACTAAAAATCCCCTCCAAATCCAGCCAAAATCCACCCAAATTCCCCCCAAAATTCACAAAGGAATTCACCAAAAATTCACCCAAAATCCACCCAAATTCCCCCCAAAATTCACAAAGCAGTTCACCAAAAATTCACCCAAAATCCACCCAAATTCCCCCCAAAATTCACAAAGGAATTCACCAAAAATTCACCCAAAATCCACCCCAAAAATCCACCTCAAAATCCACCCAAACCCACCCAAAAAATCCACCCAATAGACCCCAAAATCCACCCCAAAATCCACCCAAATCCCCCCAGAATTCACCCAAAATTTACATGGAATTCACCAAAAATCCAAATCCACCCAAAAGCCCCCAAAACTGACCCCAAATTCGCCAAAATTTGGGGTCAATTATGGGGGTAAATTCACCCGAAATTTACCAAAATCCGCCCCAAAATCCAACAAAGTCTCCCCAGAATCCCCCCAAAATTCACAAAAATGCCCCCAAATCCCCCAAAATTCACCGAAATCCCCCGAATTCGTGTGCCCCACCTGACGAGGCCGCAGCTCAGCGCCTCGGGGGCTCGCATGACGCGGGCGGTGAGCGCCAGCTCGTTCACCAGGCTGGGGACATTGGGGACATTGGGGACATTGGGGACATTGGGGACATTGGGGACATTGGAGACACTGGGGACCCTGGGGGACACTGGGGAATTGGGGACATGGTGGGGACATTGGATGGGGCGACATTGGGAATTGGGGAATTGGGACACTTGGGACACTGGGGACACCTGGGGACATTGGCGAGGACATTGGGGACATGTTGGCGACATTGGGAGACATGGGACAACTGGGGACCTGAGACATTGGGACATTGGGGACATTGACAGATTGGGGACATCTGGGGACACTGGGGACCCACTGGGGACACTTGGGGACATTGGGGACTTGGGTGACATTGGGGACATACTGGGGAATTGGAGGACACCTTGGGAACGACCTTAGGGGACATTGGGGACATTGCGGTCACACTGGCCGACACTGGGTGGGACATTGGACCGTTAGACATTGGGGACATTGGGGACACTGGGGACACTTGGGAACTTCCCGGACATTGGAATGGACACTGACATTGCATAGGGGTACATTGGGGACATTGGGGGACACTGGGAGCATTGGGGACAATGGGGACATTGGGCGAGCCAGAGGCACTGGGGACATTTTGGGGACAGTGGGGACACTGGGACATTGGGGACACGTGGGACATTGGACATTGGGGACACGTTGGGGACATTGGGACATTAAGGGGGGATTGGGGACAATTGAGCGCATTGTGGACGCTGGGGAACATATTGGGGACATTGGGACATTGGGACACTGGGACACGTAGAGGGGACATTGGGACATTGGGGACATCATTCCAATCACAACCACGACCACATCCACCCAGAAATGCACCCAAAATTCAGCCCAGGACAATGGGGACACTGAAGGGACATGTTGGGGACATTGGGAGACATCATTCACACTCCACCCCCAAAAATGCACCCCAAAATCCACCCAGGGACACTGGGGATATTGCTGGGGACATTAGGGGACATGGGACATCAATTGGGACATTGGGGACATTTGGAGGCATTTTGGGACATTGGTGACATTGGGGACATTGGACATAATGGGGACATCATTCAATCCAACCCAAATCCACCCAAAAATGCACCCAGGGACATTGGGGACACGGTTGGGGACACTGGAAGGCGACATTGGGACATTGTTGGGGACATTCGCTGGGGGAACCACTGGGCGTCCAGGTGCCCGCTCAACCCACCTCTGGCTCCCACGATTATTTGGGGAGGCGCTGCAGGTCCCCACGTCGCCGCCACCCATTGTCCACCTCCTGTGGGCACTGGGACACTGAGGACACTGGGGCACTGGGGGGACCTGAGGGACAGGGGACACTCGGGGACATTGGGATGGACTGGGGACATTGTGGACACTGGGACATTGGGGAACACTGGGAATTGGGGAAATTGGGGAACACTGGGGGGCACTGGGACACTAGCGGGGACGAACTGAGGGGACTGGGGACACTGAGGGGACACTGGGGACATTGGCGACTGGGACATTGGCGGACATTGGGGACATTGGGAGCAGTCTGGGGGACACTGAGGGACACTGAGGGGACACTGGACGACACTCGAGGGATAAACACGTGAGTGGGCATTGGGGACATTGGGGACATTGGGAGGAACTGGGGACATGGGGACAACTGAGGGACACTGGGGGACACTGGGGACACTGAGGGGACATTGGGGACACTGAGGGGAAACACTGAGGGGAAAGACTGGGGACCACTGGGGACACTGAGGGACATCTGGGGACAATGAGGGGAGCACTGAGGGGACTGGGGACACTGGAGCGGACACTGGGGACAGCTGGGGGACACTGGGGGACATTGGGGACCACTGGGGAAATTGGGGACATTGGGGACCGCTGGGGACCAGCTGGAAGGGGACTGGGGACACTGAGGGACACTGGGACACTTTGGGGATCATTGGGGACTATTGGGGGGACTGGGGACACTGAGGGACCACTGGAAAGCATTGGGCGAGACTGGGGACACTGGGGGGACTGGGACCAGTTGGACCCACTGAGGGACACTGAGGGACACTGGGGGGACTGGGGACACTGGGAACATTGGGGGGACTGGGGACCTGAGGCGACACTGGGGGACTGGGGACACTGGGACACTGAGGGACACTGAGGGACACCTGGGGGGAACTGGGGACCACTGGGGACATTGGGGACAGCTGGGACACTGAGGGACACATGGGGGGACTGGGGAGCACTGGGGAACATTGGGGGACACTGGGGACAATAAGACTGAGCGGACACTGGGGGGACTGGGGACACTGGGGAACAATTGGGGGAGCATTGGGGGGCATTGGGGGCATTGGGGACCTGTGGAGATGTTTGGGGATATGGGGGGGATTTGGGGGTGTTTGGAACATTTTTGGGGACATTGGGGACTATTTTGGGACATTGGGGCATTGGGGGGACATTGGGGTGACAATGGGGACACTGGGGACCATTTGGGTGGGACAATGGGGAACACTGGGGGGACCCTGGGGACTTGGGGGTGACAATGGCGGACACTGGGGACACTGGGGGACATTGGGGACATCCAGGGGGTCCACCTTGTGACGCTGGAAGCGAGGCGTCCTGGAGCAGAAGCGAATGTCACAGGCCGAGATCAGATCCACACCTGGGGGGGACAGCTTCCATCGTCATCCGTCATCGTCATCCCATCCTCATCATCATCCCATGCATCCTCATTGTCCATTCCTCATCATCTTCATCATCCTCACTCCGGCTCATATCATCATCCATCCTCATCCTCATCATCTTCAGCCAATGCATTGTCATCACATTCCATCCCATCGCATCAATCAATCCACTCATCTCATGCATCGTCCCATCCTCATCATCTTCACGCATCAATTGTCATGCATTCATCCCATCCTCAATCATCATCCTCATTGTCTTCATCATCTCATCATCGTCCCATCCTCATCATCTTCACCATGCATTATCATCAATTCATCCCATCCTCATCATACCTCAATCCTCATCATCATCCATCCTCATGGTTTCGTCACCATCCATCATCATCGTCATCATCATCCCTTCCATCCTCATCATCATCTCATTGTCCTTCATCATGCCTCATCATTGTCCGCATCCTGCATCCTCATATCTTCCACCATCATTTATGGCATTCATTCGCATCCCATCCTCATCATTCCTGATCATTGTCCATCCTCATCATCATCATGCCTCTATCATCGTCCCAGCCGCTCATGGTCTTCGTCCCATCAGCATCGTCATGCATCATCCCTTCCCATCCATCATCATCATCCTCATTGTCCTTCATCATCCTCTCATCATCCATCATCATCATCACTCCTATCCGCATCCTCATTGCCCATCATCATGCAACCATCCTCACCATCGTCCATTCCTCATCGTCTCATCATCTCCTCCTCATCCTTTTCGTCATCTCATCATCTCACCCACCCCCCCGAACCTGCAATCCTTCGATCCCATCCTCACCCTCCCTCATCCTTCATCAATCGTCATCCTGTTCCATTTTCATTCCCTCCTGCATCTTCACCCTGATCTTTCAATCCTCATCATCCCATCCTCATCCTGATGCCCCGCATTCGCCCACACAGCGTTCCCAAAACCCACTCCTGACCCAGACCCCAAACTCAGCCCCAACGCCAACCGCTGACCCAATCCAACATCAGACCCAATTCCCAAACAATCTGACCCGAAGCTGTGCCAATCCCATCCCAAACCTCCGACCCAACTGCAGACCCCAACGCCCAAACGCAACCTTGACCGCAAATCCCGACCCAATCCCAACCCCAATGCCTGACGGCCAATCCAATCCCATCCATGCCCAAACCCCGCCATCCCAACTCAGACGCCCAAATCCTGACCGCCAACCCCAATCCATTGACCCCAATCCCAATCCCAACCCAACCCCAATCCTGACCCCGAATCGCAATCCAATCCCATCCCAAACCCCAATCCCATCCCAAACCCCAACCGCCAATTCCAACCCCAACTCAACCCAATCCAACCCCCAATGCCTGACCCCTAGCTCCGATCCCATCCCAAACCTCCGACCCACTCAGACCCCAATCCCCGACCACGACCTCCAACTAGACCTCAATCCCGTGACCTGCCAAATCCCGCCCCAATCCAACCCCAATCAATCCCTATCCAAACCCAATCCGACCGCTAATCCCGAATCCCAAACCCGGACCCAAATCCCAACACCCAAACTCAGAGCCCAAACCCCGACGCCAATCCAATGCAATCCCCATTTCCCAATCCTGACCGCCAATCCAATCCCAATCATGCCAACCCAACCGCCAGCCCCGACCCAATCCCATCCCAATCCTACCCCGATCCTGACCCCAATCCCCATCAACACAAACCCCAACCCTAATCCTGACCGCCAATCCCATCACCAATCCTGACCCCAACGCGCCAACCCCAATCCTAACCCTCTGCCTTCCTGTTTCCAATCCTGACCCAATCCGACGCTGAGCAACAAATCAACCCAATCCTGACCCCCATCCCAATCCAATCCGCATGCCAAACCCAACGCCCAGCCGACCGCCAATCCCATCCCAATCCTGAGCCAACGCCCAATCCTGACCCCGAATCCCAACCCAATCCCAAAGCCCGTTGCCGCGGCCTCACCGGCTTTCCCGATGCAGGGCCCGTGCACCGGCGGCGATCACGGCTTTGGGGCAACTGCGGGTGTGGGTGTGCGGTCAGTGGGGGCTTTGGGGCAGGGGGGGGGATTCTGTGGGGTGTGCAGGCTGGGTTTGGGCACTGCAGGGGGGTATTGTGGGGTCAGGGAACGTTTCTGGGGTGTCAGGCGCGGGTATTTGGGGTGTCAGGCTGGGTTTTGGGGTCAGGCTGGCTTGGGGCACTTGCGGGGTGGGTGTGCGGTCAGGGGGGCTTGGGGCGGTGGGGGGGATTGCTGTGGGGTGTTCAGGGAATGTGTCTGGGGTGTCAGGGATGAATTCTGGGGGGTCGAGAGCAGTTTGTGGGGTCAGGGCCAATGTTCTGGGGTGTCAGGAATGTTCGGGGGTGTCAGAGCAGGGTTTTGGGGGTGTCAGGCGGGTTTGTGGGGTGTGTCAGAGCAGGTTTTGGGGTGTCAGTGCTGGCTTGGGCACTGCGGGGTGGGTGCTTGGCGTGTCAGGGGGCTTGGGCGGGAGGGGGGTGGGATTCTGGGGGTGCAGGGAATGTTCTGGGGTGTCCAGAGAATGTTCTGGGGTGTCAGAGCATGGTTTTGGGGTGTCAGGCCGGGTTTGGGGGTGCAAGGGTGGGTTTGTGGGGTCAGGGAATGTTCTGGGATGTCAGGCCGGGTTTTTGGGGGTGTCAGGCTGGCTCGTGGGGTCAGGAATGGGTTTGGGGAATTCCCCAGAGAATGTTCTGGGGTGTCCAGGGCCAGGTGTGTGGGGTCAGGGAATGTTCTGTGGGTGTCAGGCGGGGTTTTTGGGGTGTCCAGGCTGGGTTTCTGGGTCAGGGAATGTTCTGGGGTGTCAGGCTGGTTTTGGGGGTGTCAGGCTGGGTTTTGTGGGGTCAGGGATGTTCTGGGGTGTCAGGCCGGGTTTTGGGGGTGTCAGGCTGGGTTTTGGGGGTGGTCAGACCAGGTTTGTGGGGTCAGGAAATGTTTTGGGGGTGTCAGACCAGGTTTGTGGGGTGTCAGGCCGGGTTTATGGGGTCAGCCCAGGTTTTGGGGTGTCAAGCCCAGGTGTGTGGGGTCCACCAGTTTTTGGGTGTCAGGGAACGTTCTGGGGTGTCAGACCCAGGTTCTGGGGGTTCCCCACCAGGCTCTGGGGGTTAGACCAGGTTCTGGGGGTCCCACCAGGCTCTGGGGGTGTCCCTGGGGTCCCCGCCAGCCCGTGCCACCTTCTCGCATGCCGAGAAGCTCCTCCTGGAACTCCAGGATGCGCCGGCGCAGGGCCCGGCGCGGCGGGCAGCGTCCTCCTGGGGCAGCTGGGCCAGCACCAGGCCCAGACATCGGCCAGGTCGATCCCTGGGGGGGTCACAGCGACGCTCAGGACCCCAAAATCCCCCGAACCCCCCAAATCCCCCCAGGACCCCAAAACCAGCACCGAGCCTAGGTCGATCCCTGGGGGGGTCACAGTGACCCCCAGGACCCCCCAAATCCCCCAGATACCCCAAAACCCCCGAACCACCCAGAAGCCCCAAAACCAGCACCGAGCCCAGGTTGATCCCTGGAGGGGTTTTGGGGGATCACAGGGGGCTTTGGGGACCCCCCAGGACCCCCCAGAATCCCCCCAGGACCCCCCAAAATCCCCCCAAAATCCCCCCAGGACCCCCCAGACCCCCCAGGACCCCCAACAATCCCCCCAGACCCCTCAAAATCCCCCCAGGGCCCCCCACAATCCCCCCAGGACCCCCCAACCCCCCCAGACCCCAGAATCCCCCCACAACCCCCCAGGACCCCCCAGGACCCCCCGCGGACCCCAGGACCCCCCAGGACCCCCCAGAAGAAGCCCCCAAAATCCCCCAGGTCCCCCAAAAATCCCCCCTGGACCCCCCAGGACCCCCAGGACCCCCCAGGACGCCCCCATCACCCCCCGGCCCCCGTCCCACCGGCGGTGAAGCGCCTGCCGGCCCCGGAGACGACGACGGCGCGCACGACCACGGGGGTCCTCAGATATGGCCTGGAACGCCTGCACCAGCTCCCTGCACCAGCACGGACCAGTATGGACCAGTAGGGACCAGTATGGACCAGTATGGAGCAGTACAGAACAGTATAAACCCGTATAAACCAGTAGGGACCAGTACGGACCAGTTGCGCACCAGTACAGAACACAGTACAGAGCAGTGTGCACCAGCTCCCTGCCACAGTACGGACCAGTATAAACCAGTATGGACCAGTATGGACCAGTGCGCACCAGTATAAACCAGTAGGGACCAGTGCGCACCAGTACAGACCAGTACAAACCAGTACAGAACAGTGAGTCACCAGCTCCCTGCACCAGTACGGACCAGTATAAACCAGTACAGAGCACTGGTGTGGTCCCAGTCCCTCCAGTCCCCCTTTAAACCCCTCCCAGTTCCCTCCAGTCCATCCCAATTCCCATCCCAGTCCATCCCAGTCCCTCCACGTTTGACCCCAATACCATCCCAGTCAATCCCAGTTCCCTCTTTAACCCCATTCCAGTGCCCCCAGTCCCTCCCAGTTCCCCTTTAACCATCCCAGTCCCTCCCAGTTCATCCCCAGTCCCTCCCAGTTTGACCCCACTCCCATCCGGTCCCTCCCAGTCCCCTTTTAACCCCTCCCAGTCCATTCCAGTCCCTCCCAGTTTGACCCCAATCCCCTCCCAGTCCTCCCAGTTCCCCTTTAACCCATCCCAGTCCCTCCCAGTTCATCCCAGTCCCTCCCAGTCCCTCCCAGTGCCCCCCAGTCCCCCTTTACCCCTCCAGTGCCCCCAGTGCCCCCCAGTGCCTCCCAGTTCCCCTTTTACCCTCCCAGTTGGCCCCTTTTAACCCCTCCAGTGCCCCCCCAGTCCCTCCAGTGCCCCCAGTCCTCCCAGTTTGACCCCAATTCCCATCCCAGTCCATCCCAGTCCCCTGTTTAACCCCTCCCAGTGACCCCAGTCCCTCCCAGTCGCCTCCCAGTCCCTCCCATGTCCCCTTTAACCCCTCCCAGTCCCTCCCAGTCCCCCCAGTGCCCCCAGGCGCCCCAATCCCTCCCAGAACCTCCAGCACTGCAGGTTGAGGCGCGTTGGCGGCTTGCCGGGCCGGTGCAGCTGCAGGTGCAGCACCTGCGGCCGCTCCTGCGACACCCGCAGCGTCTGCAGCTCCCGCAGGGACGGCAGGGACGGCATGGAGGGCATGGAGGGCACCGAGGACAGCGGCCGGGACACTGGGATGCAACTGGGACACACTGGGAGCACTGGGATGGGATAATGGGACACTGGGATTGAACTGGGGGCACTGGGATGGACTGGGGGCACTGGGGCCGCAGCGTCTGCAGCTCCCGCAGGGACGGCATGGAGGGCATGGAGGGCATGGAGGAGAGCGGGCGGGGCACTGGGATGGCACTGGGAGGCACTGGGAGCACTGGGATGGGAATGGGACACTGGGATTGACTGGGGGCACTGGGAGCACTGGGGCCGCAGCGTCTGCAGCTCCCGCAGGGATGGCAGGGATGGCATGGAGGGCATGGAGGACACCGGCCGGGACACTGGGATGGCACTGGGATGGCACTGGGAGGCACTGGGATGGGATAATGGGACACTGGGATTGAACTGGGATGGACTGGGAGCACTGGGGCCGCAGCGTCTGCAGCTCACGGAGGGATGGCATGGAGGACATGGAGGAGAGCGGGCAGGACACTGGGATGGCACTGGGAGGCACTGGGATGGGAACGGGACACTGGGATGGACTGGGGGCACTGGAGCCGCAGCGTCTGCAGCTCCCGCAGGGACGGCATGGAGGGCATGGGAGGACACCGAGGAGAGCGGCCGGGACACTGGGACGGCACTGGGAGGCACTGGGAGCACTGGGATGGGAACGGGACACTGGGATTGAACTGGGGGCACTGGGGGCACTGGGATGGTACTGGGAGCACTGGGATGGGAATGGGATTGAACTGGGATGGACTGGGATGGGAACGGGACACTGGGATTGAACTGGGGGCACTGGGGGCACTGGGGCCGCAGTGTCTGCAGCTCACGGGGGGACATGGATGGCACGGAGGACACCGAGGAGAGCGGCCGGGACACTGGGATGCAACTGGGACGCACTGGGATGGGAATGGGATGGCACTGGGATTGAACTGGGGGCACTGGGGGCACTGGGATGGCACTGGGGGCACTGGGGCCGCAGCGTCTGCAGCTCCCGCGGGGACATGGATGGCATGGATGGCACCGAGGAGAGCGGCCGGGACACTGGGACGGCACTGGGAGGCACTGGGATGGGAATGGGATTGAACTGGGGGCACTGGGATTGAACTGGGAGCACTGGGAGCACTGGGGGCACTGGGGCCGCAGCGTCTGCAGCTCACGGGGGGACATGGAGGACACTGGCGGGACACTAGGACAGCACTGGGAGGCACTGGGATGGGAATGGGACACTGGGATGGACTGGGAGCACTGGGATGGCAATGGGAGCACTGGGATGGCAATGGGGGCACTGGGAGCACTGGGGGCACTGGGAGCACTGGGGCCGCAGCGTCTGCAGCTCCTGGGGGGACAGTGGCCGGGACACTGGGATGGCACTGGGAGGCACTGGGATGGGAATGGGACTGAACTGGTATGACATAATGGGACACTGGGATGGCACTGGGATGGGAATGGGATTGAACTGGGATGGACTGGGGTTGAACTGGGAGCACTGGGGCCGCAGCGTCTGCAGCTCCCGCGGGGACATGGAGGACACCGAGGACACTGGCTGGGACACTGGGATGGCACTGGGAGGCACTGGGATGGGAATGGAATTGAACTGGGATGGGATAATGGGACACTGGGATTGAACTGGGGGCACTGGGAGCACTGGGATTGAACTGGGAGCACTGGGATGGGAACGGGATTGGACTGGGGGCACTGGGATGGGACTGGGGGGCACTGGGCATTACTGGGAGGGGACTGGGATGAACTGGGAGAGGCTGGGAGTGCTGGGATCGGAACTGGGACAAACTGGGACCTACTGGGGACCCACTGGGGACAAACTGGGATAAACTGGGACAAACTGGGAACAAACCGGGGGTCACGTGACGGGGCTCAAGGTCCCTGGGGACAAACTGGGAACAAACCGGGACAAACTGGGCCGAACCGGGACAAACTGGGATGAACTGGGACCAAACTGGGACAAACTGGGGCCAAACTGGGATAAACTGGGCCAAACTGGGGCCGCCCCCCCCCACTCACGTGCGCGCAGCAGCCGCGCGACCCCCGCCGCCATTGGCTCCGCTCGCCGCCAGGGGGCGCCCCGCGCTTCCGGCCCCGCGGCCAATGGAATGGCGGCGCGGGACGGCGCCCACGCCCCGCTCGCGGCGGAGGAAGTGACGCAGTAACGAGGCGGAAGTGCCGTCTGGGGCCGCCCTAACGAGGCGGAAGTGGCTCCGTGAGGAGGCGGAAATGAAGCGGTGACTCTCGAGTTTTGTTCTGGAAGTTTCTGGAATTGCGCCCAAAGTCGCCCCGAACCCTCTCTGAATGAACCCCCGAATCCCCCATAAAACCGCCCTAATTCCGTCCAAAAATTTCCAAAATCCCCCAAAACTTTCCAAACTCACCACCCATCCTCCCAAAAAGCCCAAAAATCGTCTCAAAATCTTCCAAAATCCCAAAATCGTCTCCAAAACCTCCCAAAACCTCCCCAATCCCACCCAAAACTTTCAACAAAACAAATTCCAAAACTTCCAAATTCTCCTAAAAATCTCGAACCCCCAAAAATTTCAAGCCCCCCAAATTGTCGCGGTTTTGTTTCCCAAACAAAACTTTATTGTGGGGAGGGGGCTCCGAGCCCTTCTCCTTAAAAATGGGGGGGGGCAGAGGGGGAGGGGCGGGGGCTGCACCCCTCAGCCTTAAAAAAATGGGGAGGGCCTGGGGGGTTTTGGGGGATCCCAGGGGGGTTTTCTGGGGGGTCCCAGAAAGGTCCTGGGGGGGTCCCGAGGGATTTTGGGGGGTCCCAGGGGTATCCTGGGGATCTCCCGGGGGATTTGGGGGGTCCCAGGGGGATTTTTTGGGGATACTCAGGGGGTCCCAAGGGATCTTTGGGGTCCCAAGGGGATTTTTTTGGGGGGTCCCAGAGAGGGAATTGGGGGGTTGCAGGGTCCCCAAGGGATCCCCGGGAGGTTTGGGGGGTCCCTGGGGTCCCAGGGAAATTTTTGGGGGGTCCCAAGGGGGTCCCCAGGGGGATCTTGGGGGTCCCCAGAGGGTCCCAGGGGGTTCTGGGGGTCCCAGGGGGGATTTTTGGGATCCCAGGGGTGTCCTGGGGGTCCTAGGGGGATTTTTGGGGATCTCAGGGGGCCCAAGGGGAATTTTTGGGGTCCCAAGGGGGATTTTGGGGGGTCCAGGAGGGAATTGGGGGGGTTGCAGGGTCCCCAAGGGAATCCCAGGGGGATCTTGGGGTTCGGGGTCCCAGGTGATCCTTGGGGGTCGAGGGTTGATCTTGGGGGGTCCCCAGGTGATCCTGGGGTCCCCAGGGGGATCTTGGGGTTCCAGAGGGATCCTGCATACCTGGGGGTCCCCACGTGGAATTTTGGGGGGGTCCCCTGAGAATTTTTGGGGTCCCCAATTGGTGTTTGGGGGGTCCCCAGGTGTTTTTGGGGTCCCCAGGTGGATTTTTGGGGTCCCGCCAGCGAGTTCTGGGGGTCCGGCAGGATGTTTTTTGGGGGTCCCAGGGGACCTTGGGGGTCCAGGATTTGATCTTGGGGGTCCCAGTTTGGGATTGTTTGGGGTCCCCAGTTGATGTTTGGGGGTCTCCTAGGTTGATTTTGGGGTCGCCCCGATTCGCGGTGTTTTTGGGGTCCCCCCGGTGTTTTTGGGGTCGCCCCAGTTTGTTTTTTGGGGTCCCTGGCAGGTGTTTTTGGGGCCCCAGATGGATTTTGGGGTCCCCGCGGTTTTGTTTTTTTGAGGTCCCCCGGTGATTTTGGGTCCCCGGTGGCTCTGGGGGTCCCCCCGGTGATTTTGGGGTCCCCTGGTGTTTGGGGTCCCCCAGGTGATTTGGGGTCCCTCAGGAGGCCGTGCTGGGGCCTGGAGAAGCAGAGCTTGAGCGTGTAGGGGTACGGCCGTCTGGGGGGGCAAAGAGACGGCTCAGGACCCTCCCCAAATACCCCAAATACCCTGGAGCCCCCGGCACCCCTCCCGCAAATCCCCCAGGACCCAACCCCAAATCCCCCCAGGACCGGCCTCCCAAGATCCCCTGAGCCCCAAAACGCCCCAAACACCCCATAACACCCCCAAATCCCCCCAGGACCCTCCCAAATACCCCTGAGCCCCCACAATGCCCCCTGAATCTCCCAGGACCCCCTCGCAAATCCCCCTGAGCCCCCAAACCCCAACAATCCCCCCCAGGACCCTGCCCAAATACCCTGAGCCCGCAAAAGCCCCCATAATCCCCCCTAACACCCCCAGAATCCCCCATTAAATCCCCTGGCCAAGCCCCTGGAACCGCCCAAGGACCCCTCCGCCAAATACGCCCTGAGCCCCA
>NDFG01000184.1:46371-58298 GCA_002167245.1 Sporophila hypoxantha
GGGGAAGGGGTTTGGGGGGGCTGGGGAGGGGTCTGGGGGGATTTAAGGGGTCAGGAGGGGTTTGGGGCTGGGAAGGAGAGGAGGATGAGGAGGAGGATGAAGAGGAGGATGAGGAGGATGAAGGGAAAGCTGATGAGCACGAAGAGGAGGATGAGGATGGGAAAACGAAGAGAGGGATAAGAATGAAGAGGATGAGGAGGAGGAAGAGGAGAAGGGTAAGGATGAAGGGGAGGATGAGGATGGAAAAGACAAGAACGCCAGGGCTGAGAGAACGGAAAGGACGAGGATGAAGAGGATGAAGAGGAGATGTAAGGAATAAAGACGGAGAAAACGAAGAGGGGGCTGAGGAGGAAGAGGAGGATGACTCCGAGGCCGAAGGCCGCCCAAACCTCGTAGAAGTTGTCCTCACGGCAGGGACAGGGACAATAAAGAGGAGAACGGAGAGGATGATGATGAAGGGGAGGATGAAGAGGAGGATGAGGATGAAGGGGAGGATGACTCCGAGGCCGAAGGCCGCCCCGTAACTCATAGAAGTTGTCCTCGGTGACATCGAGGGGCAAGGACAGGGACAGGGATGATGAAGGGGAGGATGAGGAGGCTGAGGATGCTGAGGATGACTCTGAGGCCGAAGGCCACGGGTACCTCGTAGAAGTTGTCCTCGGTGACATCGAGGGACAGGGACAGGGGCAATAAAGAGGAGCATGAGGAGGATGAGGATGAAGGGGAGGATGAGGAGGATAAGGACAAGGAGGATGAGGAACTGAGGATGACTCCGAGGCCGAAGGCCACGGGTACCTCATAGAAGTTGTCCTCGGTGATGTCGAGGGGCAGGGACAGGGACAGGGATGATGAAGGGGAGGATGAGGATGAAGGGGAGGACACTGAGGATGACTCCGAGGCCGAAGGCCGCCCGTACCTCGTAGAAGTTGTCCTCGGTGACGTCGAGGGGCAGGGACAGGGACAATAAAGAGGAGCATGAGGAGGATGAGGATAGGGATGATGAAGAGGAGCATGAGGATGAAGGGGAGGATATTGAGGATGATGCTGAGGCCGAAGGCCACCCAAACCTCATAGAAGTTGTCCTCGGTGACGTCGAGGGGCAGGGACAGGGACAGAGACAATAAAGAAGAGAATGGACAGGATGAGGAGCATGAGGAGGATGAGGAGCATGAGGAGGATGAAGAGGAGGCTGAGGATGAAGGGGAGGATGACTCCGAGGCCGAAGGCCACCCCGTAACTCATAGAAGTTGTCCTCGGTGACGTCGAGGGGCAGGGACAGGGACAGGGACAGGGGCAATAAAGAGGAGCATGAGGAGGATGAGGACAGGGATGATGAAGAGGAGGCTGAGGATGAAGGGGAGGATATTGAGGATGACTGCGAGGCCGAAGGCCGCCCGTACCTCATAGAAGTTGTCCTCGGTGACGTCGAGGGGCAGGGACAGGGACAGACAGGGACAGGGATGATGAAGGGGAGGATGAGGAGGATGAGGAGGATGAGGATGAAGGGGAGGACGCTGAAGATGACTCCGAGGCCGAAGGCCGCCCGTACCTCGTAGAAGTTGTCCTCAGTGACGTCGAGGGGCAGGGACAGGGACAGGGATGATGAAGGGGAGGATGAGGAGGATGAGGATGAAGGGGAGGATGACTCTGAGGCCAAAGGCCACGGGTACCTCATAGAAGTTGTCCTCGGTGACATCAAGGGGCAGGGACAGGAATACAGATGATGAAGGGGAGGATGGAGAGGATGAGAAGCATGAGGAGGATGAGAACAAGGATGATGAAGGGGAGGATGAGGAGGCTGAGGATGAAGGGGAGGATGACTCCGAGGCCGAAGGCCACCCAAACCTCATAGAAGTTGTCCTCGGTGACATCGAGGGGCAAGGACAGGGACAGGGATGATGAAGGGGATGATGAAGGGGAGGATGAGGATGAAGGAGGAGGACACTGAGGATGACTGCGAGGCCGAAGGCCATGGGTACCTCGTAGAAGTTGTCCTCGGTGACGTCGAGGGGCAGGGAAAGGGACAGGGATGATGAAGGGGAGCATGAGGAGGATGAGGATGAAGGGGAGGATGACTGCGAGGCCGAAGGCCACCCGTACCTCGTAGAAGTTGTCCTCGGTGACGTCGAGGGGCAGGGACAGGGACGGACAGGGACAGGGACAATAAAGAGGAGAATGGAGAGGATGAGGAGCATGAGGAGGCTGAGGATGAAGGGGAGGACACTGAGGATGACTGCGAGGCCGAAGGCCGCCCGTACCTCGTAGAAGTTGTCCTCGGTGACGTCGAGGGGCAGGGACAGGGACAGGGATGATGAAGAGGAGCATGAGGAGGATGAGGATGAAGGGGAGGATGACTCTGAGGATGAAGGCTGCCCGTACCTCACAGAAGTTGTCCTCGGTGACGTCGAGGGGCAGGGACAGGGACAGACAGGGACAGGGATGATGAAGGGGAGGATGAGGAGGATGAGGATGAAGGGGAGGACACTGAGGATGACTCCGAGGCCGAAGGCCGCCCGTACCTCGTAGAAGTTGTCCTCGGTGACGTCGAGGGGCGCGTTGAAGAAGTGCAGCACGTTGCTGGGGTGCTGGATGCGGTTCTTGGCCGCCTGCTCGGGCGTGGAGAAGCGATTGTTGCGGGAGCCGCTGAAATCCTTGTAGCTGCAGGAGCCGTCCTCCAGCCCGTAGGACTGCCCTGGCATGATGGCGTGCTGCTTGGAGACACTGCAGGGGGAAAATGGGGGAAAAATGGGGAAAAATGGGGAAAAACGGTGAAAAAATGGGAAAAAACGGTGAAAAAACGGGTCAGGAAACCCCAAAAATCCCTCTAAACCCCACAGGAGCCGTCCTCCAGCCCGTAGGACTGGCCCGGCATGATGGCGTGCTGCTTGGAGACACTGGGGAGGGAAAAACGGGGAAAAATGGGGAAAAAACGGTGAAAAACGGTGAAAAAATGGGAAAAAACAGTAAAAAAACGGGTCAGGAAACACCAAAAATCATCAAAATCTGCCCCAAAAATCCCTGTAAACCCCACAGGAGCCGTCCTCCAGCCCGTAGGACTGGCCCGGCATGATGGCGTGCTGCTTGGAGACACTGCAGGGGGAAAATGGGGAAAAAACGGGGGAAAACAGGAAAAACGGTGAAAAAACGGTGAAAAAATGGGTTAAAACCCCAAAATCTGCCCCAAAAATCCCTCTAAACCCCACAGGAGCCGTCCTCCAGCCCGCAGGACTGGCCCGGCATGATGGCGTGCTGCTTGGAGACACTGCAGGGGGAAAAATGGGTCAAAAAACAAAAAAAAACCACTCCAAAAACCCCCAAAATCCACCCAAAAAATCTCTGTGGGGAAAAGCAGGTTAGAAAACCCCAAAAATCCACTGCAAAAACCCCAAAAATCTACTCCAAAAATCTCTGTANNNCCCCAAAATGCCCCAAATCCCCACCAGCCGTTGAGCTTCTGGCCGAACATGAAGTTGTTGTTGAGGTGGGTGATGGTGGAAAGGGGGTTGAGACCCCCCAAAATCACTCAGGGACCCCCCAAAACTACTCAAGGCCCCCCCACAATTTCCCAAAAAGCTCCAAAATTCCCAAAAATTTCCCCAAAAAGCCCCAAATCCGCACCAGACGTTGAGCTTCTGGCCAAACATGAAGTTGTTGTTGAGGTGGGTGATGGCAGAAAGGGGAGTGGGACCCCCCAAAATCCCCCCCAAAAATCATTCAAGGACCCCATTGAAATTCCTGAAATCCACCCAAAATTCTCCAAACACCCCAAAATTCCCCAAATTTCCCCAAAAAGCCCCAAATCCCCACCAGACGTTGAGCTTCTGGCCGAACATGAAGTTGTTGTTGAGGTGGGTGATGGCTCTGTCCACGGCGTAGCCGTCGGCCATCTCCACCATGGCCGCGCCCGGCTTGCTCTTCATGAACTTCACCTGCACAGGTGGGACAGGTGAGGGACAGGTGAGGGACAGGTGACACCTGGGACAGGTGAGGGGACAGCTGGGACAGGGGTCATGCCTGGCTTGCTCTTCATGAACTTCACCTGCACAGGTGGGACAGGTGAGGGACAGGTGAGATGGGACAGGTGAGGGACAGGTGAGATGGGACAGGTGAGGGACAGGTGAGATGGGACAGGTGACACCTGGGACAGGTGAGGGACAGGTGACACCTGGGATAGGTGAGGGGCAGTGGCCACACCCAGCTTGCTCTTCATGAACTTCACCTGCACAGGTGGGACAGGTGAGGGACAGGTGAGGGACAGGTGAGGGGCAGGTGAGGGGACAGGTGACACCTGGGAGAGGTGAGGGACACTGGGACAGGTGAGGGACAGATGACACCTGGGATAGGTGAGGGGACAGGTGAGGGACAGGTGACACCTGGGATAGGTGAGGGGCAGTGGCCACACCCAGCTTGCTCTTCATGAACTTCACCTGGGCAGGTGAGATGGGGACAGGTGACATGGGACACCTGGGACAGGTGAGGGACACTGGGACAGGTGAGGGGACACCTTGGACAGGTCTCCTGCAGGACCCCCCAAACCCCACTGAAGACCCCTGCCCCCCTTGTCCACGTTGCCATATCAGGCACAAAACGTTGAAGACCGCCAGTCGCAGCTCACTTTGCTGGTCCCAGCCCATAGGAAGACCCAAATACCCCCCAAATCCTCACTGAGGACCCTCCCAAACCTGCTCCTAAATCTCTCCAAAACTCCCCCAACCCACTGAAGACCCGCGCCACCTTCTCGACGTTCCATAGAGGCAGAAACACGCTTGAAGACCCGTCGAGTTCATCTTGGCTGGTCATGCCCGTAGACCATTGAGCACGGGCGAGTCGGCGTGGGGATCTCGTAGTCGGGGGGCGGGCGGCGGCGGCGGGGGGGGGTTGCGGTACTGGGGCCCGTCCGTGGCGGGACCTGCCGGTTGCCCCGCTCCAAACTCGGGGGCGGCCCATGCGCCGCCTTCAGTAATGGGGAGGAGGGGGCCCGTAGCCCTGCGTCGTGGTGGTTAGTGGCCTGGTGGTAAACCGCCGTGGGGTATCCAACCTGAAATGGGGGATAATGAGGGTTTATGTGAGACCCCCGAGTTGGGGGTAGAGACGGCCCTGCAGCTGGGGAGATGACGCTGAAATGGGGGAGAGACCCTGAAATGGGGGAAATTGCCCGCATGGTAATGGGAGACCTCAAACTGTGGGGGAGGGGGCTTTGCTTGTGGTACGTGGGCGCGTGGTGGTAACCACTTGTGGGGACGCCTGAATGGGGGGAAACAGCAGGGGTTGAGACCGCCGAAATTGGGGGGCGTATGACCTCATTAGTGATAGGGGACCCCAAAATGTTGGGGAGGGGAACCCACAGCTCCTGTCATGGTGCTAACCACCATGCGGGGACGCACCTGAAATGGGGGGAAACAGCCAGGGGTTAGACCCCCGATATTTCTGGGGGTAGAACCTCCCATGGTGATGGACAACCCAAATTGTGGGGAGGGGGTCTCATCAGCCTTGTCTGTGGTAGTGGCGTGTGTGGTGAACCTGGGGGGGTACAGGTAAGAGACTCCCAAGGCGAGAGGGGACCGCTAAAATTGGGAGAGAGACCCCCAAGGTGAGGGGGGACTCTCATAAATTGGTGTGAGAGACCCCATTCGGTAAATGTGGAGACCTCCATGAATGTGGGGATGGAGAGAAGATTAAGGGGGACCCTAAATATTGGGAGGGGGTCGTAGCCCTTGTTTGTGGTGACATATCTACAACCAGTGGGGGCAGAGACCGTTCCCCATGGTGGAGAGAGAGACCCAGCCGCCCAAACTTCCCCCAGGCCCACAAACTGTAAACCGCAGTTCTCGTAGCCTCCTCTCTAAAGGTAACCTCAGTCCCTCAAAACCTGCCCAGCCGCCCACATTTACGCCCAACAGGCGCCCCCAGCTCCCCAGACCTCCCCCAAACCTGCCCAAAAGCCTTTCCTCTAGCCCCCAAACTGCTCAACCTTCCCCGCTCCCTCGCCAAACCTTTCCCAAACCCGCTCTCCAAATACCTGCCAAACTTCCTCTCAGGCCCGCCTAAACTGTGCCCCATATACTCTGGCTCCCTCCAAAACCTGCCAAATCCTTCCCTAGCACCCAAGACTGCCAAACCGCCCCAAACTGCCCATAATCCCTCCCTAGGCCGGCCCAAAACTGCTCCAAACCTTCCCCAGGCCCCTAAACCATGCCAAATCCCCCCAAAGCCTCCCTAAACCTCCCCAAATCCTCACAAACCTTCCCCCAGGCCCTAAACCTGCCCTGGCCCCCTAAAGCCCCTCAATAGCCCCTAAATCCTGCCCCAAACTCTTCCCCTCGCCACACAAACTGCCCAAACCCTCCGCGGAGCCCCTAAACTGCTCAACCTCCCCAAACCTTCCCCCAGGCGTCTCCGCTATAACCTGCAAATCCCTCAATAGCCCTCCCTATATACCTGCGCCCAAACCTCTCGGAGTCCGCGCTTACACCTGCCCAAACCCCCCCAAACTGTCCCTGCCAATTATCCTTTGCCCCCAGCCCTAAACTTGCCCAAACCTTCTCCTGTAGCTCCAAACCCTTTCCTAACCCTCCAAACCCTCAAAGCCCCTCCATAACCTGCCCCAAAATCTTCCCTCTGCGCAATCAAAACCTACCCCAACCTGCGCCGCCCCATAAGCTCCCCTTAACCTGCCCAAACCTGCCTCAAATCCCCAAACCCCTCGTAAACGCTGTGCCAAACCCCCCAAAAGCCTCGCTAAACTGGCAAACCCCTTCAACTTCCTGCCAAACGCGTCCGCTTAAACCTGCCCAAACCCCCCTAACCTGCCAGAAACCTTTTCCCCTATGCCCCCCAAAACCTGCCCAATACCCCCAACCTCCCTCAAAGACTGCCCAAGCCGCCCCAATGAACGCTCGGACCCTGTCCCGTACGCTGTACTCAGGCCGGGTGGTCGCCCCAGCAGGGGCGGCTGCGCTTTGCGCTGCTATGTTGGGGTTCCTCGGGCTCCCTGGGGGGCAGGGGTTCACATTGGGGGGGGGGACGGGACACCTAGCTCCAAACTCCTCCCTCCAAAAAGTATATTTGGGATGCCCCCAAAACCCATCAATTCAGCACAAAGATGTTAATTATCAATTGATCTATTTAATTTAGTGTGATGTTAATGAACCCCCCACAACACTCAGCACTTGGGACATTGGAGGGGGGGGTGGTCTCAAAGGATTGAAGCCAGGATTTGGGGTTTCAGAACTTCAAAGGTTTTGTCAAATCCTCCTGCTTGGAGATTTTTCCACGATCTGTCCGATTTGGGTTGAAAACGACGGAGGAAAAAAGGGCATAAAAGAGAGAAATAAGGGCAATAAAGGAGAAAAAGGGGCTACTTACAGATCCTGGGGGGGGCATAAAAAAGTCGCTTTGGGCCCCTCCTGGGGGGGCTCCTCTTACCTCACGGTCTGCTCCCAGCGCGCCCCGGCCTCGCGGCATAAGGCGAGAGTCACCAAAGGGCCCTAAACCGGCCAAAACGGCCATCCGAAAGGGGCCGGCTGCGGCCTGGTGCACCCGAGATACCCCGGTGCATGGGGGGGTGGTTCTTGTGGAATGTTCTGGAATGTCCTGGGGTGCTTCCTGAGGTTGTTTCTGGGAATGTTTCTCTGGGTGTCCGTGAATGGTCTTTGGGTGTTCTGAGGTGTTTTGGAATGTTTCTTGTGGGTGCTCTTGGAAATGTTTCCTTCGGAGGTGTTTCTGGAAATGTTCTGGAATTTCCCTCGAGGTTGGTCCTGGATGGGTGTTTTTCTGGGAATGTTTTTTCTTTGGAATGTTTCCTGGGGTGGTTCGCCTGGAGGTGTTTCTGGAAATGTTCTTTGTGGGTTGCTCTTGGAATGTTCTCTGGAGTTGTTTTTCTGGAAATGTTTCTGGAATGTTCTGAATGGTGGTCTGGAGGTGTTTCTGGAATTTCTTTTGGAATGTTCCTGTGTGGTGGTCTCCTTGCAATGTTCCATAGGGTGTTGCTGAAGGTTGTTTCTGGAGAATGTTTCCTGAGAGTGTTCTTGTCTCATAATGTTCTTGGGTGGTTTCCTGTAAATTGTTCCTTGTGTGGGCGTTTCTGGAATGTTCTTTGGGGTGTTTCTGAAATGTTCCCGGGAACGTTCCCATTGGTGTTACTTTCTTGTGAACCATTTCTCTGGAGTGTTTGCCTGGAATAGTTCTTTGAGGTGTTTCCAGAATGATTCCTGGAGGTGTTTTGACGAATGTTCCTGGAGGTGTTTTCTAACTCGGAATGTTCTTTGGGTGTTTCTGGAATGTTCTTTGAATGTTCTGGGTGGTCTGAGGTTGTTTTCTGGAATGTTCTAGTAGGGGTGTTTGTTTGAACAATTCGCTGGGAGTGCTCGCCAGGAATGCTTCCATGGGGACGTTGCTTGGAATGTTCTTGGGGTGTTTCTGGAATTGTTTTTGGAATGTTCCAGGAATGTCTCCTGGAGTGTTCTCTTGGTGGTGTTCTCTTGGAGTGTTTCTGGAATGTTCCTTGATTATTTCATGAATAGTGTTTCTGCGAATGTTTCTTGGCATGATCTTTGGGATGTTGCAAGAATGTCGCTGGGGGTTGGTCTTTGGAATGTTCCTTGGGGATTGTTTATGCTGGAATTTTTCTTTTCGTTCTTGAGGTGTTGCAAGAATGTTTCCTGGATGGGTGTTTCTGGAATGTTGCTGGAGTGTTGTTTTCTGAATGTTTCTTTGGGTGTTTCTGGAATGTTTTTCGTTGGATGTTCGCTTGGGTGAGGTCTATGAAGGTTGTTTTCTGGGAATGTTCTCGGGTGTTTTTGGAACATTCTCTTTGGAGTCGCTCCCGGAATGCTCCAGGTGACGTTGCTTTGATAATATATCTTGGGTGTTTTCTGGAAATGATTCTTGGATTATGTTCCAGGAATGCTCCTGGTGAGTTGTTTCCTTGGGGTTCTTGGAGGGTGATTTCTAGGAATGTTCTTGATTATTCAAATGAAAGTTTTCTGGATTATTCCTTGGAATGATCTTGGGTACCTGTTGCCAGAAATGTTTCTGGGGGTGTTCCTTGAAAATGGGGGGTGTCCTTGAATGTCCTTGGGGATGTGCTGGAATGTTCTTGAGGGTTGCCAGATATGTTTCCTGGAGGTGTTTCTGGAATGTTCCTGTGGAATGTTCTTGTGGAATGTTCCTTTGGGTGGTTTTCTGAGGTGTTTCTGATATGTTCTTGGGGTGTTTTTGGAACATTCCTGTGGAGTGTTCGCTTTGGTTGGTCCCTGGGGGTGTTCTTGGATGGTGTTTCTGGGAATGTTCCTTAGGGGTGTTCCTGGGGTGTTTCTGGAATATTCCTGGAAGTTCCTATGAAATGGATCTTGGATGTTGCTAGAATGTTTCTTGGGGGTGTTTTGCTGGATATGTCTTGGGGGGTGTTGCTGAGTGTGTTCTGGGTGTTGCTTGCAAGGTGTTTTCTGGATCTGTTCTGGGTAGTTTCGTTGGAATTGTTTCCTGGAATGTTCTTTGGGATGGTGCTTGGAACATTCCTTTGGGGTGCACTTAGAATGTTCTTGGGAATGTTCTTGCAAGTGTTTCTGGGGGTGGTCTCGGAACATTCCTGGGGGTGTTCAGGAATGTCGCTTTTGGGATGTTGGCTTGGACATTTGTTCCTTGGAATGTTCCTTGAATGTTGCTGGAGTGTTTCTCGGGGTGTTCTTGGGATGTTCCTTGGGGTGTGCTGGAATGTTCTTGAAGGTGTTGCTGGAATGTTCAGGGGTTTTGGTGGCGCTCCCCCTAGCCCGGATTTGTGGTTTGGGGGGTTTTTGGGAGGTGCCGGCGCCTCGGGGGTTGCTCGAGGAGGTCCTGACAGCACCAAAAAGGGCTTGGGTGGTCGTAAAACTGCATCCAATTTTGGAATGGATATGAGAGTAAATTATAAACCACCATTTTTGGGAATGGAATGAGAAAGAATTTCCGTAAACCATCTGAAACTGTGGCTATCAAATGAAGAAGTAGTTTTCCTAAACACATTGGTAATTTGAGTCATGGAAGGAGAAGGGTTCTAAAATGCCCTGGGATTATTGTCTCCCCAATGAGAGAATTCCTAAAACCACCAAAAATATATGTTGATATGGATGTAAACAAAAATGGTCCTGGGTGGTGAGAGAATTCAAAAACCAATCAGACTGGTCTTGGAAGATCCGAGTGTTGGTGAGGAAATTCCTAAAAAACCTCTTTTCCAAAGGAAATGGTCAGGGGGAGAGAATTCCTCAAACCACAAATCGGGTCTTGAAATGAGAGAATTCCATAAAATCTTGAAATGGGGCCTTGGAAAAGGAGAGAATTTTCCTAAACAACATCAAGATTTGTGTCTTGGAAATGAGAGAATCGCATGAGATGTCTCCTTGGGTTTTGTGTCCACCTGGCTGCTGAATTCTCTAATAAAATGCACCAGGTTTGTGGCCTTTGGGAAAATGAGAGAATCCTGATGAAATGTTTCTTCGGGTATGTGTCCATGTTGCTGAATATTCTAAATTCCACCAAACTGTTGCTTGGAAGTGGGCAAAATTCCCATGAAATGCTCTTGTTGTTGTGCTGTTGCTTGGAGATTCCTAAATTCACCCATTAAATTGTGCCTTGTGTAAGTGCAACAATTTCTCTAAAAAAATGTTCTTTGGTGTTCTGTTTGATGTTGCTTCGAAATGCCAAATAAAACATCCAAGTTCTGTGCTTGGAAATGAGAGATTCCTTATGAATATTGCTCCTTGGTTGTGTTGATGTTGAGAGAATTCCTTTAAACTCACCAATTGTGCTTGGAAATGAGATAGAATTCCTAAAAAAAACCATAAAATGTTCTTGAGAGTTGTCCTGGTATGTTTGCCTGAAACCCTAATAATCCTACAAATTTTGTGTCTTGGAAATAAGGAATTCCATTGAATTATGATTCTTCTGGGTTTGTGTTGATGTTTGAAAAGAATTTCCTACAAATTTACACAGTTTTGTGTTTGGAAATGAGAGAAATTCCCATGACTGCCCTGGGGTTGTGCAGAAATTGTTAAAATTCCCCCAAATGGTGCCTTGGAAGTGCCAGAATTCCCATGAAATGCTCTTGGGTTGTGTTGATGTTGAAAGAATTCCTAAAAATTACCAGGTTTTGTGTCTTGGAAATGAGAAAATTCCTAAAAAATGCTCTTGGGTTGTGTTGATGTTGTTGAAATTCCTAAAACTCACCCAAATGGTGCCTTGGAAATGAGAGAATTCCTAAAAAAACCAAAATGTTCTTGGAGAGTGTCTTGGTATGTTGCTGAAATCCCAGAAATCACCGAATTTTGTGTCTTGGAAATGAAGGAATTCCCATGAAATGCTCCTGGGTTGTGTTGATGTTGAAAGAATTCCTAAAAATTACCAGGTTTTGTGTCTTGGAAATGAGAAAATTCCTAAAAATGCTCTTGGGTTGTGTTGATGTTGTTGAAATTCCTAAAATTCACCCAAATGGTGCCTTGGAAATGAGAGAATTCCTAAAAAGATCAGAATGTTCTTGGAGTGTGTCTTGATGTGTTGCTGGAATTCCTAAAATTCCCCCAAATGGTGCCTTGGAAGTGCCAAAATTCCCATTAAATGCTCTTGGGTTGTGTTGATGTTGCTGGAATTCCTAAAACCACCGAGTTTTGTGCCTTGGAAATGAGAAAATTCCTAAAAAATGCTCTTGGGTTGTGTTGATGTTGAGAGAATTCCTAAAATTCCCCCAAATGGTGCCTTGGAAGTGCCAGGATTCCCATGAAATGCTCCTGGGTTGTGTGGATGTTGAGAGAATTCCCAAAACCAGAAGTTTTGTGCCTTGGAAGTGAAAGAATTCCTAAAAAATGCTCTTGGGTTGTGTTGATGAATTCCTGAATTTGCCCAAATTGTGCCTTGGAAATGAGAGAATTCCTAAGAAATGTTCTTGCTTTGTGTCC
>NDFG01000184.1:169045-190576 GCA_002167245.1 Sporophila hypoxantha
ATTTTTACTGAGATTTTTCCAGGATTTTTTGGGATTTTTCCAGGGATTTTTCCAGGATTTTCTGGGATTTTTCCAGGGATTTTTCCAGGATTTTCTAGGATTTTTTTCTGAGAATTTTTCCAGGATTTTTTGACATTACCATGGGAATTTTTTTTAGGATTTTCCCAGGATTTCTCTGGGATTTTGTGGTGTTTTTCCCGATTTTTTTGGGGGGATTTTCCCGGGATTTTCCCATGATTTTTCCGTGGTTTCTGCAGGGGTTTCCATGGGATTTTTGGGGTTTTTGGGCAGATTTGGGATTCTCACCTGCTCGATGTCCAGCAGGTCGCTCTCGTAGATCTCGGCGATGGCGATGTGGTGCTTGGCCGCGATGGTGAAACGGCCCTGGGGGAAAATGAGGAAAAACATGGAAAAATGGGAATAAAAATGGGAAAAATGGGAATAAAAATGGGAATTTTCTATGGGAAATAGGAAAAAACATGGAAAAATGGGAAAAATGGGAATAAAAATGGGAAAAATGGGAATAAAAATGGGAATTTTCTATGGGAAATAGGAAAAAACATGGAAAAATGGGAATAAAAATGGAAAAACGGGGAAAAAGTGGGAAAGCCGGGAATAAAAATGGGAAAATGGGAATAAAAACGGGAATATTCTATGGAAAATGGGAAAAAACATGGGAAAATGGGAATAAAAATGGGAAAAATGGGAAAAAACATGGAAAATGGGAATGAAAATGGGAATATTCCATAGGAAAATGGGAAAAAACATGGAAAAATGGGAATAAAAATGGGAAAATGGGGAAAAAAATGGGAATATTTCATGGGAAAAAGGGAAAAAATGGAAAAATGGGAATAGAAATGGGAAAAACGGGAATAAAAATGGAAAAATGGGAATGAAAAATGGGAATAAAAATGGGAAAAAACATGGAAAAATGGGAATAAAAATGGGAAAAATGGGAATAAAAATGGGAAAATGGAAATAAAAATGGGAAAAAGCATGGAAAAATGGGAATAAAAATGGGGAAAACGGGAATAAAAATGGGAAAATGGGAATAAAAATGGGAAAAATGGGAATGAAAATGGGAATATTCTATGGAAAATAGGAAAAAAACATGGAAAAATGGGAATGAAAATGGGAAAAAACATGGAAAAATGGGAATGAAAATGGGGAAAATGGGAATAAAAATGGGAAAATGGGAATAAAAATGGGAATATTCCGTGGAAAAATGGGAATAAAAATGGGAAAAATGGGAATAAAAATGGAAAAATGGGGAAAAATGGGAATATTTCATGGGAAAATGGGAATAAAAATGGAAAAATGGGAATAAAAATGGGAAAAATGGGAATAAAAATGGAAAAATGGGGAAAAAATGGGAATATTTCATGGGAAAAAGGGAAAAAATGGAAAAATGGGAATAGAAATGGGAAAAACGGGAATAAAAATGGAAAAATGGGAATAGAAATGGGGAAAATGGTAAAATGGGAATAAAAATGGGAAAATGGGGAAAAATGGGAATATTTCATGGAAAAACGGGAATAAAAATGGGGAAAATGGGAATAAAAATGTAAAAATGGGGAAAAATGGGAAAATGGGAATGAAAATGGGAAAATGGGAATAAAAATGGGAATATTCTATGGAAAATAGGAAAAAACATGGAAATAATGGGAATAAAAATGGAAAAATGGGAATAAAAATGGGAAAATGGGAATGAAAATGGGAATATTCTATGGAAAATAGGAAAAAAACATGGAAAAATGGGAATAAAAATGGGAAAAATGGGAATGAAAAATGGGAAAAAAATGGGAATAAAAATGGGGAAAATGGGAATAAAAATGGGAAAATGGGAATAAAAATGGGAAAAAACATGGAAAAATGTGAATAAAAATGGAAAAATGGGAAAAAACATGGAAATAATGGGAATAAAAATGGGAATAAAACATGGAAAAATGGGAATGAAAATGGGAAAATGGGAATAAAAATGGGAATATTCCATGGAAAATGGGAAAAAACATGGAAAAATGGGAATAAAAATGGGAAAATGGGAATAAAAATAGGAAAACGGGAATATTTCATGGAAAACAGGAATAAAAATGGAAAAATGGGAATGAAAATGGAAAAACGGGAACAAAAATGGGAAAATGGGAATATTCCATGGAAAATGGGAATAAAAATGGAAATAATGGGAATAAAAATGGGAATATTCCGTGGAAAATGGGAAAAAACATGGAAATAATGGGAATATTCCAGGGGAAAATGGGAGTATTCTGTGGAAAATGGGAATACAAATGGGGAAAATGGGGATATTCCTGGGAAAATGGGAATGAAAATGAGAATATTCCAGGGAAAATGGGAATAAAGATGGGAATATTCCTGGGAAACATGGGAATATTCTGTGGGAAAATGGGAATAGTCCATGGAAAAATAGGGGTATTCCTGGGAAAATGGGAAAAAATGGGGATATTTTAAGGAAAATGGAAAAAAACCATGGAAAGGGGGAATATTCCTGGGGAAAATGGGAATAAAAATGGGAATATTCCTATGATAAATAGGAATAAAAATGGAAAAATGGGGATATTCAGTGGAAAAATGGGAATATTCAAGGGGGAAATGGAAAACACATGGAATAAATGGGAATTTTCTCTGGGATAAGTGAGAAAAGACATGGGAAAATGGGAATATTCCATGGAAAAATTGGAATTTTAAAGGGAAAAATGGGAATATTCCAGAGAAAACCAGGAATATCCAATGGAAAATGGGACAATCCAGGGAAAACCTGGAATTTTCTGGGGGAAAATGGGAATATTCCCAGGGAAATGGGAATATTCCATGGAATAAATGGGAATATTTCATGGGAAAATGGGAATATTCCATGGAAAAATGGGAATATTCCATGGAAAAATGGGAATATTCCATGGAAAAATGGGAATTTCCCAGGAAAACAGGAGGGCCCCGGGCTGGGGTGTGGGAGGGGGAAGAGAAATCCCCAAATCCCAAATTCCAGGAGGGAAATTTGGGAATTCTGGGTGGGAATTTTGGGAATTCCAGGAGGGTCTCACCATGTCCGTGTAGATCTCGATGGCCCGGAGCAGGCACGTGACGGCCTCTGGAGAAAAACAGGGAAAAATGAGGAAAAATTGGGAAAAATTGTGAAAAATGGGGGAAAATTGGGGAAAAATGGGAAAAAAATGGGGGAAAATGGGGAAAAATGGGAAAAAAAAAGAAAAAAAATGGGGTAAAAGGGGGAAAATTGGGGAAAAAAGGGGGGAAAAGGGGGGAAAATGGGAAAAAAAGGGAAAAAAAGGGGAAAAAATGGGGAAAAAAGGAAACAGGGCCCCAAATGCTCGTGATTGAACCCCAAAATATTTGGGATCAGAGCCTGAAAATTTCCAGGATGGGACTCAAAAATCTTTGGGATCAAACCCCAAAATCTTCAGGATCAGAACCCCAAATTTCTCGGGATCAGAACCCCAGAATTCCCAGAATTAAAATCTAAAAAATTCAGGATTAGAACCCCCAAAAATCAGGATTGGACATGGCTCAAATCCTTGGGATCAGACCCCAAATTTCTCGGGATCAGAGCCCAAATTTTTGGGGATCAGAGCCCAAATTTCAGGATCAGAACCCCAAAATTCCCAGGATTAAAACCTAAAAAATTCAGGATTAGAACCCCAAAAAATCAGGATTGGACACGGCTCAAATCCTCGGGATCAGACCCCAAAAACTTCGGGATCAAACCCCAAAATCTTTGGGATCAGAGCCCCAAATTTCCCAGGATTAGAACCCTAAAAAATCAGGATCAGACCCCAAAATCTTTGGAATTGAAACCCCAAATCTTTGGGATTGGAACCCAAAATCTTTGGGATCAGAACCTGAAAATTTCCAGGATCAGACCCCAAAAAAAATCGGGATTGGACCGCAAATTTCTCAGGATCAGAACCCCAAAATTCCCAGAATTAAAATCTAAAAAATTCAGGATTGGAACCCCAAAAAATCAGGATTGGACACGCCTCAAATCCTCGGGATCAAACCCCAAAAACTTCGGGATCAAACCCCAAAATCTTTGGGATCAGAGCTCCAAATTTCAGGATCAGACCCCAAAATCTTCGGGATCAGACCCCAAAAACTTTGGGATCAGAGACCCAAATTTCCCAGGATTAGAACCCTAAAAAAATCAGGATCAGACTCCAAAATCTTTGGAATTGAAACCCCAAATCCTCGGGATTGGAACTCAAAATCTTTGGGATCAGAACCTGAAAATTTCCAGGATCAGACCCCAAAAAAAATCGGGATTGGACCCCAAATTTCTCAGGATCAGAACCCCAAAATTCCCAGGATTAAAACCTAAAAAATTCAGGATTAGAACCCCAAAAAATCAGGATTGGACATGCCTCAAATCCTTGGGATCAAACCCCAAAATCTTTGGGATCAAACCCCAAAATCTTTGGGATCAGAGCCCCAAATTTCCCAGGATTAGAACCCTAAAAAAATCAGGATCAGACCCCAAAATCTTTGGAATTGAAACCCCAAAAAATCTTTGGGATCAAACTGAAACTTCCAGGAATCCAAAACCCAATAAAAAAATCAGGAATTGACCCCCAAATCTGTCTCAGGATCAAACTCCAAAAAAAAAAATTCGCCAGAATGAAAACTAAAGAAAAATTCAGGATTAGAAACCCCCAATCCTCAGGACACGACCCCAAATCTGGGAACTTCTCCCGTAAAATGCAGGAATCTGCTCAAAGCTTGGGAATTGCCCAAAAAAGCATGCAGCGAATTGACGCTCAAGACCTCTCGGAATTTGCCGCAGAAAACCTTGGGAATTCTGTCCCAAAACCTGAAATTCCTGCACAGAACTTTCGGGAATTCGTCCCAAGAGATCCTGGAATTGGCCCATAAAGAACACAGGAGATTGTGCTCAAAACTGGGATTTTTTGCCGCAATAGAACGGTGGGAATCTGCCAAGAACCTCTGATTTTGCCCAAAACTCTGGAATTTGCGCCAAAATCGGAATTTTGCCCACTAACCCGCAGGAAGTCAGCTCCATACTGCGGCTCTAGAGGATGCCCTGGCTGGGAGCGGAGCCCGCCCCCCGAATCCGGGGAAAAAGTGGGAAAAAAATGGGAAAGAAAGTGGAAAAATTGTTGAGAGAAAATGGGAAAAAATAAAGCAGGCAGGAAGGGTTCAACGGGAGACGGAAAAAATCCGGGTTTTGGGGGAGTTGGGGAGTTTAGGGGGATTTTGGGAATTTAGAGGGATTTTGGGGAGTTTAGGAGATTTTGGGACTTTTAAGGGGAATTTTGGAAACTTTTAAGGAGATGTTGGGAAGAATTTTAAACAGAGATTTTAATGGATTTTATAAGGGAATTTTAGCGGTGACTTTAATGGGATTTTAGGGAATTTAGGTGAAATTGTTAATGGGGTTTTAGTGGGATCTAAATTGATTTTAGAGAGATTTGGAAAGTATTTACATGGCGGTTTTCACGTGGGATTTTAAAGTGGATTTTAAAGGAATTTTAGAGACATTTATAGTATAGATTCTGGAGAGTCTTTTAGTAGGGATTCTTGGAAGAATTTAGATTTTGGAATTCAGTGGGTTTTAAGTGGGATTTAAAGAAGCATTTAATCTGGATTCAGTGAGCTTTTAGGGAAATTTTATGAGATGTGAGATTTTTAGGGTGAGATTTTTGGACTAGCTTTTTGTTAATAGTATTTGAAAAGATTTTAATGGATTTTATGAGATTTTAGAAATTTTTATGAATTCTAAGGGATTTTAGAGATATTTTAGGTGGGGATTTATAGTGAGTTTCTAATGGGTTTCTCAATGGGTTTTAGTGAGATTTTAATGCTGGGTTGATAAGGATTTTAATGGGGTTTTTAGTGGATTTTCAATTGGGAATTTTAAGGAAATGTTAGTGGGATTTTAATAGGGATGGTAATGGGATTTGTTGAGAGTTTAGTGGATTTTAATGAGATGTACTGGACGAATTTAAGAGATTTGCTGAGTGAGATTTCTCACAGAGATTTTAGAGACATTTTTAATGGGATTTTAGTGGAGATCTAATGAGGATTTTTAAAGAGATCTTAATGGCTTTTAGTAGGATTTTAAGGGGATTTAGCTGCGGATTTTTATTATGAATTTTTATGGGATTTGTAGTGAGATTTGTAATCAAATTTCAATGGGGATTTTTAGTGGGATTGAACAGGACTTTTGTGAGATTTCAAGAGATTTTAACAGGTATTTTAGTGAGATCTACAATAGGATCTTTTTATGGAATTTTAGAGAAGAAACTTTAATGGATGTTAATAGGATTTTAGTGGGAATTTTAAATGGATTCTACAGTGAGATTTTACATAGAATTCCAATGGGATTTTAGTTGGGATTTTTAATGGGATTTAAGTGAGATTTTAATAGAAATTCTATGGGATTTTAGTGGATATAACAGGATTTTTTGTGAGATTTTAGAGAGATTTAATGGGATTTTAGTGAGATTCAAATAGAATTTAATGGAATTTTAGAAGAAATTTTAGTGGGATTTTAATGGGATTTTAGTGGGATTTTAATGGGATTCTAGTGAGATTTTAATAAACTCCATGGATTTAGTGGGATTTAACTGGATTTTTGTGAGATTTTTAGAGAGATTTAACGGGATTTAGTGAGATTCTAATAGGACTAATGGAATTTTAGAAGAAATTTTATGGGATTTTAATGGGATTTTAGTGGGATTTTAATGGGATTCTAGTGAGATTTTAATAGAACTCCAATGGAATTTTAGTGGGATTTAACTGGATTTTTGTGGGATTTTGAGAGATTTTAATGGGATTTTAGTGAGATTCTAACGGGACTTTAATGAATTTTAGAAGAAATTTTAGTGGGATTTTAATAGGATTTTAGTGGGATTTTAATGGGATTCTTAGTGAGATTTTTATTAGAACTCCAATGGAATTTTAGTGGGATTAACAGATTTATGTGAATTTTAGAGAGATTTAATGGATTTTAGTGAGATTCTAATGGGACTTTAGACGATTTTAGACTTGATTTAATGGATTTGAATGGGATTTCAAGTGGATTTTACCAGGATTTCCCAGAATTTCAATGAACTTCACTCCCCACACCCCAGAATCCCAGAATCCCAAAATTCCCAGATTCCCATCCCCTACCCTGGGGATCGGCCTTCTTGAAGGCGTTGCCGCGTCCAGAAATGGGTGGCGGCGTCGTGTTTGCTCTGGAGCTGCAGCTGCAGCTGAGCCGCTCGGGAAAAGGCAGCCAGCCTCTGGAAAATGAGGAAAAATATCAGAATTAATTATTAATTAATGGGAATTAATGGGGAATTAATTGGGATTAATGGGATCAGTGATGGGGTTGGGGTTTGCTCTGGAGCTGCAGCTGCATGCTGAGCGCTCGGGAAAAGGCAGCCCCAGCCTCTGGAAAACAGGGAAAAATATCAGAAATTAATTATTAATTATGGGGAATTAATGGGGAATTAATGGGGAATTAATGGGGGAATTAATGGGGAATTAATGGGGAATTAATTGGGAATTATTGGGGATTTAATGGGGTCAGTGATGGGGTTGGGGTTTGCTCTGGAGCTGCAGCTGCAGCTGAGCTGCTCGGGAAAAGGCAGCCCCAGCCTCTGGAAATGAGGAGAAAATATCAGAAATTAATTGTTAATTAATGGGGAATAATGGGAATTAATGGGATTTATGGGGGAATTAATGGGAATTAATTGGGAATTAATGGGGTCAATGCTGGGGTTGGGGTTTGCTCTGGAGCTGCAGCTGCAGCTGAGCCGCTCGGGAAAAGGCAGCTCCAGCCTCTGGAAAACGAGGAAAAAATCAGAAATTAATTGTTAATTAATGGGAAATTAATTGGGAATTAATGGGGAATTAATGGGGAGTTTGATGGGGAATTAATGGGGTCAGTACTGGGGTTGGGTTTGCTCTGGAGCTGCAGCTGCAGCTGAAGCCGCGCGGAAATGGCAGCCCCAGCCTCTGGAAAAATGAGGGAAAATACTAAGAGAATTAATTATAGATTAATGGGGAATTAATTGGGAATTAATTGGGATTAATGGGGTCAGTGATGGGGTTGGGGTTTGCTCTGGAGCTGAGCACTGCAGCTGAACTGCTCGGAACAAGGGCAGCCCCAGCCTCTGAAAATGAGGAAAAAGTATCAGAAATTAATTTATTAATTAATGGGGAATTAATTGGGAATTACATGGGGAGTTAATGGGGATTAATGTAATTAATCGGGGAATTAATGGGTCAATAATAGGGTTGGTGCAGCGATGACTGCCTCTGGAAACAGAGGAAAAAAGCTGGAAAAATATGGAATAAATAGGGAATTAACACCTGGAATTAATTAATAATTAACTGGGGATTAATGCGGGAATTATTGGGGAATTAATGGGGAATTAATGGTGGTCAATGCTGGTTGGTGGCAGCTGAGCTGCCTCTGGAAACGGAAAAAACCTGGAAAAAATATGGAATAAATATGGAATTACACACCTGAAATTAATTATATATATTAATGGAGATTAATGGAGAATTAATTGGGAATTAATGGAATTAATTGGGAATTAATGGGAATTAATGGGCGGTCAAGTCTGGCGCGTTGGGGTTTGCTCTGGAGCTGCAGCTCAGCTGAGCTGTTTGGAAAAATGTCAGCTCCAGCCTCTGGGAACGAGGAAAAAATATGGAAAAATAGGATAAAACATTAGGAAGATGAATGATATAATTCGCAATTAAGGGAATTCCTCCTGCCCTGACTCCGGCTCCAGTTTTTGGCCATTTGTAAGAGGTTGGCAGCGCGGGTGTGTAGCACTCACAAAGGCTCTCTCCAGCCGCGAGGAACCCCTGGAAAATGGGAAAAATGGGAATTAATTCCAGGAAAAACGGGAATTATTGCATGAAAAACGGGAGTTCGGGGAGTTATTCTGGGAAAAAAACGGAATATTTCCAGGAAAAATGGGTTTTCTGGGAAAAACGGGAATGACTTTGGAAATTCTGGGCGGTGGGGGACAGAACTGAGGTGGGGAAATGGGGAATTGGGGCGAATTTTGGGTGCTCCCCTCAAGAAGATCCCAAAATTCCCCCTGAGAATTGCCCCAAGTTTCCCTCCCCACCGCCCGTTCCCTCACAATTCCGCCTCAGGACCCCCAATCCCCTCACAATTCCCCAATTCCTCCCCACCCCAATTCCCCTCAGGAACCCCCAATTTCCCTCCGCACCCATGCCCTCACAACCCCAATTCCCTCACAGCATTCCCTCCCCACACCCCCATTTTCGCCTCGACATTCCCAATTCCTCAAGACCCCCAGTTCCCTTCCCCCACCCCATTTCCCCTCACAATTCCCCTCAGGAGCCGACCCCAATTCCCCTCAGAACATCCCCAATTCCCTCACAATTCCCTCAGGACCTCCCCAATTCCCTCAGCAATCCCCCATTGCCCTCAGACCCCCCAATTCCCCTCCACCCCCATTTCCCCTCCAACTATTCCTTCAGAAGCCCCCATTCCCTCCCCACACAATTCCTCTCCCCCCCACTTTCCCCTCACGACCTCCCAATCCCGCCTTTTTTCCCCCATCATTTTCCCGCCCTTTTCCCCTCAGGCCTCCCGTCTCCCCTTCCCCCCGTTCCCCTCAGGCTCCCGCGGCCTCCCGGCCCCGCCGCCCGCCCGTTCCCGTCCCGGTGCCGTCACGCACCCGAACAGGCCCCCGAGGAAAGGCACTGAGCCCGCCTCGGGACGCTTCCGCTCGGCCTCGCTCAGCAACTGCTGCGCCTCCGCTTCCTTCTCCGCCGCCATGGCCGCCATGGCCGCCATGACGGCCGCCGCCGCCGTCCCACGTGACCCACGCGCCGCGTCACGTGACGGGGAGCGCCCCCTCCAGCGGCCCATGGCTCCCCCTGGCGGGCGGGAGGACTGAGAAAAGCGATGTGTGGGCGTGGCTTATGCAAATCAGGACGCGCCACGGGGGTGGGCAGAACTCGGCTTTGGGGGCGTGGTTTGTGGTGATTGACGGCGAAGGAAGGCCGCCTCGCCAGCTGGGAGGGTCCTGCTGGCGCCGGGCTGGTGTCTCTTAGACAGCTATATTAAATTTTCAGGGTTTAGTGTCTCTTTTTGGATCGAGAAATCTGTCCCAAACACTGGGGGCACTCTGGAGCTGTTTGGGAACAGTTCTTTTTCGAAATTTTTTCGTGTTGGGATCAAAGGGTTGGCATTTGCAGGGGCGAAATAATTCTCTGTGTGTGCTGCATTTATGAAAGCAGCTGTCATATTCCAGCCTCCCCCTCCTCGCCGCACGGTTTGTGTGCGTGGATGTGGCTTTTGCGGGCAAATCGTGCCACAAACTAGTCCTGAAATCCCAAATAAAACCCTGAAATCCCAAATAAACCCAGAAATCCTAAAACATTTCTCGGGTTTTTCTCTTCCCCTCAGGCTCGGTGGCCCCTCAGGCTCGGGCTCCCCTCAGGCTTGGAGAAAATTCGGGAATTAGAGCCGGATAAACCTCCTAAAAATTAAAAAAAAACAACAAAAAAAGTCCTGAAATAAAAAAAAAAAACAAAGAAAGTCCTGAAATCTCCCCAAAAATTCCTCTTTTTTTTTCCCTTTCCCCTCAGGCTCCGCCTCCCCTCAGGCTTGGGGTCCCCTCAGGTTTTCCCGCCTTTCCCCTCAGGCTCGGGATTCCCTCAGGTTCGGAGAAAAATCGGGATTTAGAGCCAGAAAAAAACCCAAAAAATACCCAAAGAACCCCTAAAAAAGTCCTGAAATCCCAAATAAAATCCAGAGATCCCCAAAAAACCCCAAAAATTCCTCTGTTTTTTTCCCGGTCCCCTCAGGATCGGCGGCAGCTCAGGCTCGGCAGCCCCTCAGGCTCGGGCTCCCCTTAGGCTCGGAGAAAATTCGGGAATTAGAGCCGGAAAAACCTCCTAAAATTTTTAAAAAAAACCCAAAAAAGTCCTGAAATTAAAAAAAAAAAAAACAAAGAAAGTCCTGAAATCTCCCCAAAAATTCCTCATTTTTTTTTCCCTTTCCCCTCAGGCTCCGCCTCCCCTCAGGCTTGGGGTCCCCTCAGGTTTTCCCGCCTTTCCCCTCAGGTTCGGAGAAAAATCGGGATTTAGAGACGGAAAAAACCCCAAAAACCCCCAAAGAACCCCTAAAAAAGTCCTGAAATCCCAAATAAAATCCAGAGATCCCCAAAAAACCCCAAAAATTCCAAAAATTCCTTCGTTTTTTTCCCGGTCCCCTCAGGCTCGGCGGCCCCTCAGGCTCGGGCTCCCCTCAGGTTCGGAGAAAATTCGGGAATTAGAGCCAGAAAAAAAAAACAAAAATCCCCAAAGAACCCCTAAAAAATGTCCTGAAATCCCAAATAAAATCCAGAGATCCCCAAAAAAACCCAAAAATAAATGCCATTTTTTACAAATTGGCAATTTGGGGGATTTAGGGAAATTTTTAGGAGATTTGAGGGGATTTTGGGATATTTTGGGGGGAATTTGGGCACTGTGGGAGGATTTTTGGGGATATTTTGGGGAGGTTTTGAGGGATTTTGGGAGATTTCTGAGAGATTTTTTGGGAGATATTTTGGGATTTTGGGGGTTTTGAGAAATTTTTGGTGTGTGAAATTTGGGGGATTTTCAGGGGATTTGCGGGCATTTTGGGGGGAATTGGTTTCCCGCCGGGCTTTTGAAGGTTTTCGGGGGAATTTTTTGTGGTGGATTTTGGGATTTTTATTTTTATTATTTTTGGGCTTTTGGGGGATTTTTGGGGTGTGAATATTTTTGGGAGATTTTGGGGCATGTTTGTTGGGGATATTTTTGAGATTTTGAAATCTTGGGGCGGGCATGCCGGAATTTTTTGGGACATTTTTGAGCTTTGTGAGGATATTTGGGATTTTTGAGAGTTTTTTGGGGAATTTTGTTGGGATTTTTTGAGAGGCTTCTGAGGGGGTATTTGGGGGGATTTTTGGGGTATTTTTGGAGAATTTTTTATTCTTTTTGGGGGGATTTTTGAGTTTATTTTTTGGATTTCGGGGCTCATCGCGCGTCGTCTTGGACGAAAGCGCTCGTGACAGGACATCGAAGAGACGCTTGGCCTGGGTGGGACAGAGGGAACAGGAGACAACCCGTGTCCCAATGTTCCCCAAACGTCCCAAATGATCCCAATGTCCGCGCATTACCGCCCCCAAATGTCCCCAATGTCCCCCAGTTGTCCCACCAATGTCCCCAATCCCCCACAGTGTCCCCCAATGTCGCCCAGTCTCCTCAATGTCCGCACTGTCCCATCCCCCGACTGTCCCAATGTTCCTCAATGTCCCCAAATGTCCCCAGTGTCCCCCCAAAGTCCCCTCAATGTCCCCAATGTCCCCAATCCCCCCAGTGTCCCCAATATCCCCAAATGTCCCCAATGTCCCCAGTGTCCCCAATCCTCCCATTCTCCCCACTGTCCCCAATGTCCCCAGTGTCCCCAATCCCCCCAATGTCCCCAATGTCCCCAGTGTCCCCAAATGTCCCCACTGTCCCCAAATGTCCCCAACCCCGTCCCTCACCTTCTGCGGCCCCACGCCGGGGCACAGGGCCAGCTCCTCCCGCGTCGCCCCCGCCACGGCCGCCAGCGACTGCGGGGAGGGGACACCGCGGAGGTGACAAACCCCGGCGGTGTCACCCCCCCAGTGTCACACCCCCCCGGTGTCACACCCCCCCGGTGTCCCCAAGTGCCACCGCTCACCCCGAATGTCCCCAGCAGGCTCAGCGCGTCCGTCCTGTTGACGGATTTGACGCTGGTCAGGCAGTCGGTCACCTGTGAGGGGGGTGGCACCGGTCAGGGGACATTTGGGGACATTTGGGGACATTTGGGGACACAGCTGGGGACACTTTCAGGGACACTTTTGGGGACACTTTTGGGGACACTTGGGGACACCCAGGCACACCTGGGGACACAAGGGGACATCCTGGGGACACTTGGGGACACCTGGGGACACTGAGAGCACACCTGGGGACACTTGGGGACACTGAGGGGACACTTGGGGACACTGAGAGCACACCTGGGGACACTTGGGGACATCCTGGGGACACTTGGGGACACTTGGGGACACTGAGAGCACACCTGGGGACACTTGGGGACACCTGGAGATATCCTGGGGACACTGAGGGGACACTTGGGGACATACCTGGGGACACTTGGGGACACTGAGAGCACACTTGGGGACATCCTGGGGACACTTGGGGACACCTGGGGACACTGAGAGCACACCTGGGCACACCTGGGGACACTGAGGGGACACCTGGAGATATCCTGGGGACACTTTTGGGGACACTTTTGGGGACACTTGGGGACACTGAGGGGACACAGCTGGGGACACCTGGAGATATCCTGGGGAAATCCTGGGGACACCTGGGGACACTTTTGGGGACATTTGGGGACACCTGGGGACACCTGTCACACCTGGGGACACCTGTCACACCTGGGGACATCCTGGGGACACTGAGAGCACACCTGGGGACACCTGGAGATATCCTGGGGACACTGAGGGGACACTTGGGGACACCTGGACACACCTGGGGACACCTGGGGACACCTGGGGACACTTGGGGACACCTGGGGACACCTGGGGACACTTGGGGACACCTGGGGACACCTGGGGACACCTGGGGACACCTGGGGACACTTGGGGACACCTGGGGACACCTGGGGACACCTGGGGAACACGTGTTTGGGAACACTTTTGGCGGGACACTTGGAGACACTTTTAGGAACCTTGGGGACAGCTTTTGGGGACAACCTGGGGGACACTTTTGGGACATTTGGGGACACGTTTTTGGTGACAACGGACCCGGGACAGGAAGTCCTGCTCACGCGCTGCCTTCAGCAGGTCCGGCGGGCTTCTGCTCGTAGGACTTGAAGGTTCCAGGTAACGGCCGCCTCCTCGGGTCTGGGACATCGTTGGGGACGATTGGCGGACATTTGGCGACATTTTGGGGACATTGGGGGATTGGGACATTGGGAGACACTGGGGACATGGGGGTGATTTGGACATTGGGAACATTGGGGAAGCTTGGGGACCACTGGGGACTTGGGACATTGGGACATTGGGAAACATTGGGGGACATTTAGGGGACGTTGGGGAGCATTGGGTGGGATTGGTGACATTTGGGACATTTGGGAACATTTTGGGGACATTTGGGGACATTGGGGGTTGGGGGATATGGAGGACGTTGGGGATGGGCTGGACATTTTGCGGACACTGGGGAGCATTGGGGCGGATTGGGGACTTTGGGGACATTTTGAAGGACATGGGGGACATTGGGGGGATATTGGGGACATTTGGTGGACATTTTGGGGGACATGGGGACATATTGGGGACATTTGCGGGAGCATTGGGGGGCGTTGGGGGACATTGGGGCATTGGGGGCATTGGGGACATTTGGGGGGTTGGGACACTGGGAACATTGGGACATTTGGGGACATTTTGGGGACATTTTGGGACATATTTTGCGGCGACATTTTGGGGACGACTGGGGACATTGGGGGATTTGGGACATTGGGGGGCTTGGACATTGGGAACATTTGGGGATTGGGGGGAATTGGGAATTGTGGGGACATTGAGGACATTGGGGGGATTGGGGATATTGGGGGGTTGGGGACATTGGGGACATTTTGGGGACATTTGGTACCTCCAGGCCAGCAGCAGGGTGCAGTCGGTGAGCAGGCAAACCTTGGCCAGGTCCTTGAGGGACTGCTGGGGGTCACGCTGGGGGGACACGGGGACAGGTGAGGGGACAGGTGAGGGGACACGGGGACAGTCAGGGGACAGGGACAGGTGACATAGGGACAGGTGATATAGGGACAGGGACAGGTGAGATGGGGACAGGTGAGGGGGCAGAGGGGACAGGTGAAATGGGGACAGGTGAGGGGATGGGGACAGGGGAGATGGGGACAGGGACAGGTGAGGGGACACAGGGGACAGGGGAGGGGACAGGGACAGGTGAGTCAGGGACAGGGACAGGTAGGACAGGGACAGGTGAGGGGACAGGTGAGGGGACAGGGAGAGGACAGGGACAGGTGGGACAGAAGGGACAGGTGAGGGGACACAGGGGACAGGGACAGGACAGAGAGGACAGGTGGGACAGGGACAGGTGAGGGGACAGGTGAGGGGACAGGGAGAGAGGGGACAGGTGGGACAGGTGGGACAAGGGAGAGGTAAGAAGAGGCAGTGACAAGATGATGGTGACAATGACAAAGTGACAATGACAGTGACAATATGACAATGACAATGTGACAATAACAATGACAGTGACAGTGACCAGGTGATGATGACAATGCCAAGGTGACAATGCCAGTGACAATGTGACAGTGCCACCTCACCACGTCCACCTGCAGCAGCAGCACCTGGAGGGGATGGACGGACACAGTGACAGTGACAGTGACAATGTGACAATAACAATGACAGTGACAATGTGACAATGTGACAATGACAATGCCAAGGTGACAATGACAATGTGACAATGACAATGACAGTGACCAGGTGACGATGACAATGCCAAGGTGACAATGACAGTGACAGTGACAATGTGACAGTGCCACCTCACCACGTCCACCTGCAGCAGCAGCACCTGGAGGGGTGCACGGACACAGTGACAGTGACAGTGACAATGACAGTGACAATGCCAATGCCAATGACCAGGTGATAATGACAGTGACAATGTGACAATGACAATGTGACAATAACAATGACAGTGACAGTGACAATGTGACAATGACAGTGACAGGGCCACCTCACCACGTCCACCTGCAGCAGCAGCACCTGGAGGGGATGGACGGACACAATGACAATGACAGTGACAATGACAATGACAGTGACAATGACAATGTGACAATGACAATGACAGTGACAAGATGACAATGACAGTGACAGGGCCACCTCACCACGTCCACCTGCAGCAGCAGCACCTGGAGGGGTGGACGGACACAGCGACAGTGACAAGATGACAATGACAAGGTGACAATGACAGTGACAATGACAGTGACAGTAACCAGGTGATGATGACAATGACAATGACAAGGTGACAATGTGACAATAACAATGACAGTGACAAGGTGACAATGTGACAATGACAGTGACAATGTGACAGGGCCACCTCACCACGTCCACCTGCAGCAGCAGCACCTGGAGGGGACAGGGAGGGGATGGACGGACACAGCGACAGTGACAAGGTGACAATGCCAAGGTGACAGTGACAGTGACAGTGACAATGTGACAATAACAATGACAGTGACAGTGACAGGGCCACCTCACCACGTCCACCTGCAGCAGCAGCACCTGCAGGCCGAAGCTCCGCCCCAGCGCCCGCAGCCGCTCGTGGATGTAGCCGGGGTGCAGGTGGTGGTACCTGAGGCTGGGGACCACACAGGGGACACACCTGGGCAGCACCTTGGGCACACCTGGGGACACTTGGCGGACACCTGCGGCACCTGGGACGACATCGATGGGGACAGCTGGGGACACACTGGGGGCACCTGGGCGACACCTGGGGGCAGCTGGGGCACTCCTGGGGACATCATGGACACACCTGGGCACCTGGGCACACCTGGGGGACACCTTGGGGACACCTGGGGACAGCTGGGGACACACCTTGGGCACTCCTGGGACACCGTTGGGGACACCTAGGGACAGCTGGGGACAACACCGGGCACTCCTGGGGACACCTTGGGGGACACTTTGGGCAGCACTTGGGGACATTTAGGGGGACACTGACATCATGGGGGACACGCTGGGGACAACCCTGAGACGAGGACAGGGACGCCACTAGGGGACACCTGGGGATACCGGGGCATATGGGGGCACACCTGGCACAACCTGGGACGAATCATGGGGACGACCTGGGGATTACCTGGGCACACGCTGGTGGACACTTTGCGGCCACACCTTGGGGACCGACCTGGGCCACACCTGGGCACACCTGGGCACACCTGGTGATCACCTTGGGGCACTTGGGCACACCTGGGGACACTTGGGGACACCTGGGCACACCTGGGACACCTGGGCACACCTTGGGGACACTTTGGGCACACCTGGGCACACCTGGGGACACCTGGGCACACCTGGGCACACCTGGGGACACTTTGGGCACACCTGGGCACACCTGGGGACACCTGGGCACACCTGGGGACACCTGAGCACACCTGGGGACACCTGGGCACACCTGGGGACATCATGGGGACACCTGGGCACACCTGGGGACACTTTGGGCACACCTGGGGACACTTTGGGCACACCTGGTCACACCTGGGCACACCTGGGGACACCTTGGGGACACTTTGGGCACACCTGGTCACACCTGGTCACACCTGGTCACACCTTGGGGACACTTTGGGCACACCTGGGCACACCTGGGGACACCTGGGCACACCTGGGGACACCTTGGGGACACCTTGGGGACACTCTGGGCACACCTGGGGGCACTTTGGGCACACCTGGGGGCACTTTGGGCACACCTGGGGACAATTGGGGACACACCTGGGGACACCTGGGCACACCTTGGGGACACTTTGGGCACACCTGGGCACACCTGGGGACACCTCGGGGACACTTTGGGCACACCTGGTCATACCTGGGCACACCTGGGCACACCTGGGGACACCTTGGGCACACCTGGGGACACCTGGGCACACCTGGGGACACCTTGGTCACACCTGGGCACACCTGGGATACACCTGGGGACACCTTGGTCACACCTGGGCACACCTGGGGACACCTTGGGGACACTTTGGGCACACCTGGGGACAATTGGGAACACTGAGGGACACCTGGGCACACCTGGTCACACCTGGGCGCCCCCCGTGCCCGTCGGGGGTCTCACCTGAGGAAGAGGGCGCAGCTGGAGGTGCCCAGGACGAAGTCGGGCCCGACGTCCCCGAACTCCCAGGGCACGTTGCGGATGAACCGGAGCACGGGGTTGCCGCGCTGCGACGGGGGCATGTCGCGACATGAGCCCCCCGTGTCGCGACAGGAGCCCCCCGTGTCGCGATATGAGCCCCCACATATCGCGACATGAGCCCCCTGTGTCACGACATGAGCCCCCGTATCGTGATAGGAGCCCCCATGTCGCGATAGGAGCCCCCGTGTCGCGATATGAGCCCCTGCATATCGTGATATGAGCCCCCCGTGTCACGATAGGAGCCCATGTCGTGACATGAGCCCCCGCATATCATGATATGAGCCCCCCGTGTCGCGATATGAGCCCCCCGTGTTGCGATAGGAGCCCTTGTGTCGTGACATGAGCCCCCGCACATTGTGATATGAGCCCCTGCATATCGCGATATGAGCCCCCTGTGTTGCGATAGGACCCCCCGTGTCACAATAGGAGCCCCCGCGTTGCGATAGGAGCCCCCGTGTCACGATATGAGCCTTTGCATATCGTGATATGAGCCCCATGTCACGATATGAGCCCATGTCGCGACATGAGCCCCCGCATATCGCGATATGAGCCCCCTCTGTCGTGATGCGAGCCCCCACATATCGCGACATGAGCCCCCTGTGTCGCGATATGAGCCTAGGGACAGACCCCACGTATCACGATATGAGCCCCCTGTGTCGCGATATGAGCCTCCCGTGTCGCGATGTGAGCCTCAGGGCAGATTCCCCATGTCGCGACATGAGCCCTGAACCCGGTGACGCATCCCCCGTGTCGCGACATGAGCCCCAGGACACACCCCCCATGTCACGACATAAGCCCTGGGACAGACCCCACATGTCGCGACATAAGCCCCAACCCAGGGTATCGGGGACACACCCCCCGTGTCGCGACATGGCCCCGCCCACCTGTCACAGACCCCGCCCATGTCGCGACATGGCTCCGCCCACCTGTCGCGGGCTGACGATGATGCTGCTGCTCTTGGTGCCCGGTTTGAGCGCGGGCAGGGCCGGCACCGCCCGGTCCCGGTCCCGGTTCTGGTCCCGGTTCTGATCCCGGTTCTGGTCCCGGTTCTGATCCCGATCCCGGTCCAAATCCCGGTCCCGGTCCCGGTCCCGATCCCGGTTCTGATCCCGGTCCCGGTCCCGGTTCTGATCCCGGTTCTGATCCTGGTTCTGATCCCGATCCCAGTCCTGGTTCTGATCCCGGTTCTGGTCCCGGTTCTGGTCCCGATCCCGGTCCCGGTTCTGATCCCGGTTCTGATCCCGGTTCTGGTCCCGATCCCGATCCCGGTCCCGGTTTTGTTCCCGGTCCTTCCCGCTTCCCCCCGAGCCCCTCACCACGAACTCAGCGTAAGAACCGGGACCGGGCGGAACCGGAACCGGAACCGGAACCGGGGGTGGAGCGGCGGAGGAGGCTCTGAACAGCGACGGGACCTGGCGGGGACACCGGGTCCCGGTCACCACGCCCGGTTCCGCCCCTTCCCCGGTTCGGTCCCCGGTGTCCCGAACCCCCGGTCCCGGTCCCGTTCCCCTTCCCCGTTCCCGTTCCTGTTCCCGTTCCCGGTCCCCGTTCCCGGTCCCGGTTCCCGTTCCCGGTCCCCGTTCACCACCCCCGGTTCCGCTCCCCTCCCGGTCCCGTTTCCCGGTTCGGTCCCCGGTTCCCGGTTCGGTCCCCGTTCCCGGTCCCTGTTCCCGGTCCCGTTCCCGGTCCCGGTTCCCGGTCCCATTCCCCGGTCCCGGTTCACCACCCCCGGTTCCGCTCCCCTCCCGGTCCCCGGTTCGGTCCCCGGTGTCCTGAACCCCCGGTCCCGGTTCCCGTTCCCCGTTCCCGGTCCCGTTCCCCGGTTTGGTCCCCGTTCCCGGTCCCCGCTCCCCGTTCCCGGTTCCCGGTCCCCGTTCCCGTTCCCGGTTCCGTTCCCGGTCCTGTTCCCCGGTTCCCGGTTCCGCCCCTTTCCCGGTTCCCGGTCCCAGTCCCGTTCCCGTTCCCCGTTCCCGGTCCCGTTCCCGGTCCCCGTTCCCGGTCCCGGTCCCCGTTCCCAGTCCCGTTCCCGGTCCAGTTCCCCGTTCCCGTTCCCGTTCCCGGTCCCCGTTCCCGGTCCCGTTCCCCGGTTCGGTCCCCGGTTCCCGGTCCCGTTCCCCGGTCCCGGTTCCCGGTCCCGGTTCCCGGTCCCCGGTCCCGGTCCCGGTCCCGTTCGGTCCCCGGTTCCCCTCCCACCACCGCCGGTACCGGGGGTTCTTCGGGACCCTCCTCCTGCCGAACCGTGAAGCGCCGCCGCTTCCCTCCCGCTGCCGGTCCCGGTGCCGGTGCCGGTTCCGGGTCGGTGGCGGCTCCGGGGTCCGGGTCCGGGTCCGGGTCCATGGCGGGTTCCGGGATCCCGGGATCGGTTCCGAGGGGTCTTGGGGGGTCTCGGGTCCGGTTCCGGGGTCCCGGGTTCGGTTCCGAGGTCCCGGGTTCGATTTTGGGGTTCCGGGTTCGGTTTTGGGCTCTCCGGTTCGGTTCCGGGATCCCGGGATCGGTTTTGGGGTTCCGGGTTCGGTTCCGGGGTCCCGGGTTCGGTTTTGAGGTTCCGGGTTCGGTTCCGGAATCCCGGGTTCGGTTCCGGGGGGTCTCGGGTCCGGTTCTGCGGTACCGGGTTCGGTTTTGGAGTCCCGGGTTCGGTTCGGGGCTCTCCGGTTCGGTTTTGGGGTCCCGGGTCCGGTTCCGGGGTCCCGGGTTCGGTTTTGGAGTCCCAGGTTCGGTTCGGGGCTCTCCGGTTCGGCTTTGAGGTCCCGGGTTCGGTTCTCGGATCCCGGGTTCGGTCCGGGGCTCTCCGGTTCGGTTCTGGGATCCCGGGTTCGGTTCTGGGGTCTCCGGTTCGGTTCGGGGCTCTCCGGTTCGGTTTTGGGGGTCCCGGGTTCGGTTCCGGGGTCCCGGGTTCGGTTCTGGGGTCCCGGGTTCGGTTGGGGGCTCTCCGGTTCGGTTTTGGGGTTCCGGGTTCGGTTCGGGGCTCTCCGGGTTCGGTTCCGGGGGGTCTCGGGTCCGGTTGCGGGGGGTCTCGGGTCCGGTTCCGGGGTCCCCGGTTCGGTTCCGGGGTCCCGGGTTCGGTTCCGGGGTCTCCGGTTCGGTTTTGAGGTTCCGGAGCCGCCGCGCGCTCTCCGGTCCCGCGGAAGGGGCGTGGCCTYTTTCCTCCTTTACGATTGGACCGCCGCGCTGTCAATCAAACAATCAGCCCGCCAATAGGAATGGGGCGGGAGCTCCGCGAGCGCGCGCTGGTGGGCGTGGCTACGGCGCAAAGACCACGCCCCCTCTCTGTGTGTGACAATGACAGCCCGGGGGGACACAGAACGGTCCCGATTTTGGGGAGGGGGTCCCCAATTCTGGGGGGTCCAATTCCATGGGGGGGGTGTCCCAATTTTGGGGAGGGGGTCCCGATTCCATGGACGGTTCCAGTTTTTGGGGGGGGATCCCAGTTTTGGGGTGACCCCAGTGACAGAACAGCCCCAATTTTGGGGAGGGGGTCCCCAATTCTGGGGGGGGTCCCAGATCCATAGGGGGTGTCCCAATTTTGGGGAGGGGGTCCCAGTAATGGGAAGGTCCCAGTTCTGGGGGTGTCCCAATTTTGGGGAGGGGGTCCCAGTAATGGGA
>NDFG01000185.1:0-29222 GCA_002167245.1 Sporophila hypoxantha
TGTGAGACTTTCTTGTCAAAGTTTCCTCCTTCCCAAGAACCATCTGCATGTGGCACCTCATGCCATGGTCTGTGTGACAGGGTGGTGCTGGCGGTCAGGGTGGATGYTCTAGAAGTTGARTCTGTGGTTCTGGAGCAGCAGCTGTGCATGGCCGTTCCTGGTGGATCTCAGGACAGCATCAGTGCCACTTTCAGGGGGGTTGTCAAAAGCAAAAATCACCCAGGGATGGAAAACATCGTCATTTTTCCGACCTCTTCCCAAATTCCTGGGATTGCAGGAAGTGCAGCACTCCTTTAGACAGTGATATTGATGCTCAGGGAGCTGTGCTCCCTCCAAAAGCTCCCTGTGTGTGTGTTTTGTGTGCTTTCAGCAATGGCAAATAGAGCAAGGCTTTTTTTTTATAAAGCACATTTGTCTTCCAGTCCTTGACCTGGGCTCAGTAAATGAAAACGTAGCAGAACTGAATCCCCACAGGATCAGGAGAGGGGCAGTGCAAGCAAAAGGGAAAATAAAGAAAAATGTACTGGCACTTGTGCTAAAGGACAGCAGAGCAGGAGCCACTTTGTGCCTGTAAAAGTCACACTTGTTATCAATAATTCCTCATCCCTGGTGGGCAGAGGGTGCTGCCCATCCTGCTGTGCCTGAGACACCACACTTCCCTGAGTGTTTCCAGATTTGGGTATTCCCGTGCCCCGGGAACAATTTCTGCATTGTTTCCTTTGCTCTGAACCCTCCTAAGGTTATGTTTAGCCTCTGCAGAGAGGGAGCAATAATCCTGCTTTCCCTTTCCTTCATGAGAAACCTCCTGTGGGAGCAGCTTTAAGGAGAGCTCATAAAAGGCTCCCTTTCCTTCAGTGGTTCCCTCCAGGAATCTCCTATCGATTATTCTGTGGACAAAAGAGGGAACTAAAGAGTTCCTATGCAAGAAGATTGTACAGCATCAGGCAACTAAAGGGAGATCCTGACTGCAGATTTATTGGGGTGGGAGTGGGGCTTGGCTCCTCAGATCCTTCAGATCAAGAAGGTGATAAATTCAGGGGTACCCATGCAAAAATAGAAAATCAGCTGCCAGTCTGAAACCCAGCAATTATTTCATTGCTGACATTGATGTTGCTTCAAATTTTTCAAGTGGTTTAATAGCAAAAGGTTTTTTTCTGGAGTATAATTCATGAAACACTGTCAGTGTTTGATAAAATTGTGTTGGTTTTGCTGGAAAGAGCAGTCCAGTGTTTCTGACAGAGAGGAATCTTTTCTGTGCAGCACACCATGTTCAGGTCAGGAATATGGGAAAAGAATGAGAATATTTGAGATCCTTGTTTGCTTTCCTGCTTCAAAACAGGCACTGGCTGGTTAAAATGCAGTGATAGCAGAAAGGCCATTGAAAACTTTGGGGTCCTTGTCAGATGTTGACCGTTTCCCACCCTTTTTGCTTGGTTCTCTGTGAGATACATGCATTTATTAGCACCTTTGCTTTTGGAAAGCTGCAATCTCTGAAGCATGAACAGTTTGCACCTTGGAGGTTGTCACACCCACTTTAGGACTGGGGGAGGAGTTCAGCATGCATCCAGCCTCTTTCCCTGCCAGGATAAGAAAAATCAGTCTCATTTCCTTCATCATAATTCTTGTGAAGAAATGAAAACTCTTGGCTGTTGGGGAATTTTGAGTCTCCATCTTAGCTTTGACTGTTACCCTTTGAGTAACTAYTTCTTAAAGGTTCTGATTTTTATTYAACAGAACAWTTAGGTATTTTCCAAAYTTTTTAATGCATAGCAAAACAGAACAGATGGCCAAATACCTGGCCCCATGAAACCCACCCATGGCCAAACTGAAGGAGGAGGTTTCCTGCATTTCCTTTAAATCCCCTTCCATTCCCTTTTGCTTTTCTGAGCAGATTTTGCTTTGTAGRCATCATCACATTGGAGGTGGCTTCRCTGACAAAGGACTGGGAGTTATGCCTTTGAATCCCTTCAAGGAAAAGAGGGAACTGAGCCCTTCCACCACTTTGTGGCTGGCAGCTCTGATATTCTGATACCTCAGGAGCAGCTCTGGCTTAGGAGGAAATAGCAAACTTTTGTGTTCTTCCTGGAGAGCCTGACTTGTGCTCCATAGCAAACCTTCTAAAGGAGCATTGACCATCTCAAGGACACACAGGGGTCTCAGTTTTTGCTTTTCCAGGGCCTTTGTGCGAGTGCTGAGCTGTTTTGTTTGTGTGCCCAGGCAGGGGAAGGAGTCAGGAATCAAATCAAGTCCTTATGAAACACAGACGTGAGCTCTGCCTGGCTCTGAAATGGGAATTCAGGTTTTCCTCCCTCCTGCTGCTGGGCATCTGAGCTTTAATAGGGTGTTTTACAAGTGTCCTACAAACAGGAGCATTTTCATTCCTTGCTCCTGGCAAGTTGCAGTGGTTTTCAATTGGGGACATCTCTGGACAAGGCCTTCAGGTGACTTTAAATGTCCCTGGCTGGGGAGAATGAGCACTTTATCAGGTATAACTAAGGCTGCCTCATTTTTACAGTGGGCAGGCAGGGGGGAAATCAGGGCTGCCTGAAGCCTCCCTGTCAGGGTTAAGCACAGAGTGCACAAATCTTGTTTTTTTCATTTAGCTCAGCTTTGACTCTTGCAGCCTTTGAGTGTACCTGAATTGAATATACCTCAATGAACTCATATTTGTCCTTTTTGTTAAGGAAAAAAAACATTTGTAAGCACAAACACTTAAGATATTTTATGCTATTCCTAAATTTAATCACAGTTGTCTTGAGAGTATTTAATGATCTCCTTGAAAACAGGAATGGTGCAATTTGGGGACTCTCTGTTGAGAATGAAACGAACCATGGAGCACAAACTCTGAAGAACCAGCAATTCCTCCTGTTTTCAGGATGTGGAGATGCTGTATTCAGTCCCTTCAGTGCAGCAGTGACTGCAGGAGAGTGCTGGCACTTCATTCTCTGAACAGGCTTCCCTGGAAAACTAACAGAGGAGGAYAAGGGCTGCTTGCACCATTTGTTCCTTTCCAGGCAATTTTTCTTTGGCTTGGTTTAGTGTCAGGCTTTAGCAGCTTTGGTAGAGGCTGTGTTTAGTTGTATACTGATAATCTGCTCTAGAAAAACTCCTTTCCTGGCCTTAATCTTTCTCATGGCATCAGAAATCAGCTGCATTCCAGCTGCACAACACCTGTATTTCCCCAAGGTGAGCCTTATTCCAATTTATTCCAGTTATTCCAATTTATTCCAGTTATTCCAACTTATTCCAGCTATTCCAACTAATTCCAGCTATTCCAACTTCAGATTTGCTTGGTTTCAAAATGGAGATAGGCTTTTAAAGAGTCCTGAGGACTGATTTGTGCCTGGTGCTCCTGCAGCTGGGTGCATCCATTTGAAGCTCTTTGAGGTGAATGGACACAGGAGAGGCAGCCTGAAGTGCATTTGTGAGCACAGAACCCCAGAATGTTTRGGGTTGGAAGGGACCTTASAGCCCATCCCATCCCAAGCCCTGCCACAGAGTTGAATCCCCTGGATAGCCAGTCCAGCTTTCCTTTAGTTGTTTATATCTATATTTTTGTTAAGGATAAATCAGCCACAAAATATGTTCCCCCAAACAAACCCAAGTGGGACTTTGTGCACTGGCAGCTTTCCATCCACTCAATATTGATGATTTGAAAGCAGGGCTGAAACCAGGTGTTAAATTGACCCTGCCTGAAAAAAAACACCTGCACATTATTCTGTTCAAGTGGCCAAACTGTGCTGATGCAACAGATCCCAGCATCGACCCCACGAGCAGCTGGCATTAAGAGCACACTCCCTGCATCCCATATTTGAAAGTTCAGCAGGTCATCGTGGAAATTTGAGATGGTGAAGCTGAGTCACTGTAAAAAAAAAAAAAAAAGAATCTGTGTAATTCCAGTCATGCTTCAAACAGAAGTGACTGCAGTTTTAGAATTAGGTGATTATTATTTTAACTTAGCTCAATTTGTTTATGGCCACTCTATTATTGAGACAGCATTGCTTAAAATTAATTCTGTTGAATACATTTTAAAAATTAGACCTGGGGAGTATTGAAGTAAAAATTCTCACCCTGATGACCTCGGGAGTTTGTTGATGTCTCATGGCCTCTTTCATTATCACTATGTAGGAACATCCAGCCTAGAACCCTGGTTAATACTAAAGAAAGTTCAATTCATTGAATTTCTTCCTTTTATTTGAAAAATCAGGGCATTTCAGAGTCACAGCTTGCTCTCAAGGTAGTATTCTATCCACCAACCTCACAAGGGAAATCCAGGTGCTTTGATACATTTGTGTGAGTCTCTGACAAAATCAGAGTAGGCAAAATGAAGATTCAATTATTTTAATTGTCTGCTTTTAGAAGGGGTTCTCACTGTCAGCAGGGCTGAGAGACCACAGGGAGGTTCCATTATTTGGGAATAATACAAATACTACAGGAGCCAGTTTATCAGCAAACCAGTCAGCTCTTGATAAAATACATCTTTCATGTTAATATTTCACAAGCCATTGCATTTATATCCTCTAATTTATAGTAGGAGTTGGTAAGATTGAGATTTCACATAATAGGAATTTTTTTTAAAAAACAGCATTCAAAGAAAATGTCATTCCTGGAGGCTCTAAAAGCTGCAGAAGGGGTGGGTGCCTCAATCCTCACTGCCAAGAGCAGAACAGAATRGTMTGCATTTTGTTCAGTTCTGGAAGTGAACATTTTGGGAAGTGACTGCTTGGATGGGTGGAGGTGACATGGGTACGTGGAGTTTCTCTCACCTGATGATTTTTAGTCCTTTGAGAAGCTGGTGATCCTTAGGTTGATGTTGCATTCTTGAGGAGGATAAAACTAGCAGAAAACAGGAGTTTTTTGTGATTTTGGATTCTGTTAGGTTATTTCTTGTGGGGTGGTGGCTCAGCCAGAACTTTACTGGGGTCTCTGACACCATCTCTGCTTCTTTCCTCATCAACCTTTACCTCAGCCTCGTCTTTATGTATCTTCCTTTACTAATAGCTTGAGCCACAAAAAGGAAAAGAAGAGAGATTTTGGCAGCTTTAGCCCTGCTGAGTGTGTCTTGCTCTGAGTTTTGAAGAAGGGTGGCCTTGGTGGGAGGAGAAAAGCAGCAAAGCAAAGAGTCCTCCAGTGGTACTGCCACCTTGTTTTGTGGCCCTCATTTCAGCTTGGCCAAACTCTCTGGGTGTTGTGCAGTGGAGAGTTGAATCATATTCTAAATTCAGGTGGAGAGGGCAGGCACAGCTCCTCCAGAGGAGAAGCCCTGGAGTGGGTGCTTGGAGGGGAAAACACAACTGGGGCTTTGTCCCATGCCAGGAGAAAGATCCACAGCAACTGTGTGGTGTGGAGGAAATAAGGCAGGCTTTAGCATGATAAGAGGCAATTGGAGCCATGTTGGAAGTGTTTAGAATTCCGTGAATAAGCTGGTGTGCTGCAAAAAGTGGTAAATAAGTGAAATCTCCAAATGCAAACTGCTGTGCAAACACGGAGAGGCAGCTGTTGCTCCAGATGCCAGGAACAGCTTAACAGGGAACAGCTTCTCACCACCTGATCACTGCTATTGTCTGCAGAGCTCTCAGCAGCACCCAGAGTACTGAATCCAAAGCCAGGATGCTCTGGGGACAGGTGATTGGCTTTTCAGACCAGCAGGACCCAAGGAGCAGAGCACTAATTGGAGAATCCAATGAGTTTTCCACGGAAACCTTCAAAAACAATTCCAAAACTCTTCAAGGAACAGCCAGGTTTGGAGCACCCCTTTGTGGGATCAGACCCCTTTGTGGGACTGATTGAAGGAACCTGGTGAGGGCTGTAGATCTCAAGGCTACAGGAATTAGACTCCAAGCTTTTGGGAAGAAACTAGCAAGATCCTTTTGGGTCCACTCCTTCCAGTGAGGTGGTTGTACCCCTGGGCACTGCCACCCTCTGGGAGGGCTCTGCCCACTCCAGGTTGGAGCTAAGCAGGACAAAATATGTGGATTTAAGGCTGAAATGAAAATTGTATAGAAGGAAAAGCCATAGGAGGTAAAAAGACCTTGTTCACCCTAGTGGGAGCCAGAAGAGATCACTTCTGGATTCTTTTTAAAGGTGGTTGCTTGGATCTGCTTCCAAGGTTTTGGTTACTTGATGTCATCCCAGCAGGGAAAGGTTGGATTACTTCTGGTAGCTTCCATAATCCAGTGCAGAGATGGGTAAAAAATGTAATTGAGCTGTAGTATAATTTTCAATTTCCATGTAAGATTTGTTTTTCTTTTAAATGCTTTCAGTTCCAGCTGTGCTGTAGGATTGATACCCTGCATTCCTCCTCTTCTTGCCAGCCCCATACCCAGGTCTGCCTTTGCTTGCAAAGCAACTCCTGGAGGAAAAATATTTTAGAGCAAATGCTTTACTAGAATATCCTAAACACATCATTATATCAGGGGAACTGTGGGAAAACTAGGATGGAAGAGAAATAATACTGTCATTAATTGGAGAAGAACATAAACCTTAATTTTTCTTGTTAAACAATCTCAGTGTTTGAAACTTTCTCCCACACATGTTGTTAAAATAGGAGAATGACAATGAGTGCTAAAATAGCACAGTCATTAAGTATTAAAAGTGGGTTTCATTTCATTTTAGATGCCTGAAACCAAGGAGAGAAACTCCAGGTTTCTATCAGAAAATTGCTTCAGTGAGGGAGAAGTTGCATTTGGCACAGTGTGTTTTCCTTCTTTTGTTTTCCTCATAAAGAGGAGATAAAAAACATTTTGAATCTTTGAAAATGAGCAAAAGTAGACTTCAATTTAATGAAGGAGATGCATTATTGCAGATCCTAATCAGCAAACATCTCACATATGCTTAATCATGTTACACTTGTTTGTGGTTAACAATTGCACTAATTGAGTTTTAATTTAAATGGTGAAATTGAGATTTGACATTTCAGATAGGCAAGTTTGAGAGACTGTGGCTAACACTAATTTTTGTGTGAATGCAGTCAGGAATTGACTGAGYAGTTTCATTTCTGTCTTTTGATATMTCCTCAATGACTGGGAAAGTCTATTACCACTCCATTTGCATTTCATTTTTTATGCAATAAAGATGCCAAAGTTTGGATGAGTTTTTGAGTAACCTGGTCTAGTGGAGGTCCTTCAAGGCACCACTGTGGCTGATAAAACAGGAATTGTGGTGTCCCATCCTAAGGCTTGAGTGCTGTGTGTCATCTGTGCTACTTTTTAATGGAATTTCTTTTAGATTTCTCTTGGTTTGAGTTCACCAAGTCTCTTTACTCACAGAATTCTTCATCCCCAGCCACAGCACATTCAAGCCCTGGGCACTCAGTGCTGTGGCTGGGAATTGTTGCCTTTCTTTTGGGCCAGCAAACTCTTCCCAGGTTCATTTCTCCCCTCTTCTCTCATTTTTCTCTGGGAAATTTGGTTCTGCTTGGCATGGGGGTTCCTAAAATTTCTGATATCAAGTATTTGCCTTTAAACCTTATATTTCCTGTATTTATACTTGGAATCATTATTGATTTGCTTCCTTTTATCTGTTTTGCTGCATTGAGAGCGTTATATGGAGCAAATTTCCTTGACACGGTGTGTCCATACTTAATCACTTTGCTTGAATTAAAAGGATACACTGGCGAGAGAAAATTCTTTAGAACAAAATTCTCTAAAGCTGCTTCTCCCAAATCCCAGCCTCCAGTAGTTCATGTCTGGAACTCCTCAGCTTCTGTTAGAGCAGAAAAAGCAAAGCAGAAAGATGGGAAGCCATGAACAAAGTGGTCCTGGGGTCTTTTTTGGTTTTGTTTTGGTTTGCTTTGCTTTCATCTAAAAATAGAAATGCCTTCCTTTTCTGTGGGCTGCATTCACAGCACCCAAGGACAGGAGTGAATTCAGATTTGTGCCAAAGGGATCAAATCAAGCTGGATGTGGAAGGGACAAGGGTTTCTTTAGGATACAGATGAAAATGTGTTTCTAACTTGCAGTCTGAGGAGAGGAAGGGAAGTTTCCAGGCACCTGCAAGGACAGGCTCCCCAAAAGCCTAGTCAAAAAAAGCCTACAGGAAACGGAAGAGGAAATTTATCCATGGCATTTTGCGGGTGTTGGGAAATATTGATCTCCAAAGCAAWTGAAAAAGAGATTCCAGCCCTGTGCATTCAGAYAGAGCAAWGGGAGCAGTTCAGGATTCAGGAGTGGATGGAGGTAAATGTGAYTGGAAGTGTCCCAAACACAACACAGTTCACAGACACTTCTGTCCATCCAGAACATTCTGCATRTGCTGCAATTCAGAAATAATGTTCTCACATGAGGAATTATTGATAAAACCACTTGGAGAGGGCTCTTCCTCAGGAACCAGAGTGATGGGGCAAAGAGCAGTGGATACAGGCTGAAAGAGGAGAAATTCAGGTGAGATATTGGGGACAAATCCTTCCTGGCAGGGTGGGCAGGCCCTGGCACAGGGTGCCCAGAGCAGCTGGGGCTGCCCCTGGATCCCTGGCAGTGGCACATATGAAGGACATGGATCTGCTGGATGCTCCAGGGCTGGAGCCCCTCTGGAGCCAGGCTGGGAGAGCTGGGGGTGATCCCTGGAGAGGAGAAGGCTCCAGGGAGAGCTCAGAGCCCCTGCCAGAGCCTAAAGGGGCTCCAGGAGAGCTGGAGAGAGACTGGGGACAAGGGATGGAGGGACAGGACACAGGGAATGGCTCCCACTGCCAGAGGGCAGGGCTGGATGGGATATTGGGAATTAGGAATTGTATTGGTTACTCTGAGTCTGGGTTGAAGGCACTTGAGACAGTATTTCATGTTTGGACTCAAGTGTTTATTATTTCTTATCAGTAAAACAGTCTCACAACCACGAGTTTGGCAGCAAGGCACAAAATGGCCAACAATCTCTTGGTACAAGGTCCTTTAAGACTAAACTATCCAATTAAGAGCTGACACCTGGATTATTTTCCCTTTTAACCCAATAACTGATCCCAAAGAGCTGCAATGGGGACTTTTCTGCCCAATTACAAAATGCCACCCAAACCCATAAAGAAGGAGGAAGAAGCAGCATGAAGAAGAAACCAGGATGACACCCTGTGCCCTCCATCTTGCTTCCATCCACAACACACTAAAAATCCCAGAACCTCAATTTCTCACCAGTGATACACCTGCACTGCTCTCTGTAATCTATTGCACACTTTTGTGGATTCCAGTCTATCCTGAAGTCTGGGAAACTTTCTCCATGAATGAGGATCAAAGCCAGTGCTCCCCTGGGGGTCAGGGCACCCCAGAGCAGACACAGAAATATTCCAGTGCTCTGGGTTTCCACAGAATTGTTCCCTGGCAGGGTGGGCAGGCCCTGGCACAGGGTGCCCAGAGCAGCTGGGGCTGCCCCTGGATCCCTGGCAGTGCCCAAGGCCAGGCTGGACAGGGTTTGGAGCACCTGGGACAGTGGGAGGTGTCCCTGCCATGGCAGGGGTGAGAATGGATGGAATTTAAGGCAGCTGCAAAAGGTAATTATTGAATCCAGTGTTGTTCAGTCAGCAGGAAAGTGGCTGGAGCAGAGGCAGAACTGAACTTCCAGAGGTGCAAGAGGTTGTTTGCAACTCATAGAGGGACTGGGGAAAGCYCAGGCACAGCAAATATTCCTGTGCTTTAATAAATAGCTTGGGAAATTGAGGAAGTGTTAAAGCAGTGATTGGTGAGTGGTGGCTGGGGAKAGCACAGGGAGTCCTGAGAGGTCCATTCCAGTCCTTCATTCCCTGCCTGTTCACTTTGGGATGATGCATTTGCTGTTCTTGTTTACAGGCACTTGGCAGTCTTTTATGCTCTGTCATGTCCAGGAGTTTAACAGACTAAACCCTCAAAAAGAGCAGGAAATGTGGAGGCAATGTCCCTTATCTTTGCTGATAATCAGATCTGGATATTGCAGGAATGAATTCATTACTAAGGCGTGGTAGGAGCAAAGCTGATGCTCTTGTTAAGCTGAGCTGAAGGTAGATTTAAAAGGTGAAAAAAAATATTTTGATTTAATAAAAAATAWATAAGAAAAAAGAGAATTACATTTAGGATACTCTTTTCCATGTATACAAAAAAGGCTTTTATTCATTTCAGAAACAATTTGAGTCAGAGAACACAGACTCTCCAAAACCAAGAAGACAACTCAATTTCCATGGAAGTTAATGGAAAAATTTCTGGGAATGTTATGACAGGTCCTAGAATGGTGAGAATGATAAGTAGGGCAATTCAATAATTCCACAGGGAGAAGATCATCATCTCTGTTAGATAAAGGTGTTKATTTTCACTTGGATTTGTTTCATGAAGTGCACTGACTTGATGGCACAAGTGAGAGTCAAAGATAAACCTGAGACTGGGCTGCTGGGGAAGAGAGGCAGCTCCTGGAGTTCAGGAAATCCATATGTATTCTGCTTTAAAGGGAATTGTAGATTCTTTTTTCCCCCCTTATAAATCCCACAGAGAACAGGGAATATTTTGGTGTTCATCCTGAACCATTTTATTAATGCTGCAATTAAAGAACAATGTGAAGGTTTTCCCCTCCCTGCYGGCCCTGTGCCAGTGTCTCTGCCTGTCCACAGGTCATTGCTCACCTCCAGAGGTGGGAGATGGAGCTCAGGGCAGACAAGATGGAGCAGCTGTTGTTGTGCCCCAGCCCAGAGGCCCTGAGGTGCCTCCTGTCTCCTCCCTGGGCACAGCTTCCTGCTCTTCCTGAGGTGCTTTTTGCAGCCATTCCAGTAGAAAATACGGGATTGCTTGTGGGTTGGAGCATTTCAAACCCCAGAACATGACCTCTRTTGCTTTTGCTGAAGGCATTCCCATGCATGTGGCCCTTCCCCTCCAGGATTTGGGTCATGRCAGTACCATTCCCACTTGATGTCCTGGGCTTTTTTTGCCTTTCTAGGAGCCAGTCCTTTGTTATATAGCTCAGTCTACAGCCCCTGACTACTTGTGCTTGTCCTTTGCTGCACCACTAAAACCTTTGCAATGTTCCTTTTGATCATTGGAGGGTTTAGTAGGCTAAAATATTACAWTATTGACACATATTCTCCTGCTGGGAGAAGTCAAATGTGCCAGTTATTTGGGAAAACTAGAGACTCCAATTAGGGATCCACAGCAAGGCACAGTTTTCTCTCCATTTATCTTCTCCACTTGCCACTAAAGTAATAATGGAGATTTTATTCCAGCTTCTCTATTTAACTGCAGTTAAATTGGAGGATTTTCTCTTGTCTTTCATATGTTAACAGCTCTAAGAGGATTTAAAGGGAAGTTTTCCCTCACACAGTTGTTCCCATTCATGCCTTTTGCTCTGGTTTTCCACTCTGTACCTCTCCTTTGCTCTTTGGTGTGATSTCCATCCCACTCCCTGCAAGGATCCTTGTTTTAACTGCTCAGGGGATTCTCATAGGAGTAGGGATGTGTAAGCTGCCTCATTATCTCATCCTCATCATTACTCACCAGTCTAGTATTCCAGTCAGAAAAGAATTAGTTGGGTTATATTCTGCTCTTTATTTCTTCATTATAGAAGAAATAAGTAAATTATTATTAATATCAATAATGTATGGATTAGGGTCCTTGCTCCAGGTACTCTGTGAGTTCTGGTTAAAATCAAGAATAGGTTTGGGTTGAAAGAGACCTTAAAAGGCTGTGAAATCCAACTCCCAAAACCGAGAGGGACACCTCCCACGTCCAGGCTGCTCCAAGCCCAGAGTCCAGCCTGGCCTTGGGCACTGCCAGGGATCCAGGGCGTCCCCAGCTGCTCTGGGCACCCTTGCCAGGGCCTGCCACCCTGCCAGGGAACAATTCTGTGGAAACCCAGAGGCACCAGGAATATTTCTGTGTCTGCTTTGGGGCCCTGACCCCCAGGGGAGCACTGACTCTGATCCTCATCATGGAGAAAGTTTCCAGACTTCAGGATAGACTGGAACCCACAAAAGTGTGCAATAGATTAGTAGAGAGCAGTGAGGTGTCATCACTAGGTGGGAAATTTGGTTTTGGGATTTTTAGTGTGTTGTGGATGGAAGCAAGATGGAGGGCACAGGGGTCATCCTGGTTTCTTCTTCATGTGCTTCTTCCTCCTTCTCCATGGGTTTGGTGGCATTTTGTAATTGGGCAGAAAAGTCCCATTGCAGCTCTTTGGGATCAGTTATTGGTTAAAAGGGAAAATAATTCCAGGTGTCAGCTCTTAATTGGATAGTTCAGTCTTGAAAAGCCCTTGAACAAGAGATTGTTGGCCATTTGGTGCCTTGCTGCCAAACTCGTGGTTGTGAGACTGTTTTACTGATAAGAAATAATAAACACTGAGTCTGAACATGAGCTACTGTCCTCAAGTGCCTTCAGTCCAGACCCAGAGAACTAGATACAATTCCTAATTCCAATATCCCATCCAGCCCTGCCCTCTGGCAGTGGAGCCATTCCCTGTGTCCTGTCCCCCATCCCTTGTCCCCAGTCCCTCTCCAGCTCTCCTGGAGCCCCTTTAGGCCCTGGCAGGGCTCTGGAGCTCTCCCTGGAGCTTCTCCTCTCCAGGTGAGCACCCCCAGCTCTCCCAGCCTGGCTCCAGAGGGGCTCCAGCCCTGGAGCATCCAGCAGATCCAGGTGTTTCATGRGTGCAAGCCTTGCAGTGATGTCAGAGATGTGATTATCCAACTCCCTGTGCATCCTTCCCTCCCCTGCTCGTGTCTCAGTTAATCACACACTTTTGGGGGGTGGCTGTCACTGGAAGGCAGCAGCTGTAAAAAACCTCCTCAGCTCCTTTTTGTCAGCCATGGGAGTTACCTTGTCTCCTTCTTGTCTGTTGTSTGCAATTAAATCCTGAACAGGCAGCTGGGATTTGCAGGGCAGACAAATGAGCTGCCTCTCCTGGGGACACGGGTTTTGCTTGGATAATAACAGCTCTGGAGGTTGGTAAAGAGGAGAGCTTTGGTGMGACTGAGTTTTGTTGCTTAATGACAACACAAATGCCAGCAGTGGGTTGTGCCTGAGCTGCTGAATTGCAGGCAATTTGTTTAATTCCTTATGTCAGGAGTTTATAAAGGTGTTTTTAAAAAAATAATATTCATATACTGGAAAAACAAGAAAAGGAAAATGAACTTGACTGCTGGTTAGCTTTTGCCCAGGACATTTCTCTTGACCATGAGCTTGGCATTTTAGAGCTGGTTAAATAGAAGTGTTCCTCTGTACTGCATCCATGTCCTCGCTCCATGTGCCCTCTCTGGCTGTTCCTTGTGGGAAAATGCCAAGGCCAAAGATGTTAGGCCTTTTCCAGAGTGAATGCTTTCATGTAACATAGAAAACGAGGCTGAGATGTGTTTGGTGCTTTATTTTCTGAGAAAAGGTGAGTGAACAGGCAGTTTTCAGTGTCACAATTCACTGCTATGGAAGAGAGAAGCCCAAGTGATCAGAGATTTATTACAGAAAGGACATTTGAGCTGGATCATCTGGATAAACCCCAGCTACATGAAAGGCTGTGTTTCACAGCAGTTGATGCAGAAGCTCCTGAATCCTTTTGAAAGACCCCTGTTAGGAGTAGTCATGCAAAGCTCTGTAATAAATRAGAGACAAAAATATTTAGATTGGTTTCACAAAGCTGCTCTTCACAGAAAGGAAGTTCTCTGAAGAAATCTGTTCTATTATGCATTTAAGTAGCTGTGACATTAATCATTATGTCATTAATAATTTGACATCAGTAATTTCTCTCATCATTTAATCCCTTTTAGTCTCTCTAAAAGATGCAAGCATTAAAAACAATCAGTGAGACTCAGTGTTTCCCCCTCTGTCCTCAAAACTGATTCATTTTTAGGAGATGTGGAGAAGTCAGATCTGTCAATGCATTAATACCAGATTTGTGGGCAAGTTCAGTTGTCTTCTGGGTCTCCATTTATCACAGTTCATGTTGCAGTTRTGTTTCATTTAGTCCTTCCCCTTCTCTGTCCAGCATTCTCAGAGGAAGATTCAATTTGTGATTTTCCTATTGTTGGCTGAACAGGGTGAAATTTTTATTTCCAGCTTTTTTCATTGTGTTGGTTGGGTTGAATTACCCTGGGATCAGCTGTGGTTTCCTTATGGAGCTGCAGCTTTGGAAAGCTCAAAGAGATGGGTAAAATAACTGCAAACAGGGCCTGGATCTCCTCAGGCCCTGTTTGTCAGTGGGCTTAGAGATGGTTAAATAAAAGCAGAGTGTTAAAGGGGTGATGTTATSAAGCACAAAGAGTTTATAAAATTCAACAGKGGTGGRTTTAATTGTGTGGCAGCAGCTCKGAGCTGCACTGGAGGACATTCCTAGATAATACCAAGGCAAAGGAGTGTGTGCATTGCAGGGCTGTGGGGGCAGAGATAAGGCTCCATTTGCATATTGCTTTCATTTGGTTCCCCTGTTTCCAGAAGTTGCAGTTGAGGACAAGCACAATGCTGCTCTTGCATGGGCTGAGTTACTGCTGTTTGGTTTTAGAGGATTTTTGTGGAAATATGAAAGCTGTTTGAGGGCTGCAATGGCTGCTCAAGCAGCAGTGAAGGTTTCCAGGAGAGATGGGACTGTGGCTGAGGGGAAAATCCCCTCCAAGTCTGGCTGCTTCCTTTTGGAGAGCCCCATGGCTTGAGGCAGGGTGCATTGTCTGCACGTTGCATTCTCCATCCAGTTGCATTCCTTTATCCCCATTTGGAGTCCTCCTCCTCCTCTTTTGGATGCCCACTTMTCTGCAAATTCCCTGCTTCCCATGGTGTCCTTGGCTCCTGGGTGCCAAGAGAGTGGAGTCACTGCCCTGGGCTGTGGAGTGACCAAGAGTCCAACACTTTCTGTGCCTTTCCCATCAAACCAGAGCATTTCCAGCACAAACCTCTTCCTTTGCCCTTTTTATTTACTATTGCTCCATAATTCTTGTCCTTCRACTTACCTTCARCTTTATCACTTCCCTCTTACTACTTATCTCTTTACCACCAMCCCTTTTCCTCAGGAGCTMGTGTTTTGCAACTATTTTAGTCKATTTGCACATATTTTASTCTATTTTGCACCTGTTWTAGTCTGTTTGCTTCCTGGCCATCGAGAAGGAAAAGGGATTTATTTTTTTTTTCATGGAAATCAGTGTACATCATGTCTGGGATAAAAAGGGACAAGGTGACAGATCAGCRYRYTCACCAACCCCCAGGGCAGGAAAGATGAAGACCATGCAAAGTAAAGCTGCTGAGGAGTGAAGCTGTCAGGAAGCTCAAGAGATGGACACAGACAGAGCCTCTGGTTGAGAAGGAGTTTTTTAGCAGATGCAAATAAAAAAAGGAAGAGAAACAGTACAAGAATGTGCTGGATGGCATGAAAGGCATCATTGTCCTTGGCACTGGTGCCATTGAGAGGGGACAAAAGCAAAATGCTAACAAAAGATGAGCCCCAGGAATGTGAAGGAAGAGTGTGAAATGAAGCTGTAACTGAGAGTTCCATCTCTCTGAGTCTGACGCTCCATTGCAGGGGAAGAAGCATTTAGGAGTATGTATAAAAAAGGGGAAAAAACCTAAAAATAAAAAGGAATCCATGTGTAGCRGATGGATACATTGCTGCACCATTTTCCTTGCTCTTCTGAGGGGACAGGGATCTACAAAASCTCCCAGAGTGCTCCAGGAAAAGAGGAAGATTTACTACCAATTTCCTATGACATATGGCCACCCATCCCTCCTCTGAAAATGTGGGRATTAGTTAATGGATAAAACTGTCATACTTGGCTCTTAACATTAAAAGCAGGGTCTTTTGGAAAGGAGAATGCTCTCCCAAATTGGAGTCTGAGAACAAGATCTCAAGATTTTATGTGATTTGGCACCTATAGTAAGTTGAGTTGTCTAATAAATGGCAGCAATTCATCATCTACTTTGGGAGTCTGAAGTTTAGTAGGCAGTCATATAGTGTGGCTTTTGGTGCCTACACTACCTCAGAAAAAAAATCATGGATTTTGGAGGGGCAAGGGGATTATGGCTTGATTTATTTGGCAACAAAATTGACTATAAAACTACTTTTACTATGCTCAAGGGAGCAAGGCATAGAGATGTCATATTGAGTAATAACGTCAGGATAATATCAAGGTCTTTGGTCATCTCACTGATTTCACACAGGCAAAGCCACAGATATAAAACACTTGATACCAGTGGAATAGGACATTTCATGTGGATAATAAACACCTGGGAAAATTAATGACCTGTCTGGCTAAAGAGATAAACCCTGAGTCACAATAAGTGAGAGCACTGGAGGGAGAGCCAGTGTTTAACTGTTTTAGTGCTGCCTGAAGTAGCACTTACCAGGGGAAACGTGGTTTGTACATCAAATATTCCTACAGCAGAGCCAGTGCTGCATCAAAGCAGTGCCCTGAGGTCTGCTGAGTGCTGGTTAATTGCAGGAGTTGATGAATTAAGTGCATTTGTAAGGTCTCTTTTCCCTGGGACACATTTTAATGGCAAAGGGTTCAGAGCTGGCAGTAGCCAGGTGRCCATACCTTGTGCCAGTGAGACACTGGGAGTCTCCTCACACAGGGATTGAGCTTCCCTGATTTTTGCCTGGTGCCTAGGGGGGCATGAGGCCAATGGGGACCAGCCATGGCCCTGCTCAGGGACCCCCAGGGCTGTGTCCAGTTCTGGGTCCCCAATGCAGGAAGGACKTGGAGGGGCTGGAGCGTGTCCAGGGCAGGGAACGGAGCTGGGGKAGGGGCTGGAGCCCCAGGAGGGGCTGAGGGAGCTGGCAAGGGGCTCAGCCTGGAGCAAAGGAGGCTCAGGGGGCCCTTGTGGCTCTGCACAACTCCCTGCCAGGAGGGGACAGCCAGGGGGGGTCGGGCTGTGCTGCCAGGGAACAGGGACAGCACAAGGGGAAAGGGCCTCAAGCTGGGCCAGGGGAGGCTCAGCTTGGCCAGCAGCAGGAATTGCTGCATGCAAAGGCTGCTCAGGCCTTGGCAGGGGCTGCCCAGGCAGCTTTGCAGTGCCCAGCCCTGCAGGTGTCCAAAATCCACGTGAATGTGGCACCTGGGGACATGGTTTAGGGGTGAACAGGGTGGTGGCTCTGTTTGGCAGCTGCACTTGGTGATCTCAGAGGCCTTTTCCAACTTTACAGATTCTGCAGTTCCATTGCAAACAGATGAAGTGAATCTGTCCTAAAGGACAGGGCAATTCAGGTTGGGGTCTCCCTCCGCTGGGATTGTTTCTGTTTAATTTTTTGTTTGTTGTTTAGCTTTGACCTCTGGTGGTTTTGTTATGGGGACTGTCCCCAAATCCTGTGGGATTGATTTCAGCAGAGTTCAAACGTGCCCTTCCCTGCAAGCCCTGGATGCTGCTGAAGGCAAAGCTGAATGAACTCCTCAGTGGAGTGAGAAGGACGTGGAGGACGTGCCCTGAGCACTGCTGGGTTCCTGCTTAATAATCTGCTCACCTGACAGGGTGTTTGACAGGACAAACTGAATTAAGCAGAGGTGAGCAAAGGGCAGTTTGGAACTCTTGCCAGAAAATCTCTCCATTTTTCTCCCGCACAAAGATGATATTCACAGTAAAAGGGGAAGAAAACAGATCAAACTCCTCTGTGGGTACAAAGCACATGCAACAATTGATCTGCTGTAGCAGTGCCATTTTCCCCTSATCCTTAAGGTGACCAAAWTTGAGACTTTAAATGGCCTTGTAGAAGACATTTATGTCTTCTCCAGTAAATAGATTCATTTTAAAAGAGAGAAAAATCTGTGAGCATTTCAAAAGGACCTCCTGAGCCTTGGGATGAATCAGTGAGCYATGAATCAATCCTAGGGAGGTAGAGCAAAATAGGGACAAAATCTGGCAAAAACTAGGGAAGGCAGAATGGTGTGCAGGCATGAAATGAGCCCAGATCCTGCCCTCGTTGGAACTAAAAATGCTCGAACCAAACTTTGATCTTGTGTGGGTGGAGGAAATGCCATAAACAGAGAGTTTTCAGATCCAAACACGATTTTAGCTGAGTAGTTGGGAAGTTCTGGAAGGAAAAATAGGGAAAGATGGAAAGAGTTGATTAAGAAATGCAGAAATTTAACCTGAGATCACTGTCAGTTGTGCTGTAATTTATTCTGTATACTTTATAAAAAAATAAGTGAATTTAGATTTTTAGAAACATTTCCATGGGCTTTGACCATTGTGATGCTCCTGATGCTGAATTCTGTAGCAGGTCAAGTTATAAACTGCTCCAATATTTGCATTTTTAATACCTCATTACATTTTATGAGTTACAGTTGATGCTTTCCCATTTATTATCATTTTATTTGGTCTGTACATGRAGAGCTCTTGCAGCAAAATTGCAATTTACAGCTGTTCTCTCACAGAGAAACTTTTTAAGAATAGCCAGGAACTGTTATCCCAAACCTCTAATTGCAAATTTTATCTCAAATCACTAACAAATATGTTTGCCATATAAATGATAAATTGTGCTGGGGCCTGAATACAAATAAGTGATAAAAAAAACCAACAGATCTTGTCAATGGATGGGTTAAAAAGGAAATGTTTATAAACAAGCACAAATAAATAGGATATTTTTCACAAAATTTAGGGACACAGAAGTGTCCCTTTCTCCAGGGGCCAGAGAAATTGGAAATTCCCAGAGGAAGTGTGCACTGCTGTGTGTGCACAACCTGAGGGTGCATTGCKATGTTGGATTYCAAAAWAGGGAAAAAAGAAACCTAAATSTGTTACCTTAACACATGGTTTTGAGGAGGTTTTGGTAAATAAAAGCTTGATCTGAACTCTCAAAGGCTGAGACAGAAAAGACAAGGCTGGGTGAGTCAGGATGTGTAGGAAGCAGGGAGGAAAAGGCAATTTATGATCCAGAGACCTCACTTGGTAGGAGAAAAAAAGAAAAACACGGGGAGATCTGGCAAATTTCCATGCTGGGGACAGCAAATGAGGTGTCTTTGGGACAAGAGAAGAGAAARAGGATCATCTCACCCATCAAATCAAGCAACCTAYTGCTGTTCTCCCTTGGCTTTAACAYAGCAGCAAYCTCAGYACCAAAGGGAGCCAACCAAAAGTTCAAGGGCTCCCWGTCATCCCATCATGGGRACATCCAGTTCCTGGGCTGACTCTTGAGGCAAATAACCTCATTTAGCAAATTTTTAATTTATTTTATAAGTTCCAGATCATGGCAAGTCATTTTTCACCACTGAGGTTTGCTTGCAAAAAGAGGTGTAAATGTTAATTGGCCTTTGAGCTTCCTAAAGTACTTGAAGATGGATTATTGGGATTGATTTACCAGATTTGCTTGAATAATTCAAATTCCAGCCATGTTCTTCAGAAGTTGCCACAGTTCTGTTGTTTCATTTATTTGTATTCTTGGAGAAAACCGCTGATGCCTTGGAGATCATTTAATTCCTTTGTTTGTTAGGGAGGAAAAAAKCAGCTTTTGCCATTAGCATGAGATTAATTTCACAGAGATCTAGAAGGTGAAAGAGAAGGGAAGGACACGATTGTGCAGGGTTCTAATTGGCCATTTCTTCTGTAGCTTTCTGTGGAGCATGGGGAAAGGGTTGAATATTAAAAAAAACAAAAAACCAAAAACAAACAAACAAAAAAACCCCAATAAAACCACAAAAAAACCAAAAAAAAAACCACAAAAAAAAACCACCACCAAAAAAAAAAACCCAAAAAAAACCCACAAAAAAACCCCAGAAGTACATTTTCTTATCTCTTGATTTGACTCCTGGAAGAGTATTTTCACAAGTGACCTTGTCTCTGTGTAGGTTGGGAGATCTAAGATTAAATGATGGAATCAAGACCTCATTTTCCTGCAATGGTAATTAAATATACTAAAAGTATAGCRCACATTTTGGTGGTGTCCTGAGGCTCTGATCTTCAGTGCTTTTAARGCCAACAGGATTTTTGTTCTCCCTGTGCTGAGGTGAAATGGCTGAAGGATGAAGCTGGTCCTTGTAATTCTTTCACACTCTGGACCTTTCCTAAGAAACACTGAGATTGTCCTTGCAAAACTTCTTGTCCTCACAGTCCCAGTGGGTGGGGAGTAATTGCTTGCAAAAAAAAAAAAAAAAAAAGAGATGGTGTGTTGTTCAGGTTGCTTTAAAAGTGAAATGAGATGCATTCATTATGTTATGCTTCACAAATTTAAGAACTAAACCCATATTCTCTTCAAACTCATCCTTTTTATTGTGCTAGGTCTATATTACCTGGCGTATCTATGAACTCAATTTGCATCCAGTTTTCTGCTTTTAAAAAATGGTAAAAAATATTAAGAGTCACTTGAAATTACATGCAGATAAATGAACTGTAAATCTTTGCTATTATAGTCAATTAAGAATATTACCAATTGGTCATCTTAGACATTTTTATGCTGCTCTATTTATGTGGTTGTTGCAGAGACTGGAACCGGGAGTGGAAGAAGGATTTTTTAAATGCTCATTTGTTTCTTTAGACTGGAAGTAATGCTTTGCAGAGGATGGTTGAGCTCTCCAAGAAATCCCTGCAGTTAACAAGGTCGTTGAGATCTCTGCAGTGGAGAAAAGCAGGAATCTTTAGTGGATGTGAAGTACATTCAGAGAATCACAGTGGTTTGGGTTGGAGGGACCTCAAAGGCCACCCAGTGCCACCCCTGCCATGGGCAGGGACACCTTCCACTGTCCCAGGCTGCTCCAGCCTGGCCTTGGGCACTGCCAGGGATGCAGGGGCAGCCCCAGCTGCTCTGGGCACCCTGTGCCAGGGCCTGCCACTCTGCCAGGGAACAATTCCTAATTCCCAACCATCCCTGCCCTCCTTCCCCTTAAAGCCACTGCCCCTTGTGCTGTCACTACATTCCCTTGGGAAAAGTCCCTCTCTAGCCTTCTCATGAGCCCCTTTTAGGTGCTGGAAAGGGAGAAATGCAGAAAATTGGGAAAATGCAGATTCTTCTTRTTAAAATCTGATTTTAAAGTGCTCTGGGTCTGAAAGGGAGCAGCTAAACCTTCAGCAGGCTTTAATCACKGAGCAGGCAGATGATTTCAATTAGCTATCCTTTATAATTCCTTATATTTAAGTGCTTAAGTTCTGGAAGAAAAGCAGATTTTAAACAGACAGGGTAGAGAATAATCAATCCCTTACTAGAGTGCCTTGAGCTCACTGTTGAAGGGAGTAGGGATAACCTTGTGGGACATGAAATAGTGGAGGTTATCCAATGTTTTCTGCTGTTTATTTTCCATTGGCACTAACAGGTTGGGGTCAGGAGTGTACAAACACAGGGCTGAGAAACTCAGAAGAGTTCTCAGAGAGAAAGAACTCTGTCTAAGGCTGCTGATCAGAAGGGAATTAAAGAAATTCCAGGCTGAATCTCGCTGCTGTGACAGGAGCAGACTCACTGACAATGGAGATTTTTTTGGAGGGTTTTGATCTCTCAGAGTCAATATTAAATGTCAGCGTGAAGAAGCTGATACTGCCAAATTGTTCATGATATATTTACTTTCAAGTGTCTTCAGCTTTTAGGTCTGGCAGAAGCTTTCATGGAAGTTAAGTTAATTTCCAGGACGTTGTTTCTAATTTGGTACCACGGAGTCAGCATTAATCCTTCATGTGTTCCATGATAAAGGCCATGCTTTGAGTGATGGCAGAGATGCAGTGGGAGAATAACTTCCTGCTTCTCAGAGACTCTATTAATTTTCAGGAGGTGGTATTTTCAATATTGATGTCTCTGCAGAAATAAATCAGAGCTTTGTTCAGCAGAACCCTGGAGRGGAGTCAGTCTTGCCAAGAGCAGCAGCCAAACAAATGTGTCCCCCCTGAAGCAGGGGGGCAGCAGCAGAACTACCCAGATTTGGGCAGAACTACCCAGGATTGGGCAGATTTGGGCAAAACTACCCAGATTTGTTCAGGACTACCCATAATTGGGCAGATTTTTGCAGAACTACCCAGACTTGGGCAGAACCAGCKTGGAGATGCAGTGGGTTTGTGTCATGTCAAATGTTGCCCTGCYTATTTGGTAGTCTCAGTTGAATCCTTGGGAATTTTCTTGCCTTCCATGATTTCTTTAGAAGCTTCTGTTCCAATGGAGGGTATTTTGTTTCCCTCAGGGAGTGTTCCAGCACAGACAGCAGGGGTTTGTTTGGGCATGCCAGACTTGCATCCAGGATTTAGGATGGTAAATATGAAAATGGATCATTGAAGTCTGATGGCTCCTGTTCCTTTGTYCCCTAGGAAAATCCCCTTGTCTGTGTGTGATCAAGCACAGCTCCCACTTCAGGTTTATTAAATTGGATTTACCATGCTGTCCTCCTGAGGAACGGCTCCTGATCTGGATCATACCCTTTTCACTGCTGCAGGGTGTGTGATCAGAGCTGGCACACACCAAGGTTTGCTCTGCTCACAGCCCAACCTGCAGCTGCAAGCTGCATACTCCAGCAGGGCATCATCATTTTTAAGGACTGGTGAGGTTTATACTGACTAAAATTTTCCCTCTTAGTTGGGACATTGTGGGACTTGCTGTGCATGAGGCGTCCAAGCATCACTGAGTTTCCCCATGGTTCTCAAATCAGGGATTGAGCCCCCACCAGGTTTCCCAGGCTTTTCCCACTGGAAATGAGATCCTTCAGAGCTTTTCCCAGTGGGTCTGGCTTACAGCAAGGTGGTCTTGGCCAAAAAGCAGAGGGGGAGTGTGGTATTTTTGGGGTCCTCTGTCGTGGGGAAAAGATGAATTTGACTCCATGTTCTTAGAAGGCTAATTTATTATTTTATGTTATTATATTATATTAAAGAATGCTATACTAAACTATACTAATGAATAGAGAAAGGATACAGACAGAAGGTTTAACAAGATACTAATTAAAAACTTGACTCCTTCCAGAGTCCCAACACAGCCTGACCATGTTTTGACCTGTTTTGACTTGGTCATTAAGTCAAAACAACTCACATGAAACCAATGAAACAATGCCTAGTTGGTAAACAATGTCCAAACCATATTCCAAACCAGCAAAACACAGGAGAAGCAAATGAGATAATACTGTTTTCCTTTTTCTCTGAGGCTTCTCAGCTTCCCAGGYGAGAAATCCTGGCAAAAGGATTTTTCCAGAAAATATGACAGTGASAGGGYAGGATGGTTTAGATGGAGGGTTGTGTTTTATTGGGTTCTCCAACTTATTTTTATTGTAGGGGTTGGGAGTGGTAATTCCTCTTGCTCTGTTGGCCATTAAATCTCTGGGATTCCTGAAGTGCWGTTTCCCTCTGTTGTGAAATCTGGTTCATCTCAAAAGGGGCACTTAGGACTTTCTGTGTGCTGGGATTGGAATCCCAATCTTTCCCAACCACGTCTGAGTTAGGGAATTACAATTTAAATTMGCAGCACTCATGGAATCAAGTCTTGAAGTGCAAAACTCAGGTAAGAAGTTAAAAGCAGAGCTGAAATTACAGAAGGTCAGAGAKAACACAGCCTTTTCTACACATCATTTACTCCTCTTGATGCATCATCCACGCTTCCAAATGAGTGTTCCCCATGCTGGATTTTAGGGACAGAAGTTTATTTTCTCATCATGAAATGAAGTTTGAAGCATTATCTCCCTCCTAATGAGGTGAAACTTGTTTTCCCTTTCCCTCCTGGTGTGTGCAGGTAGCCAGAGACCTTGCTAAGTGCTCCTAAATTTGGGTTTAATTTCAGCAAATTCCAAATTCAACAGTTTCTGAATGGGGATATGCTGAGGTAAGAGACTTTGCTAAATTGTGAGGAATTTAATTGTGTTAAGTTCTCACCTCATTAGATAAGTTGGAGCATTTGCCAGAAGTAAATGCTGTTGTGGTGGTTTCACAGTTATTTAGTGGTTAGCTTGGTGTAAGTGTTTTAACATTGCAATTAGAACACAGATACATTTTTATTCTCTTGTAGTAAAATGATTTAGTATGTATAATTAATCTAGTATGTATAATTAATCAGGCCTGCTCTGAGTTTCTCTATGCATTCTTAGCTTTATGGCAGGGCTGTGTGAAAAAAAAAAATAAAAGATTATAGGCACTGGCATTAATTTTTATCTGTAATGCATGTTCCTGTTAAAGGAGATAGCATAAACTCTACTTCCAAGGGCAGCTTTTCTCTTTCAGAGAACCTTGGTTTTGTCTGGAGAAAGCAGGGACCAGAGCAAGGAGTGCCTGGTTCCTTGGGCACCTCCTGGGCAGCCCCTGAGGCACAGGAGCTGAAGGAATTAGAGGAARTGCTCAGTTTGATTTCTGTGTGAGMCAATAAAGTCTCAGCAGCTGCAGCTGGATATTCCTCTGTCATTCCCAGAGCAATGACATCCATCACCTGGCTAAGGAAGGTGTGCCAGACCTCCACAGTGCCACTGRTTTCCTTCCCAGGATATTCCATTTCCATGGGAAATGTTTCTGTTTCTGTGCCTCCATCCCTCTGTGCACACTTCTTACAGCTTTTTAATTTATTTAGAGGTGAGGATTGATGCTCTGCTGTACATATAGGCACACTTTTCTGGATTCTCTCTCTACTTTATGTATAAAAAACAGCTGAAGYTGTGAACACACTCTTCTTGCTTCTYCCAGCTCAAGGCTGGCTCTTGCTATTGGTTAGGCTCAGGGTTTTTAAATTCCTGGAGTGCTGGATTGGTCAGGGTCTGGCAGCAGCCCTCACCTTGGAGAGGCATCACCAGAGAAATTTTATTTTTCCTCTCTCTGGTGGAAGCTGAAAATACAAAAACCATTTGTTACTTCAAAGAAAAATACGGAATAGAGGCTCTCATGTTGTTTTGGTTTTCCCCTGATGTTTTCTGACTGTATCCTTCTTCCCTTGGGAGACAAYTCCAAAGTTCTAAATCCATCCACTGAGTTTTCTGTCTCTGTCTCAGAGTGTTCAAACCTTTGACAGAATTCCTGTTCTCGCTCAGTTGTTTTGCAGTGTTAGTGATGCATTGGTGGATCAGGGGGTTGTTTTCCCTAATGGCTTTCTTGGCTGTTTTCCTGGTGGGAGAAGTGAGAAATAAGGACATGAGCTTTGTAGTAGGGCATGAGCTGTGGTTGGTTCTTGGCAGATGTGTCAGCACAAGCAGAAATCCTCTTGCCTTTCCTGAGAGCCCAGCCCCTGGAGGTTCATMAATTCCCTGCCTTCATTTAATCAGCCTTATCAAAAGCAAGATAAAATTCAYGATTTCTTGGGATGGTTGCCCTTTTTCCCCTAGCTGGGAGATTTTGGTTTTTCCTTCTTAAAATCTCCTGCCTGCACTGCTGAACTGAGCACTGTGCAGGAAATCCTYGGAAGGGCAGAGCCTTGCATCCTCTGGAATGCAAAATGGGAATAACACCCGCCTCACAAGAGTTCAAGCCTGTAATAGACTCTGATATCAAAGTGAATGAAAGGATTTGATCCCAGGATTTCCAGGATCCCTATATCCACAAAAGGCTGCTCACTGCCCTGCAGGTGATGTTCTCCTGGTATGATTTATGTGTGACAGGRTGGACTRTGGGGCTTGSAGCAGCCTGGGACAGTGGGAGGTGTCCCTGCCATGGCAGGGGTGGCACTGGYTGGGATTTAAGGTCTCTCCCAGCCCAAGCTGTTCTATAATTCTGTGACACTGCCTTAGRTCRGATGAGCTGAAGGCAGGAGAKATTTGTAGAAGGAAAGAAAGGCAATCCTATTTTCTCTCCTTAATTTTCTTGTCTTCTTTTCTGTCTTTCTTGGACACTTGTCCAGAGCTGATGGTGTGGCGTGCTTAATGCAAGGTAAAAGATAATCTTTTCCAAAAGCAATCTCCTGCTGTGTGCTGTCTGAAAATTCCCTGTCTCATTTGATGGATAATTACATATTTGATTTCAAACAAATGAGAATTGTTTTTTGTTCTGTGGCAAAGAGTGTAAAGGAGGATTTTAAGACCTGAAATCCCCATTGGGCCTGTTTAAAATTCCTGTTGTTGCAGCAGCACGGGAGAGAAGTGCTACTTTATAGTGTTTGAAAAGCAAAGCAGGAAAGTAGAACCCTCTAAATAAAACCCTTGTCCATAGTGGGCTATTCCAGGGAATGCTGGCACAAGTGGCAGATCCTGCCAATCTGAGGGACCTGTCCAACTTGGTGTCTTCCATGTGAGAAATCAATCTCCTGTGAGCTGTCACACCATGGAATAGGAAGTTTTATCTTAATTGGGATTGAGTTAAAGCTCATGGGGGTGTTGGATGGATGGGGGTCCTGCCTGTACAATTCCTGGCTTTCCCCTGTCCCAGACAACCAGAGGGAGCTGTCCATAAATCAGAGRGTGCTTTGAGAAAGGGAGCATTTTTCCAAGCTGATAGCATGGATAAATAACACTGTGAACTCCTGGTTAAGGTTAAGCCAGGCTTTTTCTCAYAGGGTATTTTCTGTACAAGCACAATTATTACTCGGTCACGTTGCTTTGAGCCACCCTGCATGTTTATTAAGCCTCTTATTCTTTTTCACAGATTCTTGAAATAATAACTTTTCCCTGCTTTATGATGAAGATTTATAGTTTCATAGAWCCATGGAAGGGTCCCACAAGGATCATTGATCCAGCTCCCAGCCCTGCRRAGACCCRCCAAKAATCCCACCCTGGGCATCRCTGGAGCAGTGTCCAAACCCTCCTGGAGCTCTGGGGGAAGAACCTTTCCTGATCTCCAGCCRYACCCTGCCCTGGAACAGCTCCAGCCCTTCCCTGGCTCKTGTCCCTGTCACAGGGAGCAGAGAATGGTGCCCAAGGGCTGCTGCAGACTGTCTTTTCATACTTTTATGGAAGTAACAAAAAACCAGCACTGGATTTGCAGGGATTTTCAACAGCAGATTTGTTGAATGGTTACAGCATAAAACAGGAATAGTCCCTGTCTAGGCTGCACCTAATAAATATCTATATATTGGTGTCATTTGCTATGCTCTGCTTTCTTTGAGGAAGACATGGCAGTTGTAATTAATTTGGAAACCAACCCAAGCCTGAATTCCACATTACATGGCTGAGAGTTTTTCTCATTTTTGTTAGAAGAATCCAATTTAGCTGCGATTGACCTTTGTTCCTMCCTTATAGCAGAAGTTATTTGAGGAGCAGGTTTTATCTGAAGCTAATGTATTTGATGTGTTTAGGGAGAAATTTATAAGGAAGCTCTGAAAAGGCTGCATAAAAGTTATGGATCTGAAAATATTTGAGGAATTTGGTGCATTCTGATGTGGYTATTTTAAGGCTGTGACAGCATTGGATTCAATCTGTTTTCCTTAGCTGAAATGAACACCCAGATTTAGCACKAAGTCCCACTTGGATTGCTTTAGGTTGTTTATTTTTCCTTGTTTTTCATCTCACCTCATATATAAGAATGAGGAGCTGGTGCCATGCTGGCAATATTGCCCCATGTTACTTTGTTATTATTATTATTAAAAATGACATTGTGCCACGAGTTTATGTGGGGCTTTTTCATAGAAATAAAATATGTTTGCCTCCCTGAAGGGATCAAATAATTGACATATTTGCAATGTGTGCAGGTGTGGTATTTATTAGGCATGGCACATCCTTGCCTGGAATGGAGTGTGTGAGGCTGCTTCTGGAAAGTTCTTAGAGCTTTAGAAACTTCCTTTCATCCTGCTGAATGCTTCAAACTTGGCTAGAAATCCAGAACCCAGAGATGTGGATATTTTCCAGAACCCAGAGATGTGGATATTTTCCTGTCCATCCCTTCCTTTTCTTATCAGTACCCTGGAGGGTTTTTTTAAACATAACTAAATTTATGATGAGGGTCTTGTTCCAACCTGTGATGCATTTRAGGTAGTTAAAGCTGTATTTGTATTTGATGGACAGAAATTTGACAAGTGTTCTTGATGCTGTGAAAATGAGAGCTGCTCAGAGCATGCCTCATCTAATCTTTGTCTCKCTGCAGAAGCAGAGGTGCCAAAGGCAGGCACAGCTCCTCCCTGGCACAGGGAATTATTTTCCCATGTGGAATTAGTGATTTGACGGCAGAAATCCTCCTAAAGCACCCGGGAGAATTCCTGTCCTTGGGCCTTCCCATTGGACTGGGGGAACTGGCAGAGCTGGGAACCCATTGGAAACCAGGCAGGGGATGAGCAGCTGGAGCAGCCCAGGGCTGCTGGAGAGGAGAAGCTCTGGGGTGACCAAACTGTGGCCTGAAGGAGCCAACAAGAAAGATGGAGAAAGACTGTGCAAGGGATGGAGTGACAAAGGGGGGGATGGCTTTCCATTGCCAGAGGGGAAATTTAGATGGGATATTGGGAATTAGGAATTGTTCCCTGGCAGGGTGGGCAGGCCCTGGCACAGGGTGCCCAGAGCAGCTGGGGCTGCCCCTGGATCCCTGGCAGTGCCCAAGGCCAGGCTGGAGCAGCCTGGGACAGTGGAAGGTGCCCCTGCCCATGGAAAGGGTGGAATGAGCTGAGCTTTAAGGTCTCTTCCAACCCAAACCATTCTGGGGTTCTATGATTTCATTCTAATTTTCATAATGAAAAAAGTTTTCCTTTATGTGCTACAGGTGTCCAGGTGTGCAGTCCTATTACCAAAACAAAGTAACAAAAAGGCAAAAAAGCCCCCTGAAAATGCTCTGAAGGGTTATAATGCTTTTTAAACAAGAACCTCAAAATGCCCCATCTTATTTTTGGTTATTGTCCATGAAGGCTTTTCTGAGCAGCAGGCTCCACTCTGAGTGCAGCTGGTGGAGAAACCTCTCTTTTAGCAGCAGCTGGGTTGTGTGGAATGAAACAATTCATTAACCTGGTGTGGAAAGAGAGAACTTAATAAACCTGGTGTAGAATGAAACAATTAATCAGCCTGTGGCCAGCCTGATGTGTCCTGTTTGATTATCAGGGGCTTGATTCCTGGCCAGGCATGGCTGAGGTGAAAAGCTCCTTCTTTGTGCTGGGGCTTTAGCAGAAAACTGAATTTTCATACCCAAGACCCAGGAGAGTGGTCAGGGACACGTAGTGGCAGAAATTTCTGCTGAGGAACAAAAGCCAATTCCTCATCAGAGCATGTAATCAACTGGTGATGCTGCAGCTGGTTCCTTGCAGCCTCTGCACGCAGACAAAATAGCAATGTAGTAGAGAGAAGATGTTTGCTGAGTTAACTGGGCTATATTTAGGTGCCAAATAAACAATTTGCTGCTTTTGACTCTCCCCGTCACACCCTCAAAACGGCTTCTTGGGCTGTCTGCAAATGTCTTGGCTGTTGGTGGCTCCTGTTCCCTGCAAGAAGGGTGATGGGGAGCAGCAGGGGAGGGACATCTGTCCCAGCTGGACATGGGAAAGGTGAGTGCTGGGCACACAGTGCCCTTCTCCAGCCTTGTTCCCTCCTCTGTCCTTCCTTAGCCCTG
>NDFG01000185.1:51980-82981 GCA_002167245.1 Sporophila hypoxantha
CCTCCTATTAATAAAAGAAGAGCTGAGGTGGAAACACCAAATCAAGGATGTGCTGTGCACACAGCCTGGTCAGGCTGGGGAACCCAGGGGAGGTTTTGGGGCCTGGAAATAAGGGAACAATCATCCTTGTGAAGGAGAGATGCTGGCAGTGCAGGAGAGCCTGAAATGGGGAACTCAGTGGTTGGGGCCTGGAAATAAGGGAACAATCATCCTGGTGGGAGAGGATGCTGGCAGTGCAGGGAGAGCCTGGAAATGGGAACACCAGGGTTTTGGGCCTGAAATAAGGGAACAATCATCCTGTGGAGGAAGATGCTGCAGTGCAGGGAGAGCCTGGAAAGGGAAACACAGGGATTTTTGGCCTGGAAAAAGGAGAGCAATCATCCTGGCTGGAGAGAAAGTGCTGGCAGTGCAGGGAGAGCCTGGAAATGGGAACACAGGGATTTGGGCCTGGAAATAAGGGAACAATCATCCTGGGTGAAGAAAGATGCTGGCAGTGCAGGAGAGCCTGGAAATGGGAACACAGGATTTTTTGGGCCTGGAAATAAGGGAACAATCATCCTGGCTGTGAAGAAAGATGCTGGCAGTGCAGGGAGAGCCTGGAAATTGGGAACACAGGGTTTTTGGGCCTGGAAATAAGGGAACAATCATCCTGGGTAAGGAAAAGATGCTGGCAGTGCAGGGAGAGCCTGGAAATGGGGAACTCAGGTGTTTTTGGCCTGGAAAATAGGGAACAATCATCCTGGGTGAAGAAAGATGCTGGCAGTGCAGGGAGAGCCTGGAAATGGGGAAACCAGGGGTTTTTGGGCCTGGAAATAAGGGAACAATCATCCTGGCTGGGAGGAGAGATGCTGGCAGTGCAGGAGAGCCGTGGAAAATGGGGAACACAGGATTTTTGGCCTGGAAATAAGGGAACAATCATCCTGCTGAAGGAAAGATGCTGGCAGTGCAGGAGAGCCTGGAAAATCTCCAGCCAGGATGATTGCTCCCTTATTTCCAGGCCCAAAAACACCTGAGTTCCCCATTTCCAGGCTCTCCCTGCACTGCCAGCATCTTTCCTTCACCCAGGATGATTGTTCCCTTATTTCCAGGCCCAAAAATCCCTGTGTTCCCCATTTCCACACTCTCCCTGCACTGCCAGCATCTCTCCTCCAGCCAGGATGATTGTTCCCTTATTTCCAGGCCCAAAAACCCCTGGGTTCCCCATTTCCAGGCTCTCCCTGCACTGCCAGCATCTTTCCTTCACCCAGGATGATTGTTCCCTTATTTCCAGGCCCAAAAACACCTGAGTTCCCCATTTCCAGGCTCTCCCTGCACGCAGCATCTCTCCTCCAGCAGGATGATTGTTCCCTTATTTCCAGCCCAAAACCCTGGGTTCCCCATTTCCAGGCTCTCCTGCACTGCAAGCAGCATCTCTCCTTCACAAAGGATGATGATTCCTTATTTCCAGGCCCCAAAACCTCCCCTGGGTTCCCCAGCCTGACCAGGCTGTGTGCACAGCACATCCTTGATTTGTGTTTCCACCTCAGCTCTCTTTATTAATAGGAGGTATTCAAGATGTGGCAATTTTGTTTAATCCGGCATTATGAAAATTTAGTGATAATGAGTCAAAGGCTTCTGTGGAGAGTTTAGGAGTTCACTTTGACAGCTTCAGGCACAGTTCTGTGTAACCATCACAAGCACCTCAGGCTTGTGAGATAGCTGGGAAGTTATGGTAAATAATGTACACYTAGTTTTTAGTATAAAAAGATCTCACCTGCCTGTGACATATCTGGATCCTGGGATCTGCAGGGATCCAGCTGCAGGGATCTCATGGCACTGGTTTTTTTCCTTGTGCTCACTCTACAGAGCCCATTCTGCAGGTGGCCATAGCTGATCAGCTGGGGATGATCCTTCTCACACCAGTGCTTTTCCAGCCCTACAACAAATTGTCCCTTCTAGAGTCACATGGTTCCTTTGCATTAGCAGGTCCATTCCAGGCTGATTCCAGCCAGCTTAATGGAGCATGGGAACACCTCTCCCAGTGCTTGGCTGACAAAAGGGGAAGATGGATGGTGGTGGCAGGAACCACTGTTGCTGCAAGAGAAGCTCAGTGTGTCCCTGCTCTTTCTCCTCCTGCTTTTCTCAGCTGGGGCAGCAGGAAGCTGTTCCTCAGGGCTGGAGCACTTGGGTGTGCTGTGGGCTGAGCATGAGGATCCATGTGGATTTTGTCACTAAGCCTGAGAGTTTTGGAGTCACTGCTTTCCCTTTTCAGCTCCAGCTTTGTGTATCTGCTGTGGCTTCCAGCTGTTGCTTTCTGTGGTTTCCAGCTGTTGTTGGTTCCAGGCACTGGAGCAGTGCAGCTCAAGGCATGGGAATATCCTTCTTTTTCCTTGGAAAGGGTGCTCAGGCCTTGGCAGGGGCTGCCCAGGCAGCTTTGCAGTGCCCAGCCCTGCAGGTGTCCCAGGAAGGGCTGGAGGTGGCACTCAGTGGGCACTGGGCACAGCTGGGACTCCATGGGCTGGCAGGCATTTTCCAGCCTCAATCATTCTGGAATTCTGTAATTAAACAGTAATGAAACTCTCCTTGGTGCTCTGGACTTCCAAAGGGAATCAGATTGGGAAGAGAGCTGAATGCAGCTCTGTGCAGGGTGGGCCTCAGGAGTGCCTTTGCCTCTTCCTCCATCCAGGTTTAGTTCTTGGTAAAAGGAATATTTTAAAAAGACAGGAGCCTCTGGAACTGAAACAAAGCTCATGTTTCACGTGGCACTTGTGGAAAACCTGGAAATCTGAGACTGCCAAAAAAACCTGCTGTAGGTGAGAATTCAGCAGCGGTAGAGGATCAGTCTCTCTGTGCTCTGTAGGGGTTGCTTTGTACTATAGAAAGGTAAATATGAATTATTGGTTCCTATTCCAGCTGTCCAGGAATTATTTMACCAATGGGCAGGGCAGATTTTGCTTGTGGTCTCCCAGTGAGCACATACCCAGCTAGGAATGACACACTGCCCATGGCTAATCACACACGATGAGACTGTTTGCTGTGAGTTTTGCTGAYGAGTATAATTTTAGGCACATTTTACAGCAGTCAGGATAGTTGAGATCTAATGGCTATGTGGGCAATGTCAGAATTCAGCAGGCAAACAGTCAAATTCCAAAAGCCTTTTGGCACCACTAAATTCTGATCCTGCAGAAGGGACATCATCACCTGAAATGTTCATTTTAAAGACACTGCCTCACTTTGCAGGCACTGGGGTTGAAATGCACACAGAAATACAGAAGGGTCACTGTTTTTATGTTCTGTGCTGGCCAAGGCATGTCTGTGCACATCCAGAGCAAAACCAGATGGGTAAAGGGTGCAACATTGCCTTTTGGGGTTTTCCCACTGTCTCAGAGGTGAGGGTGAGCTCCAGCTCTCATCAAACCTCAATTAGTGATTCTCTGATTATTAACTGAGGAGCAACCAACAAAGAATGGAAGAAGAGACCTTGAGGCTTTTCCACAGAACAGAGGAAAATTGATGGGGCTCAGTGACTGCAGGCRCTTCAGAGAACAGCTCCCAGCTAAGCAGACCTTAAAAGACAAGATCAAGTAGTACTTTTATTTAAATGCTTTCACACAGTGTAGTATCACTTTCATTAGAGTATTCCATAAAAAGTTCTCTGCCATATAATCACAGTAAAATAAAATATGAGGGCTTAAAAGATTCTGCCAGATTGTGTTGGCTGTGAGTTGTCTCTCACCAGATCATTGGTGTTCACCCGTGTCTCAACCCTCAGTTTTGTACATTGAAACAATAAAATCTTGAAATATGGCTTCATTTTGGAGAGAATATAATAATTTTGTGAGATTACTCTAGTGAAAAATATGTTCTGCCATTAAAGATGGATGGTTTATAGAATTAATCCTACTCCCAGAGTATTCACTGATAGATTTACATGGGTGATGTGTTCTCCATGTTCAGAATTCCAGAGTGGAAGGATGGAAGAGACCACACTGGGGCACCTGGTGTCACCTCCCTGCTCCGGCAGGGCCATCCCAGAGCACAGGGCACAGGAATTGTGTCCCCACAGCTCTGGAATAGCCCCAGGGAGGAGACCCCACAGGCTCTCTGCACAATCTGCTCAGGGCAGAACTTCCTTCAGTCCTCTGCTGAGGGCACAAAGGAAGGTACAGTGTGCCACAGCAAGGATGGGAATGAAATTTCTGCTCTCCTTTTTCCAATCCTAAGGTAAATCCATGTGCTGCTGCAGGGCTAGAGATTGCAGAGGAAGCACTTAGGYTGTAACACTGGGGTCCAGTGGCTCTTTCTTACAGCCAGAAACACAAAAAATTTGTGTGACTGCATTGTCTTGACTTGCAGTTCCCCTTTCATCCCAACCCTTGGAGTTTTTCCTCCAAAATTCCCCAAAGGAGAATCCATAAAGGCTCCCTYCAGGCCACATGCTGAGGCTTTCACCACAGCCACAAGCCAGGCTCCCTGTGTGATTCCAAGATCACCTCCAGGAGATTTCCAGGCCTGGAAGGTGGAGGAAAGGTTCTGCAGATCTGCTTGAACAAACTCAGTCYCTTAAATCACCGTGCATTTAACATAATTGTTGCTGAAGGCTGTGAAAACCTGGAATTATTTCACATCAAGTTGCCTCATTATGGAGGTTATTGGTAGTGTCACGTTTAATTTGCTGGAAATGAAGTGCTGRGAGAAGAGATGCAATTTTCACAGCCATGGAATCTTATTTTGAAGCATGGATATATAAACACACTTTTAAAACTGGGGTGCATTTATTGATTAATAAAATAATCCCAGAAACTTCTAGATCCAGTGGAAACATCTTGTGGGAGCTCACTGGTGGTTTTCAATTGAGAGGTCCCACAAGTGCATGCTTTTAGTTCTAATTAAAGGGATTTTCAATCCTTATTTCTTTTCTCCTTATCTTACCAAAAAATACATAAATGAAAACAGAAATTGGAGCCCTGTGGTTCCTTGGTGATCTGAAAGCTTTTGTAAGCTGCTTGTGACACCCTGGAAGTGTGAGCAGGGTACAAACATGAAGTTGTAAAGACACCTCCAAATGTGAAATTGTTGAAGGATGGGCCATGGAAAACATGAACTAGTTGGAAACCCCTTCCTTCACACCTTTGAAGTTGTAATGGTTGAATATATTCAGTGTTTTTGCTGCCTGTAAAACATCTGCTGTCCAAGGAGGTTTGCCCTTCACAGAGATCCCACCTGACCTCCATCCGCCTCAAGTTCAGCAGCTCAGTGGGAAAATTTAGGGTGGATATATGGAAGAAATTCTTCCCTTTGAGGATGGGGAGGTCCTGGCACAGGGTGCCCAGAGCAGCTGTGGCTGCTCCTGGATCCCTGGGAGTGTTCCAGGCCAGATTGGATGGGGCTTGGAGCAGCCTGGGATAGTGGAAGGTGTCCCTGACGTAGCAGGGGTGGAATGAGATGAGCTTTGAGGTCCCTTCCAGCCCCAAAATCATTCCATGTACAATTTTCCAGCTGGGACAGGCACAGTTGTGTGGCAGGTGATGAAGTATCCCCAGGAAGGTTGCTGAGGGTTCACATGCACCATAATTCCACACTATCTTTCCCATGCAGACGTTTGCCCTGCGAGATACCGACAATTTTATGGCGTTTCCTGCAACCCCTGGGAGTGAGTTATGGGTTCATTTCTGCAGGGGAGAATGAACAACATTAATGGGACTTTGGAGAGCAGTTTGAGTTGCAGAATGATGTATCCTTATCTTTTGAAGTTCTCCTGTACCAATCTTTGGAGCAGATATGAAATCATTCAAATGGMGCTTTATGATCTCCCTTTAGGAAAACAAATGTCCGTAAACATCGCTCTCTTTTGATGCCCTAAGAAGTAGCTCCTACCTTTATACACTGATTATAGCCACTGTACTTATAGATCCTGCTGTCTTCCCCTTTTATCTTCTTATTTTTACCCCAGCTCTTGMACATTATTTTGGTTCAGATTGGTAAAAGCTTTTGTTTCAGGACTTCTGCTGGTCAGTGTGACTTTGAGATGCYTTAGAAAGTCTCTTTTCTTAGCTTGGCTGTCAAAGAAAGAGTCAGAACTCTTCAGTTCTTGGTCTTAAGYTTGTWTATTGTTTCTTATCTATAAAATTATTTTTCTGGCCTGCAGAGGTTRYTTCAGCAGGTCAGACAGAGGCACTTTGGCCTCCCTCAGGACAGTGTTATCTTTTRATACRAAAAACTACGTGTATACTAAAAACTACACTATTTACAAMAACTTCCCAATACCTATCACCCATGTTAGACAGTGAGCTTCTACWCTAAACCAATCTAAAAGTGCTTAGAATGTGGAGGTTAGGAAGAAGAAGGAAAYAGGACAGGGCACACCCAAATTCTTCCATCTTGGGACCCCAAGCCCCCATTCTAAAAACCTCAAAAATCTATTTTTCACCCTGTGACAAACTATTATTCTACTTAAACTCTCTTGACWTTTAATTCTTCATATAAAGGTGGGTAATTGTWTTTCCATGGGTCAYGATCAAAGGCACAGGGGTCCTGGGCTCTGTGCCAAGGTCTCTGAGCCCCCTGGGCAGGGGCTCGAGTCCTGGGTTTTTTTGCACTTTTGCATTCAGGGAAAGTTGGGTGTGGAAAAATACATCCCGAAGGAAACCCAGGGATCTTGTGAGTAGGTAGGTGCTGATAGGACTTATTTCCACTTGTYGGCCACTGATGAGAATTAAATTGAGGTCATTCCTGGGCACAAAGGTTTATTTGAGAATGTTGGCGTTGAGATGAGGTACAATTAATGTGTGACCTGGGGGTGCTGCAGCCGAGCACATCCTATTGTTCAGCAGTGGAAGCTCCAGAGGGAGAGAAAAATGGCTTCAGAGGATGCTGTCAGTGGTGCCACCAGGGTGGGGCCTGGCATCCATAAAATGGCTGTGGGGCACCTTAAACTTGTTTGTTTTCTCCTCTAGGTTCCAGAATTCCATTTTCTGGAATTTTTCCCCCTGGGACGTGTAAATTTAGCCTAAGTGGTTTCCTGTTTGTTCCCAGCTTGGTGGGGTCATTCCTGCAGGAAAGGAAAAAGGGAAAAGGAAAGGGGAAAGGAAAGGGGAAAGGAAAGGGAAAGGAAAGGAAAGGAAAGGAAAGGAAAGGAAAGAAGGAAAAGGAAAGGAAAGGAAAGGAAAGGAAAGGAAAGGAAAGGAAAGGAAAGAAGGAAAGGAAAGGAAAGGAAAGGAAAGGAAAGGAAAGGAAAGGAAAAGGAAAGGAAAGAAAGAAAGGAAGAAAGGAGAAAGGAGAGGAGAAAGGAGAAAGGAGGAAAGGGAAAGGAAAAGGAGAAAGGAGAAAGGAAAGGAAAGGAGAAAGGGAAAGGAGAAAAGAAAGGAGAAAGGGAAAGGGAAGGAAAAGGAAAGGAGAAAGGAAAGGGAAGGAAAAAGGAAAGAATCACTCTCCTGATTTCTCCTGGGGTTCTCTCTGCCTCTCCCCACACCTCACAGTAGGTGTTTGTTCATGGTCATCTGGGATAGACTCATTAACCCAGACTTTCCTCACATGAAACATCAATCACCACGATAAACACTGAAATTAATTTGTTCTAAACCACATCCTTAGACTTAGGGGCTCTTTCACACCCTTTTTTTAYTCATGGATACTTTTGTAGGTGTGTTATTCTCATGGATTGTGAAAGAGAAGGTGCAAAACGCTGCAAGGAGCACCTGGCAGGTTTRTGGGTTCCATCACGTGTTTGCCAACTGTGGGTCACTTTTCAGCAGAAATTAAAACATGCTGTTTTGTCTTCATGTAGAAATTGTTTAGTACAAATCATGTTATTACTGTTATTAACAGTGTGCAGTGTTAACCCTCGTGGATGGGTCAGGCTTCTTCCCACACAAACTGTGTTAAATCCATGGAGGAATGACTTGGAATGCCACAGGGTATGCACCCAAATGTTATATTCTCCAAATCTTAGTATTTAATAATCAGTTGGTGTTCCTTGCCTCCCACATATTGCTTGGAAAATGTTCTCATAAATTCAGTCTGAAGCAAATCCACTGTTTTGTGCTATTGAGGCTTTAAAAATCAGGCTGGATTTGGGATAGTAGAAGGCTGGTAGGTGTCATCAGGCTCACACTGCTGTAGTAGAGTTTGGGGGTCTTTTTCCCCCAAAATTCCCAGTATTTCTCTGTTAGACCTTTGAAAGAAACACATCTTGCCAGCTGGAATAATTTGCATGGCAGTTTTTCCCATTTCACTGCTCCTGCTGTTTATGCAGAGATGTAATTTCAGTTGTAATTTGACACAGGCTCGTTTTTCTGTCACTGTGAAGATTTTGGTGAGGGGAGGTTTGCTCTCCATCTCCACTTGATGAACAACACAATATTCAGATGCTCTGTGGACCCTGCATTTCAATTTGGCTCATCATTGGATGAAATATGGAAAATGTTCAGTGCTGTGTAATCAAATGATTCAAACCCTGCCAAGGCCAGGAGGTGAGGGGTGGGAGTGCTGSGTTTAAAAAGCAAAACCCTGAATTCTGCACAATCTTTGGAAGGTTCTAAAGRAGTTTTAGGAAAAGACTGAGGTAATGCAGGCCTGCCTTGAAGAGGGAACCTGGAGAATTTGGAGAACCAAGATAAAGAGAGGAGCCCTTGGTGTGGGGTGCATGGAGAAGTTGGAATGCCACAGGTTGCAATGATCTCAGGAGGGATTCACATAGAGYATTTGCAAGGGTGGGTGATTGTCCTGACCCTTTCCTGCTGTGTTTGGGTGGCAGAGCATGGAAAACTGAGAGTCCTTGAGCTAAGCAGGACCCAGCACCAACCACAGCATCAGTGCCTTAGCAATGGAATTCTCACCCTYAACCCCACAGCACTGCACCAGCTCCTGGGAGCAAAAATAATTCAGTCCCAGCCAAAGCCAGGAATTCTGGGAGAGCAGGAGGTTGCTTTGCTTTCTTCAGAGGGGTGGAACAGGATCAGACATGGAGGAGACACAGGAAAATTCATGGGAGCATGTTGGATTGGGATACTTGGATGTGTCCATCATCAAAGGAACACAGAAGCTGAGAGGMAGCAGTTGAATAATATAATTTTTGGCCAGGAAAGACACTTGTAAGAATCACTTTTTTTTTTTTTTTTTGGAGCCTCCCCATTTTTCTTCAGTGATTCCCACAGCATTCCCRGTGGGCAGCTGGGATTTGTGCCCCCAGCACTTGGCATTCTGATGGCATCAGTGGTCTATCACTTGTTTTCTCCTTGTTGTATAGGGATTCTGAAGTTTCTTCATAATTTCACAGGCRCTACAGAACATTACTGTTATGCAGAGGAGAAAATACCTAAGTTTTATTCACAAGTTTTTCACTCATTTGGGGTTTGTGTTTAAAAAAGAAAAAAAAAGTGTGTTTGGATTTTTTGACTGTGATTTTCTTAGTGCAGCCTCTTCCAATTAAGAACTTCTTGATAAGAAACAGATTAATGGAAGAGCTGTCATGATATAAGAATCAAATGAGTTGTTTGTTTTAGGCTTYTAATTATTCTCAGCAATAGTTTTAGAATTGTAACTGGTTTGTAAGCTTCAATAATCATAATACACCATCACACCTTGCAGCATTCCATGGATAAATCCATCTCTGCTTCCAGCCTGGAGTATCAGCACATTTAACATGCTTGTGTTTCCCATGGTTTAATTAAAACTTTTAATTAGCACCATTTCAAATTGCCCATTCTGGCAGCCTGTGGATGGATGGAATGGGGATCAAATTGTTGCCTTGGGAGAACGTTGGAATTTWCAGTGGAATTTGTGCAGCCAGGCACAGCTCAGGTGGTTTTTGGGCATTTGAAAGCCAGTGTGTGCCTGCCTTCTCCATCAGATACAGACTTTTTTGTGAGATTGCRTCCTCTGGCACGTGGGCAATGAGAATTCTGTGTCCCTGACAAATAAAATGAGTATTTTTCCCTGAGAATTAGTGAGGGGAGGCAGCCGGAATGACTCCCTGTCTATAACGCATTCATTCGGAGCAGAACAAATGGTGTGAGATCCCTGCTGTCTGCTCGGGTTCCAATTGCACTACATGATGACTTAAAAGGGGAAAAAAAAATAATCAGGGAATGTTATTTTGCTCTATTTGAGATGTGGAAGGAATTTTAAGTTCTTTCACGTCGAGACCACTTTGGCTTGGTAAATACGAAGCTGAATATTCAGCTTCAAGCAGAGACAAGAATAATATATTTTGTCATGTAATATAAAATAATAATATTACCACAAAATTCTATGATATAACATAGCAAATAACATCATTCYGCTGAGAGGCTGCAGGGGCTAAGGGTGAAACTGAAATCCTGGAGAGCATTTCAAAACCATCAAGAAAAGATGCCCCTTATTGAAGGAAACAAATATATTTAACTGTGGTCTCGGGAATGGAAACACCAAAATCATCCAGAATTTAAAGTCATTTTGGTCATTTTAATTAAAATGCTTCTGGCACTCAAATGTCCACAGAAATTAATGCTATTACAAAACCTCAGTAGCTTTAAAATTAATTATTCCTCGCCAGGAGCAAAGGCTTTGAGTCACCTGTGATTTGGTAAAAGGYACACTTGAGAGGAAAATTGTCCCGTTTTTTTGGCTTTTCTACTTATTGTAGCTTTAGTCAAAGCCATGTCTTTTACATTGTAGTCAAAAGTCTTTAAATCATCACCCCTCAGCCTGCTGAAAGGGATGGGGTTGTTCATTGGGTAATGCTGTCAAAAGCATTTAATAATAATAAAAAAAGCTAAGATTGGCCATTTTAATTCTGGATTTTTTAACAATTTCCTGTGGGGCTGAATCAGAGTTTCTGGATATTGGASTTTTATTCTTTTTTGTCCTTATGGCTGAGGCAGGTGGACAATGTGGAGCTAGCAAAGGGGTGAATTTTAATTTTCTCCTGCTTTTTGTCCTGCAGAGGCTGTTCCAAGGCTTTACCAATGGGAAATTCCACAGTTAGGTTACCAATATCTAGTTCCCTTTTTTTCTGGGAAGACTCTGTGATTCAGCTGATGAAATATTTTTCTCTGTATTTGATTTCACTGCTTGTTTTGTTCAGTGTGAGGGAAAAGGTCTGCACAAGGGTCATGGAACTCCACTGTTTAATTTAGGGAGGGATGGGATCAGAGGGTCTGGTTTTCAGAGGAGAAATGTGAAAAAATTCTGTGTATTATATGCTGGATATAAAATACTGGCTGTAAAATTGTAGATATATTTTACAGATAGTATTTAACTTTTAAGRAGTAAGAGCCTGATGTTTGCCAGCAATAAAGGATTCATTGGAAGGTAATAAGGTACCAACAGCTGGAACATAAAACAGTTTCCCCCAGTGTGGCATGAGAAGAAATTACACTGCTCATGGATGGCAGAGAAATCCTGCTGCACACAGTTAAGGGGGGATGRATGAAAGGAATCAAATTAGGATGGGAATGTGCTTTGCTGAACATCTAATTGCTACATTAAAAAACAAAAAAACCAAAAAAACCCACAACAACATTTCTTCTGAGCATCTTCTGACTCCAGATGCAGACAGAACCAAGAAGGGGAAACTGCAGCCTTGGAATTCCTCCTCTGAGCTGGCTCTGCTCTTTTGTTTGGGAATCCCAGGATGGTTTGGGTTGGCAGGAACCTTAAATCCCATCCCATTCCACCCCTGCCATGGGCAGGGACACCTTCCACTGTCCCAGCTGCTCCAGCCTGGCCTTGGGCACTGCCAGGGATCCAGGGGCAGCCCCAGCTGTGCCAGGGCCTGCCCACCCTGCCAGGGAACAATTCCTAATTCCCAATATCCCATCCAGCCCTGCCCTCTGGCTTCCCTGTGTCCTGTCACTCCAGGCCCTTGTACAGAGTCTCTCTRCATCTTTCTTCTTGGTCCCTCACATACTAGAAGGTCAAAAGGAGGTCACCCTGAAGTTTCTCCTCTCCAGGCTGAAGAATCCAAATTTTCTCAGCCTTTTCTCAAGGGCTCTACCTTTGACAGGCTTTACTCTTGAATTTCAAGAAAAATTTCAGATTTTCTCGGATAGTTTTCTTGTTAAAATTMCTTTTGTTCATCCCTTTGTCCACTGGGACTTGCCATTTCCTTTCTTGGATGGCTTCCTGCCTTTATTAGTTAATCAGAAAATAAATGGAATTTTARTTAGAAAGTTTCAGGCATATTAACAATGAAGGGAATCACAAATCCTGTAATGGAGTGCCCAGCCCTGCAGGTGTCCCAGGAAGGGCTGGAGGTGGCACTCAGTGCTCTGGGCTGGGGACAAGGTGGGCACTGGGCACAGCTGGGACTCCATGGGCTGGCAGGGATTTTCCAGCCTCAGTAATCCTATAATTCTATAATGAATGGGCTGAAAGACTGGGAAAATCTATCTAAGTGCTTCTTGTGGACCGTTTTTGTCATATGCCATAGACTGAGGCAGGTTTCTCRTCCTCAGTATGAAGTACAAGCACCTCTAGAAAAAATATTTGTATTTTGAGGATGTTGTTGGCAGCAGCAAGAGCTTCAAAACTGCCTCATTACATGGTGCACACCAGACTCAATGGCAAAAGTTGTTTCTTCCCATGATTAACAGGGGAAAAAATATTAATTCTTAGCATTCTCCTAAGGGAAGATCTGAGAATTCAACACTCAGATTGGATACCCAGCAAAATGGTGACATTCCTGAGATTCATCCAGGTAMTAGGGATCATTCTGGGATTCTGAATCCTCAAGAGAAGTATCCCTGGAGTGGTGCAGAGGCATTGGGATCTGTCTGAGTGTATCCATCTGTCCCTCTGGCGTGGGGATAGGTGCACACCAAACCTCTGGTGCCAAGTGCTTTGTGTTGCTTCCCTGCTTGCCAGGCAAATGTGGCAAATGGAAAAGGAGCAAAAAGACAAAAAAAACCTGTCTGGAAACAAACCCATTTCCTTTGTACAATTTGCTCTGTAGAGCACAAGCAAAGAAGCAGAAAAACACAGTAATTAGAATCCTTGTCTTGTAATGGATATTACAATTATGAATGGATAATTTCCCCGATTTTTCTCTTCCCCACTAGCTTGGAATTCTGTGTGAGCAGACCCAAGTGCTTTGTGTTTCTGTGGATCCCCTCCTGACTCAGTGTTTGAGGCTGTTCAGAGGTGAGGACAGCACACCCTGTGCCATGAGGGACCTCTGAGAAGGMCAGGGATGGAGACCTAGGTGGAAAAAAAATGGTTCTTCTGTTTGGTGGGGATGCAGGAGCTCCACATCCATCCTGCTGCTGTCAGGACCTCCAGGCACACTCCAGCAGTGGTTCCTCCTTTCTGTGCTGTCCTCTGGGTGACTCTGGGCTGTCTGTCTGATTTTAAGACTCTGCAGACGTGGCAAGATGCTCGTTCAGCCATCAGCAGCGCCCTGAGTGGTTTTCAGTTCATCTGGCTTGGCAAGAGGCTGTTCTTGGGTCTCTTGAACCCCTGGAAATGACACCAAAAGGAGATTGAGAGGTGAACATGTCTGCAGAAGGTTTTGTGCAGCAGGACAGGATTTTTTTTGCAGGCACTTGATCTTTTCCTGCCTTCTTCCCAGGAGTTTTTGTGGGTGGGAGTTTTGCCTGCTGTGTGTGTAAGAATTGCTGTGTTTGTTCCTTTAGGATGGCTGGATTTGTGCATTTTTAATAGATAGATGGGACGCCTGGGAGGCTGCCTTTGATTTTATTTTAACCAAGTGAAACCTTGTTTATTTTGGCCAGCTGATATGTACAATCACAGAACTTTTAAGGTTGGAAAAGCCCTCTAAGGTCATAAAACCCAACCATAAACCCAGCCACCCACCTTAAACCATGTCCCCAAGTGACACATGCACTGGCTTTGGAACACTTCCAGGGATGGGAACTCTACCACTGCCCTGGGCAGCCCCTGCCAAGGCCTGAGCACCCTTTGCATGCAGCAATTCCTGCTGCTGGCCAAGCTGAGCCTGCCCTGGCCCAGCTTGAGGCCCTTTCCCCTTGTCCTGTCCCTGTTCCCTGGCAGCACAGCCCGACCCCCCCTGGCTGTCCCCTCCTGGCAGGGAGTTGTGCAGAGCCACAAGGGCCCCCTGAGCCTCCTTTGCTCCAGGCTGAGCCCCTTGCCAGCTCCCTCAGCCCCTCCTGGGGGTGCTGGACATTGAAGATAATCCTACAGATATGATGTTACACAACATTAGTTCAGCTCTTTCTCTAATTCTCTACTTTGCATTTCTGCATTGCAGCACATGTGTGGGCAATTGGGAGTGGGGCTGGGGCTGAGCTTCATCCCTAATTGGTTACAGCTGTGAGAAGCAGGTGAGCAGCATTGAAATTAATGAGCCATTAACGAGCCCAGGGGCACTGACCAATCCCACAGGAGCAGAGGGCACAACGGTGCAGTGCATCAAACGTGAGGGATAAAAGGTTGGGCTGCAGCACAGGAGGGGCAGTTGTTTTTGCAGCCTTCGAGGTGTTGGGGTGTTACTCTGTGTGAGCAGATGCCTGGAGCCTTCTGACCTGGTAAGGTGTTCTGGTTGGGGTGAAACTGTTTGAAAATATTTGTGATGCTCTGTGTGTTGTGGCCATCTCAACTGTGACATGTGCTGTGGCACACATTCTTTACTCAGGGAACATGGAACAGGGAATATCCTTCCCTCCCGGGCATGCCAGCTGTGAATCCACAAGCAAATGAACTGATGGAAGAGGAGTTTGGGTTGCTTTTACTTTGAGTGACTTATTTAGTACCACTCTCATTAATTATGCAGTGTTACAACCTTTAAGTCTTTAGTTCTCCTTTAAATTATATTAGAACCCTTGATGTAGCATTTGGCTGCAGAAATGTCTCTGAAATCCATATCCCACTGGTGGGCCCAGGAGCTCCCTGCTCCCTCTGGAGTTGCTGCCTCTGTGAGGATCAATGCCCCAAAGCTGCCAGCAGCTCTGGATGAGCAATGCTCTGACTTCTGCTTTGTGTCCCTGGGCTTTGAAGGTGTCCCCAGCCTGAGGAGGGGACACAGAGCCCCTCATAAACCCTTCTCTTCTGAAGAGCTCTGCTTTGTGTGATCCCTGTTCAAACACAGCCTCCTGGCCTTTCACTGGCAGGATTTTCACTCTCCTGGGATAAAGTGGTGCAGATTTGTCTGAGCCAGGAGAGGCTGGASCCCATGACAGCAAGGGATTAAATGGTTCTGTTGATGCCAAGGYTATTCCTTGTGGACAGCACCAGAATCAATTGATCCTGAAGCATGGAARGATTCTTTGTTTTATTTTCAAGGCTAAGATTGAAATCCTTCCAGCTCTGTTCCTTACAATGAAATACAGTAGAAAAAATGTTAATTAGCASTGTGACACAAAGCAATCATGGCTGTGAACCCAYAAATGCCATCAGATTTCAGTTTATCAGTGAATTAAGAACCAGATCTGGTGATGTTAAATACCATTTAGGGATTGTTTAGCCTCCACCACAAGGGCCTGAGGGGCATTAGGAGAAAGAAAAGTGATGCTGGATGTGCTGTACTTTTGTCAGTGATGTGAAATTGAAGAGATTAAGCAGAGCAAAGACTTTGCCTCAGCAGGAGGTGCTCCCAAAGGGTGGGATAACAGATAATCCCCTCATGCTACAACAGCAATCAAAGCAAAGCCAGGACAGCCTGCAAAAACCTGCCTGAAAGCTCTCCTGGTGCTACAGAGGCACTTTCAAAGTTGATAGAACAAGATCAGTTCTCTCTTTATCTAAACACTGCGTGTTGGATGTTGGGGCTCCTCTGATGCTGCCAGCAGCTCTGTCCCAGGTGGAAATCTCTGAGATGTCACCTTCTTTAGCAGCTGTGTTTYAACCCAAAAGGATTAATGAAACCCCTCTCTGAATGGGGTTGGTGTGTTTGAGGAATATGAGGMTTTTTAATTCTTATTTTATTTTTGCCAGTAGCAGAATTATTTTATTTTTAGCCAGATGGCAGCTCTGGTGGGTATTTTGTGGGCACAAGTATCTGCCTGACCTGCTGGAAATGGGGAGAAAAGGGAAAACACAAGTGAATTCCACTTAGAAGCTGCAAAAGAGAGTGCTGGTCTGAACTGCCTTTTAGCCATTGTCATCAGGCAATCAGCAAAATCAGCAYAAACGTCTGTGAGGGGTTTGATTTTTAGCCTTTCCCTGGGGCTCCCTGAGAGAGCCCTTGCCCGGGGCTGCAGCTCCATGGAAGCTGCCACTGTTGGACATGAGCTTCTGAGGGAGATTTAGGACTTMTGGATAACCAATTAACGTGATTAGGCAGAAGCTACTTTATTTTTTACATRATGCTCTATTTGTACATTCTAACACTGCTGCACACAGGAATATGCATGTTTTGATTGGTGCCTCTCTCTTGTCCACGTGTTCTGCACACAATTGTCAGGATATGGGACTGGTTACAGTCCAGGTGCTTCACCACCTTTATACCTGTGGTCTTGGTATTTTGTTTCTCAGCCCCTTCTTTCTTAATTTAGCACAATTTATGTCTTGGTAACACTGATGAATTCCAGAGGGCTCTGATAAGAATAGCTAAAAGTGGTTTGGCTGGAGCACACTGTGGCCCAAGCTGTGCAAATASCTTGCTACAAGGCTGGGGCAGGATTTCCCACTGGATCCCTTTGGCCAGGGAAGGAAGCTGCAGGTGAGGGGCTGTGGCAGCAGTGATGACTTTGGAACTGGCAGAGGCGTTTCCCAGGCTCTTCCCCCCTTTTTCTTTGGTGTAAGGATGCCTTCAGGCACACATTCTAACACTACTGCACATGTGATCACACATTTCTTGGTTGCTGCCTCTCTCCTGTCTCTTATACACATCTAGATGTGTATAAGAGACAGCATTTATCCCATTCTTGTGGTCTTGGTATTTGTTTCTCAACCTCTTCTTTCTTAATTTAGCACAATTTATGTCTTAGTAACCCTGATGAATTCCAGAGGGCTCTGATAAGAATAGCTAAAAGTGGTTTGGCTGGAGCACCCTGTGTCCCAAGCTGTGCAAATACCTTGCTACAAGGCTGGGGCAGGATTTCCCACTGGATCCCTTTGGCCAGGGAAGGAAGCTGCAGGTGAGGGGCTGTGGCAGCAGTGATGACTTTGGAGCTGGCAGAACCATTTCCACACTCACAGAGGCGTTTCCCAGACTCTTCCCCCCCTTTTTCTTTGGTGTAAGGATGCCTTCAGGCAGTTTGGATCTGGTTTTCTGGGGTTTCTCCTTGCAATGAAGGCTCTGCCTTGCCAGAGCCTCCTGTGGTGTGCACTGGGCTGTGTGGGTGGCTGTGCTCCTGTGATAGCTCTGAGTGCTTCAGCACAACGATGCAATTTCAGAAAGGAAAGATTAGGGAAAGATTTTCTCTTGCCTTTCAGTTGTGAGGGCTCCTCCTGACAGCCAGGAGCCCTTGCAGACATTACCCTGTTATCTTCCTTGAGCTGTGACTTTTATTTTTCTGGTGATATGCAGCTGTGACGTGATGAAATGCAGAACCATCATCTCTTTTACAGAGACAGATCTTTGAAGCTCAAAACACTTSCAAGCTCATTTTTAAGATTTGCCTTCACCAGTGAATTGTCACAGCAAAAAAATGACTAATTTTGTACTAAATAAGGGACAGGAGAGGTACAATTCTATGGGACTGCTGCTGTACATCCCAAATTTAAAMAGCTGATGGTGATGGTGGCAAGTTCTAAAATGTTCCTAAATGATTGCRATGCTGGAGATGAGTGATCCAGCACTGGGTGGCCACATGTGAGGGTAGTGTCAGGTTATTCTTTGGAAACCACCTACTGTGTGGTGCCTTCCTCCCCAGCATCTGCTGTGCTCCTCATATGTCATGGATTTCTCCTCTCTCCCTTCTTGGATTTCCTTGCTTCTCTTTTCCTGTCTTTGAAGCCCTGCTACCTCCCTGGAGTCCTTGTTTAGGGCTTTGGAGGCCCTGCTGAGAAAGGTGTGGGAGCACCCAGTTCACTGAGCTGTGTGGTTTGGGCACAGCATGGGATGGAGAATCCTGGGGGGCTCATCAAATACTGCAGAATACAAAGGGAATGTTGGAAGAGGACCAGAAGGAAAAAAAATCTCTTAATGCCCAGGCTATTCTTTGTAACTTTTAAATGCTATATAACCACTGGGAAAGCACTGAAACATTTCAAAASTACCAAGTGAGGACAAMGATGCAAATATGGGATCARAGGATGCCYGGCTGGTGTGGGTTGTGAGGSACCWTAAAGCTCATCCCATTCCATGGGCAGGGACATCTTCTGCTCTAGACCAGGTTGCTCCAAGCCTCATCCATCCTGCCTTGGGCACTTCCAAGGATGTGGAGGTGTTCCAACATTTTTCTGTACAATGAATATGGATGYGAGGACAGCAGTGCTGAGTCTTGGCTGAGCATCCCCTGTCARGGACATATTTTATGAKAATTCTTTCYMMAGGATCTTTTCTCCTGAGAAGCTTCAGCTTCTCCATGTTTTGCTATTTTGGWATGTGATTTGGAGAATTGTTTACCCAGCYTGTGAAATTGTTTTTACTTGATGACCAATGACWGCCACCTGTGTRYAGGCTGTGAGCAGTCACAAGATTTTATTGTCATTCCATTKTTTTCTAGCCTTCTGATGAAATCCTTTCTTTTAGTKYTTTAATATAATATATATCATGAAATAATAAATCAGRCTTCTGAAACATGGAGTCAAGATTCTCATCTCTTCCCTTGTCGGGGTTGCTGGCAAATTCAACAATTCCCTGCTGGGGAAATAAAGTTCCCCAATAGAGGAAATATGTGCCTGTAGCAGCCCTGCTATTTAATCTTTAGTTGAAATATCACACCAGTTTGTGGGCAGTGAACTTTGAGCAATTAAAGGGTTTGCTTTGATGCTGAGGGTTTTTCATGGTGGGTCTGTGCTTGAGCCCCTGGAAGGTGTCTGTGAGGTCACAGCTGGGCTCCCAAATCTCTGTGTGTGTCTCCTGAGCACATGAAGCTGCTTGGTGGAGCTTTATTTGAGGAGCTTGTTTTTCTCACCTGGATGTGCTTGCCTCAGTCATGTGGGGAGCTTTTTTCCCACACCACTGAGTGGCACCAGGGAGGTTTCTGGGATTCCATTCTGCTGGCTTTGCTGTTGTGCAGCATTAGGCATTCCCCCTCCTCCTGCCCTGCTTCAAAYCCAGCCCAGAGCCCAGCTGTGCTCCTTCCTCTCAATCAGCAGCCACAAGGCACCCTCGGTGACACCTTGCTGTTCCCCAGCAGAGGCATTTTACCCCTGGCATGTGGGACATGCTCTCCATGGAAAATCAACAGCCAGGAAGTTAAAGGTTGTTTTTAAGGCTGTGGATGGAGATTTGCCCAAAAAAAAAAAAAGCACAGGGTGAAGCTTAGACTTTGTTTCCTCCAAGGGAACCCCAGTGAACTATGGTGCCAATTTCATATAATTACATGCCTTGGTGTCCTTTGGTAGCCTTGGTGTRCTCCTTGCCCTCTCACAGAATGATTGAGGCTGGAAAATGCCTGCCAGCCCATGGAGTGCCAGCTGTGCCCAGGGCCCACCTTGTCCCCAGCCCAGAGCACTGAGTGCCACCTCCAGCCCTTCCTGGGACACCTGCAGGGCTGGGCACTGCAAAGCTGCCTGGGCAGCCCCTGCCAAGGCCTGAGCACCCTTTGCATGCAGCAATTCCTGCTGCTGGCCAAGCTGAGCCTGCCCTGGCCCAGCTTGAGGCCCTTTCCCCTTGTCCTGTCCCTGTTCCCTGGCAGCACAGCCCGACCCCCCCTGGCTGTCCCCTCCTGGCAGGGAGTTGTGCAGAGCCACAAGGGCCCCCTGAGCCTCCTTTGCTCCAGGCTGAGCCCCTTGCCAGCTCCCTCAGCCCCTCCTGGGGCTCCAGCCCCTTCCCCAGCTCCGTGCCCTGCCCTGGACACGCTCCAGCCCCTCCAGGGCTCTCTGGCCATGAGAACTGGACACAGCCCTGGGGGTCCCTCAGTAGGGCCAGCGCATTCCTGCTACAAGCCAGAATGCTTATTGCTTTTGAAGCTAAACTTCATTAATTCCTCATTCTACAGAAAACTCTATAAACCCCAAACCCAGCAGGTTTTAGAAGAGGAAGAGTCCTGGGAAAAAAGTCAGCACTGTAATGCCTTAAGTATAAAACTCACTGTAATGGGAGATGTGAGAGGTTGCAATTTAGAGGCCTTAAGTCAGTCTCAACCTTGGTGTTGGTGAGTGATGAGTAACAAAAAGTGCTCTGAAAAGGTTTTTGCTTTCAAGAATTTGTCTGTTGGTTCTCTTAAGGCATCACTGCAGTAAAGCCCTGAGAACTGCATGAGCACATAGCAAATAAAGGGACAAATTGTACAGAGGTGCTTCTGTTCAGGCGTAAAACTTTATCTCTGCAAACACRTGGTGGAGAGGGAAAAATCTGGAATGAGGATCAGCACCAAGGTATCACCCTATCACCTCTTAAATGTGGGAGATGCTGCTGGGAAGTCATATCAGCTCAGGCACCTCAAAATCCTTCCATGAYCCTTTAGAGCTCAACAGTTCCTCTTTCCTCCAAAACACTGTGGCACTTGTGTCTCTCTGTCTGCCAGAACACACACCTCATCCTTTCATCATAAAACAATCAGWGTCAGATGAAGGAACCTTTGGGGCTTTGGAGTGTGAATGTTTCCCCACTCTGTTTAGTAAAATATTTATCTTCAGGCATTTTTGAAGTTTAGTTTTGCTCCCACATAAGTGTAAAATGCATGGCACTGCTTTTCCAAAGGATGAGGTGTTGAATAGAAAGTTTATAAATATTTTATTAAATGCTTCCCCTTCAGCATTAGGAACGTTGGAAATACAACCAGAGTTTCTTCATTAATTTCAGGGCAAAATGCAAAGGTCCAAGGAGGAATAGATAAGTTAGGAAAATAATTAAGAGATGATTGTTATTCAAATCACCAGACTCAAGACACTCACCCTGAAGCATCTGCAGAAGTGTCCAGAACAGTCTGAACTGTTACCTGTGACCTACCTGAGTGCAAGAGAGMTCCCAGAGGACTGATAAGTYAAATTATCTTGCTAAATCATTGGTTWAGAAGATTTGTAATTTTTTTTTTCCAATTCAGTTGTTCTTTTAAAAATTCAGAGTGAACATCAGAATRACAATGTGGGATAAGTCTRCAGAAATGTAACCATGGCTGAGTGTGAGCCCARTGTCTTCCATGCCTGCTGCCACAKAGGGAGGTGTTTTCAAGCCTGTCCCAAGCTTGTGACAAAGCCATAATTGTCATGTTTAATTTTRATTTTTCTTCATTGAATTGTAGAAAGTAATAGATTAGAACCAGAAAGTCACAGACAGAACAGCTTCAGAAAGGTCTGGGGGCATTTCAACAAGGACAGACTACAATTCTAAYTGATGTTGACACAGGAAGAAATGATCTGAAATAATTAAGATTTATTTGAGTCCCTGTGAGTGCTTGGCAATGCTGAACAGAGAAGGAATGGCTGTGCATAACTAACAGGTCTGAAAAAGCTTCAGGAGGTGTCACTGGGTGAGTGGCATTGTGCAAGGAGTCATGGGGGACATTTGGGCTGCTCAGCCTGAGAGGTGCAGCTGAGGCCTGGGACCTGTGGAGGGACAGAAGCTCCAAAGTGGGGGAAAAGGATTTATGGGCACTCTGTGAATCCTTTCTCCTAACACAGGGAGTAGGGTTGGCACATTTGGCAATGGAATGATCCAGGAGCAGATTCCAAGTGAGCCAAGGGGTTCTGTCCCATGGCATGGGCAGTGCTCAAGAGCTCACTGTGTTTGCGGAGAATGACGAGGAGGGGGGACTTGGAGCCCCTTCCAGTGCCTAAAGGGGCTCCAGGAGGTCTTGGGAACAAGGGATGGAGTGGACAGGAAAAGAAGAATGGCTTAGACTGAGGGAAGAAGGTGTATATTGGATTATTGGGAAGGAATTGTTCCCTGGGAGGGTGGGCAGGCCCTGGATCCTCCATGGCAGTGCCCAAGCCAGTTTGGAGCAGCCTGGGACAGTGGAAGGTGTCCCTGGACCATGGCAGGGATGGGATGGATGGGATTTAAGTCCCTTCCAACCCAAACCAGCCTGGATTCTGTGGGAATATTTAGGTGGTTCCAAGATGCAGTCTTTGGTAGCTCCCATGCAGGAAAAGCTTTCCCAAGACCTCATCAGGCCGGGGCAGAAGATTTTGGCTCCTCTCAGGAGCAGCTCCTTGGCGGGGAGGTTCTCCTGGAGGCGAGGATGCTGCTCCTCCTGCTCCAGCAATTGCTCCCCAAACCAGGCCTGCTCCAGGCCAAATTTCTGTGCCTGCAGCTTGGAGACAGTTCTGAGCCTTGTGCTGATCTGCAGAAACACTGAAAATTAGGAACAGTTTTTTCTCTGTAGTTAAAGTAGAAAAAGAATATCTGTAAAATCTTTTTAGGCTTACTTGCCATGAAAAATAATTTTCACACTTGCTTTTTATGTCAATAAATACCCACAAAAAGTGGATAACAGATTAAATTAGCCAATTTTAACTTATCCCAAACAGTGGTGGTGTTTTATTAAGCAATTGCTGTGGTGTAATTAAGATTGTAACTGATTAAACACTTGTAAAGACAGGGCTGTTAATTAAATACTAAATACAATAAAATTACCAAGTAAATAAACAAGCCATGTAAATGTTTTTAAAATGACAGGGATAATCATCAACTAAAGCTGCTTATGTGAAACCATTTCCTAAAGAGTTTGCTCTAATTAATATGTAATATAATAATTGGAAATAATGGAAATGGGGCAGAGAAGCTTTCCTTAAGATTTTTCACTTCAAATGACTCCTTTGATAAGAACATGGGAATTTTTTAAGCTGGATATCTCTATAATGTTGAAGATGAAAATGCCTTGAACCCCACTTATGGTATCAGGGAAAAATCTAAAATTAAACCTCAATGCTGCTGCAAGGGAGACCACCTTTGCAACGAAACACTATTTGTCCTCATCTGGAATATGAATCGAACCAACTCCAGGCTTGCTAAGCTTTAATTGTCAGTATATGTAAATTAATGCTACACTTCCAGATTTCAAGATCTCATTTGCAGGAATGTCAGGAAATAGCTGAAACTTCTTGTCATACTTAAAAGGTTTGCTGGATTGGCTGTTCATAAGCACTGAAATCCACAGGTATCCTTTGTCTTGTGAATTAGTAGAGAAACACAATTCCAGGATCTCGAAGTTGCAGGCCTACAGGGACCTGTGGCTGCAGGAGACACAAAAATACTCCTGAACTTTTCCAGACTTGGGATCAAATCTGATTAAGGACCAATAAGTTGAAGAGGCTTTAGCAGTGTCTTGAGAACCCCAGCAGCAAGACTGCCAAGGTGTGAAATATACTCAGGTCTGGGATTTCACTCTGTATGACACAGTGTTACAAACTCCTCAAAATATCTCTCGGTTTTAATGCGAATTTTGGAACTTTAGTAAAAAATTAAAATTGACTTTTTCTATTTATCTCACAACCAGAAGCCCTAGAAATAGACTGTGGTTTTTCCTCAGGAGTTTATTCAAATTTAAAGGCTAAGATTATTATGCTTGTATCGTGCTGTTGAATAATGCTGCAAGTGTTGAAATTATGGGAAAGTAGACCTGGTGTGGGTACGGATGAAGCCCAAATGTCTAAACAGGAGGATTTTTGACACGGGGAGGTGTGCACCCAGGGAGGAGAGCCCCAGGCTGTGTGGGCAATGTGCTCAGGGCTGGGCAGTGCCCAGGGCAGAAGTTTGTGCCTCCTGTGCAGGGCAATTGCTGGGCTCAGGCCCTGCCGACCCTGGCTCTGGTGCCATTGCTGGGCCCCGGAGCAGAGCCTGGGGCCCTGCTCTGCCCCTCCCGCAGCCAGGGCCAGCCAGGCCTGAGGCCCCTCTCAGCTGGGGCTCCTCTGCAGGCTGAGCAGCCCCAGCTTCCCTCAGCCTTGCCTGGCACACCACATTGCTCCAGCGCCTGCTTCAGCTCCAGCAGTCCTGGCCCTGCTGTGCTCAGCATGCAGAGCTGGACACAGCACTGGCAGAGGTGCCTCAGGGCTGCCCAGGGCCAGATCCCTCCCTTGCCCTGCTGCAATGCTCTGCTGCTGCCCCAGCGCTCCCCTTGGCCTCCTTGGGCCGGACACTCTGCTGGCTCAGGGACAGCTCGGGTGTCCCCGAGGCGACTGCTGTGTTCAGGGACAGCTCGGTTGCCCCAGGACACTCTGCTGGCCACAGGGACAGCTCGGTGTCCCCAGGAACTCTGCTGGTTCGGGACAGTCGGTGTCCCCAGGACACTCGTTGGCTACGGGACACTCGGTGTCCCTAGGACACTTCTGCTGGTTCAGGGGCAGCTCGGTGTCCCCAGGACACTCTGCTGGCGTCAGGGACAGCTCGTGTTCCCCCAGGTCCTTCCCCACACAGCTGCCTCCAGCAGGTCCTGCTGTGCTGGTTCCTGAGACTCTTTCCCTAACAACTAATTGATGAACAATTTAAACAATTCTGGGCCCACCAGAACTAAACCCTGGTGGCACCACTAGTGACAGGCTTGTAGGTAATTTAAGGTGCYGCTCTGGAAAGATTTCTGGGCATTCATACCCATAATGTCATTTTTTGTGTGTGGTCCTTGARAGGAATGGCCTTGTAGATGCCCCATTTCTTTCAGGTGCCAAAGTTCTTGCAGATGTGGGTGTTGTCTTGAGCATTAAAGTCCATGAGTTTATGATTTTGTCTTTACTTTTGTCTCTAGTTTTGTTTATCAGTGGATAGAGTGCTGATGTAGGAAAAATAGGTGGGAATYCCTGTGTCTGGTGACATAAATCTGTACATTGCAGCAGGTTTCCTTGAATAGTGCTGTGTAAGTGGGAAAAATATTAACCAAGCCAAACACAGCCTAAAATGCGTTTACATAAATATTACACAGAAAACATTACACACACCGGGGGAAGAAAGACTGTGGGAGCCTTTACACCTCAACGTGCTGTTCAGGCATTCCTGAGCAGCCTTATGCTGGAGAGTAGGAGGGAAATTTCAGGAGGACAGGGATGAGTATGGAAAATGTGGATGAGCATCCCTTTGTTTAAAAAGCACGGTGTAATTACGTTGTGCAAGTTCGTGGCAGTCCTATTTTCAAAACTTCTTCTGAGCTGTGGGAACACCCAGAGTGTAAATGGGGGATTGTGTCTGTAACATCCAAGCTCTGATTGAGCCCAGCTTGTGGCTGAAACCACAGCCTTGTGTTTATGGCCCAGGAGCAGCTGCAGCTCCATGTTTGCACAGATAAATCCCAAATCCTTTCCTGTCTTGTGTGGATTTTGCATTTGGTGCCTCTTGCAGTCAGTTTGTGACTGCAGAAATGTGGATCTGTTTGAACCCTGCATTTGGTGCAGACCTAAATTCCCCTGAGGACTGAGGTTTGAAATGCACACTGGGGTGGGGTAGGTACCCCATCTTTCCAGAGTGCAAAGGCTGTTCCCAGTTTCTCCCTGTCTGTGCTGAGAAAGGCAACATGCAGCTCCCCACCACTGTCCTTGCATTCCCACCTCCCCAAACCCCAGAACTGTGGAGCTTTCAGGGTTTCTTCCCAGATGAACCCATCCCTTCCACTCGTTTGGCTGTGGTGGAAGCAGATTTGGAGCAGTGCGTGGTGTGTGCTCCCAGCAGGGCTGGGGGTGTGGGAGCCTGGCCAGAACAGAGTGAGGAGCAGCTGGACGTGGGCAGGGACACACATGGGCACTGCCAGCTTGGCACTTGGTGGAGCTGGAGCTGCTGAGGACAGACCCACGAGTTCTGCCTCTSCCTGGGTTTCTCTCCAGCTTCCTGWTGAATACAAGATTTCAGAGCAAAGGGCTCTCACCATGTTTTCTGCTTTTAGAAAGAAGTCAGGATTAAGAGAGCTAAAGCCAATACATTAGCTAGAGAAAATGTATTTGTGACATTTCTCCTCATGTCAAACCATTGGGTGCTTTGTGGCATTCACATTCTCTGAAAAAATCCCTTCACCCAGAATTTTTCTCCTGGGAAGCTGAGAAGCCTCAGAGAAYAGGAAAACAATTCTTATCTCATTTGCTTCTCCTGCATTTTGCTCCTTTGGAATGTGTTTGGAGATTGTTTACCCACAGGTGATTGTTTCATTGGATTCTGGTGTGGGTTGTTTTGACTCTTTGGCCAATCAGGGCCAAGTTGTGTCAGGACTCTGGAGAGAGTCATGAGTTTTCATTYTTATGTTTTTAGCATTCAGTATCTTTTCTGTATTCATTAGTATAGTATAGTATTCTTTAATATAATACAGTATTATAAAGTAATAGATTAGCCTTCTGAGAKCAGGGAGTCCAYTGCATCATTCTTGCCTTCGTCAGGGCATTTCCCAGCCAATACAATAGTGCTCCTTGTTGGAGGACCCATTTCTTTTGTGCTTGAAGACATCCTCCGAAAGGAATATGYTAGGGAGGAACAAGGCAGTGCCCCTGTGCTACCTGCACACCACATTCCAGGCATGGGAGTGTTCATCTGGAGAAGAAAAGGCTCTGGGGACAACTCAGAGCTCCTCCCAGGGCCTAAAGGGCCTTCCAGAGAGCTGGAGAGGGACTTGGGACAAAGGATGGAGTGACAGGACACAGGGAATGTCTTCCCACTGCCCGGGGGCAGGGCTGGATGGGATTTTGGGAATTAGGAATTGTTCCCTGGCAGGGTGGGCAGGCCCTGGCACAGGGTGCCCAGAGCAGCTGGGGCTGCCCCTGCATCCCTGGCAGTGCCCAAGGCCAGGCTGGGGTGGGACTGGATGGTCTTTAAGGTCTCTTCCAACCCAAACCAATCTGTGCTTCTACAAAGCAGTTCAAATCCTCACTTCTTGGAATTRTCAGCTCCTGGCCAGGCTGTCACACTCGACATCTTGCAGCAGAGCATCCCTGTCATCTGTTGGGTGGGTTATGAACCTCCCACACTTCAAGTTTTCAAAAATCTGGAAAGTTCAGTGCCTTATTGAATTCCATTTTCTGCTCTGATTTATCAGAATGTCACACTGGACACTGAGGTTCCATCTCGAGCAGTTTGCAATCCCTAAAACCAAACGTTTTCCATGGTGCTGTGGAATTTTGAACAAACTGCCCTTCGGAAAAAAAATCCCTAAGTCTTTTTAAAACTGCTTTGGAGGTTTAATTTTATCATAAGCAGTAAATTCTTTAAATACACTTGAGATGCAGTTGCGAGTTTATGTGGCAAAGAGCACAGAAAAGAAAAGAGAACTCGYATTTTCATTTTGGAATTCAATCACTGCTCCCATGTGCAGCCAAACAAGTTCCGCCAGCTGGGTGAGAGCAGCATTTCCATGCAGTAGAAACAGAGGCAGACATAAATATATAAGAAATGTATTCAGAAAACATGAAATAATGCTAAAACAAATCTTACTTTGACTCAAGCTTACTTCCCATTGCCAAGAAAAACATSACTGGGTTGATTTTTCCACAAAAAAAGTTGGCAGTAAATCAGATTTTCATGGCTTCGATTTGACAAGAAAACTTTTAATAAAAATGCCAGGGTAGTACCCTTTACATATTTGTAGTGTTTGATGGAGCCTTTTTGGAAGATGGTTGTTTTCCAAGAGATTCTAGGAACAAAAGCTGTATTTTTTTTTAAACCAGTAAATTTGTGTATATTTGAGTGTATATTTACCAGTAAATTTGTAATATATGTGTGTATATTTATAACTCAAACCCGAAGCAGATGAGTATTAGTTGTATTATTTCTAGAGGACATAGTTGCATTTGTGTTATTTCTGCTGAAAACTTTCAACACCATTTTCAGACAAAACCAAACCCTGGTTTTTGCTGCAGGCAAGGAGAAAAAATGTTGAAAGCCAAGGAATTCTGCTGCCCCCACCCCAACCATTTTTGGTTCATGAATGTGCCTTGCAAGCAGCAAAAAATGGGAGAGATTTGTCTTTGCAGAAAGCAGATCCTGTGAATATTTCAAGGCCTGATCAGTATTCTTTAAGTTCTTGAGTTAGGGATAAAATTTTCTAAAATTCTGCATCAAAATGCCAGGTGAGCAACTGAGAGAATACAGAGATGGAGTTTGCTAGGGGTGATAGAGGAAAATGTACACACTGTAAGTATCATTACAGGTAACACTGGCCTAATTAAAATGAAGAGGGTAATTTTCAAAGCTGCAGGAGAGATTTAGGAGTCTTGCTTCATGAAAAATGTCAATTTGCTTTCCTTAGCTGAGGTAATACTGGTCTTCATGCTGGTTTTRAACATTTCTGAGTGCTTGCAATGAGTTACTTCTCTGGGTGGAGAAGAGGCTGAGTGGAACRGTCATGCTGGGGAGAAAAAGSTAAACCTCAGGRAGAAGCAAATAGGGCAGGGCCAAGAAATTAACAAAGTGATCTTTTTTGAAATTCCCAACTAATGGTGCCTGTGGAGGTCAGGAGGGTGCAGGTAGGGTCAGACTGGGAGGGAGCTTCAAGGGCCTCTTTGGAGAGGTGTAGCCACCCAAACCCTGGAGCCCTGACTCTAAACCTAAACCTTATCCCCACCTCACTCCCATAATCCAATTCCCAACCCCACTATTTAATCAGAGAATCATGGAATGGTTGAGGTTGGAAGGGACATCAAAGCTCATCCAGTTCCATGGGCAGGGACACCTTCCACTATCCCAGGCTATTCCAAGCTCCATCCAACCTGACCTTGGACACTTCCAGCATGGAGCTGCCAAASTYCWTCTTYAACCCACCTAAGCTTTMCCCACAGAATGCCAGGGTGGCTTGGGTTGGAAGGGACCTTAAATSCCATCCAGTGCCARCCCTGCCATGGGCCTTCCACTGTCGCAGGCTGCTCCAGCCTGGCCTTGGGCACTGCCAGGGATCCAGGGGCAGCCCCAGCTGCTCTGGGCACCCTGTGCCAGGGCCTGCCCACCCTGCCAGGGAACAATTCCTAATTCCCAATGTCCCATCCCTCCCTGCCCTCTGGCACTGGGAGCCATTCCCTGTGTCCTGTCCCTCCATCCCTTGTCCCAAGTCCCTCTCCAGCTCTCCTGGAGCTCCTTTAAGCCCTGGAATGGGCTTGGAGCTCTCTCTGAAGCCTTCTCCAGGTGAACACTTCCAGCTGTCCCAGCCTTTCCATCCCTTTAATCATCTCCATGGCCCTTATAAAGTAGAAGGCTGCCCTCAAAAATGACAATCTTAGGAGTGCACCAAAATAATGCTTTCGATTTAACGATGGGAGTTATTTTTTCAGGCAGTTGCCAATTGTAGAAGTTAGGTTATTATTTAATTTCAGCCTGGAATATGCAGATAGTGAGCACAATATTGCACAACTATTCTAATTCCATTGGTGCTTATTCTTGTTTATTGAATTTTTGGTAAATTCTGTGTGGTTTTGTGTGGGTGAATGAGGAAACTAAGCAGATTTGGTGTCCAGTGGGCACCAAATGCTCTGCTCCCACTAACAGGGGTGTGAGAGCCTGAGGGGGGACTGCTTCTTCCCAGGGAGAGTGTAACGTGCAAAGTGAACCCCAAAATTATTAGGCAGTGTGGATAAAATGGGTCCAGCAGTTCTTGTTTTCACCTGCTCCTCTCACACCAAAGCTCTGTCATCACCTTCCAGGGAAACTCAGAATTGAAGACTCTGGCTCTATTTCCAACATTAAAATACAAACCAATTCCCATCCCAACAGCCTATATTTATTTTTTTTTTCTGCAAAACAATCTCCAGAACTCCAAGCCCTTGCTGATTAGAGGAGAAGTGTTCTGCAGTGTYTGAACAACACACAGCATGATGCATCTTCATTACCAAAATTCACAATGACGATCATTTATCATAAAAGCTGCTGACAATGGGCATTAATCTCTGAGTAAAGCAAGGAGGAAATTCTGTTGTCATGGCAGTGGAATTCATTTAGTACCTCTCATCCATGCCTGAGGGACTGGGAATTCTCTGGTCAAAGCAATTGCAGCCTTAGTAGTGTGGATTTTTGGGGGTGGAATCCAGAGGTGACCACGCTGCTGGCAGAACGTGCCTGTGTTTCACACAGCCCACAGCAGCTTCCCTCCTATCCTCAATTTTGGAATGGACCTTAAAGACCTCCCATCCCACCCCCTATCATGGGCAGGGTCGCCTTCCACTGTCCCAGGCTGCTCCAAGCCCCAGAGTCCAGCCTGGCCTTGGGCACTGCCAGGGATCCAGGGGCAGCCACAGCTGCTCTGGGCACCCTGTGCCAGGGCCTGCCCACCCTGCCAGGGAACAATTCCTAATTCCCAATATTCCCATCCAGCCCTGCCCTTTGGCAGTGGAAGCCATTCCCTGTGTCCTGTCCCTCCATCCCTTGTCCCCAGTCCCTCTCCAGCTCTCCTGGAGCCCCTTTAGGCATTGGAATGGACTTAGAGGTCTCTCTGGAGCCTTCTCTTCTCCAGCTCTMTTTAAAGCAGAGAATAGGAATTCTTTCAGGTGGAAGTTTCAGCAAAATATCTTTATGCTGGAAACATTTTTTTTCTTTTTAAAAATATATTAGAACTGTTGGATATGTTCAGAAATACAAACAAATATCTGCTGTAATGAACTGCGTGCTGTCTGTGCCTTATTTTTGTCTGGATGCAGTTCTTCTTTCTTTTTGTATATATATGTAATTATATTTAGAAGAGATAAATGATTTGGTCAAGCAGACCTGGGAAGAGTGATGCACTCCCACACACATCTGGTGTCTTATTAATGAGGCTTTACCCATTTATACTCAGTTAAATTCTGAAGGCTATGAAAATACCGTGTTGTTTCCCCTTATGGAATATTTTGTTGCAAGTCCACACAACATGCACGTATTTCCCCAAATTTCCATCAGCCTTCAAAGCAAGAAGTTATCTCCTAAATCTCACTGCCCAATGTGGTGTGGATTTATTCCACCTCAGAACAAGGCAGCAGGTTTTGTTGGGTTATTGCAAAGCAAACTACGTGRGCCTGATATTCCCTGTTTCTGCTTGGAGAGCATGGCAAGCTGGCAAATTCCAGTGGAATATTCTGTGCTGAGCAGCCTGGAGAAGGCTCCAGGGAGAGCTCAGAGCCCRTSCKYGGSRRWAAYGGYSRRCKYG